>CM038682.1:588041679-588514179 GCA_021605205.1 Aegilops longissima
CGACGTGTGGGTCCCAAATTGTCATGGATCGTTAACTAACCTAATGATTAATTAACTAAACTTAGTGATTAGGTTAACCTATCGTGATTAATTAAGTTAATTAATTCTTTAATTAATTAATACTTTAATTATTTACTTATCTATTTTTTTATTAAATCTTTTTATTATTATTATTTTCGTTCTGGGCATGGGCCCCGTTTGTCATAGGCCCATAGTGGCCTTAGAGGTTACGGGCGCAGTCGCGCGTGCCGAGTGGGTGCAATGGCGTGGCCGATGTGGGCGCAGCCCAGCGCCGGGATCGGGCGAGGCTATCGGCACGCCCGCCGCTCACACGGCGCCGCTCAGCGTAAGCGGTGGAGTGTGGAACCGGCAGTGAGGCGACACGCTGAGGCGGGCGCAGATGGCGCGATGGCGGCGCGGGTGGCCGCGAGCCGTGCAGAGAAGGCGGGGATGGCCGGAGCGGTGTACGGAAAGGGAAGGCGAGACCGGGGCAGAGCCAGGCGCAAGCCGGGCGCTGTTCAGCACAACGCTGGAAGGACGAGGTGAGGACGGGGCCGGTTAGCGCGTGGAGGCGCGCAGGGCCGCAACAGCTGCAACAAGCACGCAGGGGGGGGGGGTGGGGGCGAGGCGAGCACGGAACGGGGGTCGGAGCTGACGGGCACGGCGGGACGTGCGTGTGAAGGCCACGGCCAGGGGGCGCGCTCTGGCGCGAGCGTGCGGGTGCGCGGCCGGTGGTGGTGAGCACGAGCGCCTAGCGAGCTCTCGTTGCAGCTGTCCGGCGAACTCCGGCGACGAAGAAACGAAAAAGGGGGGGGGACAAGGAGGTCGAGGGGGAGGCTCACATCGAGTGGCAGGGAACGAGGCAGCGGGGCGCGAGGAGGGCGACGGGGACGACGGCGTCGGAGTGGAGGCAGGCCATTGAGGGAGGAAGATGGGGCCGGTCCAGCAACGGGGTCGGGAGCGGCTCCGGGCTCAGGACGGGGTGGCGATCGAGCCACCGGCGACGAGGGCAGTAGGGTGGTGAGCGACGACGAGATCGATCGGGTCGGGGCGCCGTTGCCCCGATCTCGATTGAGCTGAGGGGGCGAGGAGCGAGGGGAGTGGGGAGGTTAGTCCTGGATCCAGATCGGATCGGGAGAGGGAGTGGCGACGTGGGGGGGGGGAGTGGGGCGACGGGTTAGGGTTTGGGTGTCACGGGGGTTATGGAGGTGTGGGGGTGGGCCGGCCTAGTTGCCCTGGTGGCCAGCTGGGCCAGTTAGCCCAGTGGGGGGGGGGGTCTCCTTTTCTCTTTTCCTTTTGTCTTATTTTCACTTTTCTTTTATCTATTTTTTTCTGTTTTATTTCATTTTAAAACGTTTATGCATTTTCTAAAAATGTGTCCACTTCACCATAATTACCTATGCATTATTTGGCACCCACCGAACATTTTTGTTACGATATTTGAATTTTTTTTATTGTTTGCTTGATTTTGAATTTGAATTCAAATCGGTTTCGAACTAACGCGAGATTAGCAACAGTAATCGAGGTGACGTGGCATCATTAGCAGAGGTTTAGTGTACCTTAAATACCCGGGCGTCACAGATCCCCCCTCCGGCAGGGTACCGGAAAGGGGCCCCGATTGGTTTTTGGTGTCTACAGAGGCTTGCGGCGGCGGAACTCCCGATCTATCTTTTGTTCTGGAAGTTGTAGGGTACGTAGGTATATATGGGAGAAAGGAGTACGTCGGTGGAGCTACGGGCCCCACGAGGCACGGGCGCGCTTAGGGGGGTGGCGCGCCCCACCCTCGTGAGCACCTCCTGTATCTTCCGACATGGAGTCCAAGTCCATCGTGGGTTTCCTTCCAAAATAACTTCTCCAGCTTGATTTCGCTCCGCTTGACTCCGTCGATATTCCGCTTCTTCAAACACCAAATAGGCAAAAACAGCAATTACGGGCTGGGCCTCCGGTTAGTAGGTTAGTCCCAAAAGTAAAGTAATATAAAAGTGGAAAATAAAGCCCATTATAGTCCAAAACAATAGATAAAGTAGCATGGAGCAATCAAAAATTATAGATACGTTGGAGACGTATCACCCACGTGGTAATTTGGCACGTGTACTGGTTGTCCACTTGGTGGAGGGAGGATCGTCTACCACGGGTGAACAAACAAATTGCGACTTGACGTGTTATGTTAAAAAAAAGTCAAACCATGTGGGGCCTACCTTAGAGGCAAGGCTCTATACACTGGAGTACTTTTGATGTGTCCTGTCAACTCGTAGAACGAGGAGAAGCTTGTTTAGTACGCCGTCTCCCCCTCCCACAGGCGCGGTGGCTCGCAGGATGAGGTGAAGCTTGCTCCGCCTTACGCCCTCTCCCTTGCCCATGCGCACGGTGGCTCGCAGGACGAGGAGAAAAATTTACTACTCCCTTCGTTTACTCCTCGTCCCTACTACCTTGGTTATAGAGATTATATCATATTGTTTGGAATATATATGTCCTTTAGTAGATTTCAATATGAACTACTAGTACATACTCCAAACAGTGATGTATATAGACATATTTTAGAGTGTAGATTCACTCATTTTGCTCCGTATGTAGCACTCTCCCTCGCCCCTCGACCCTCGCCCATGTGGTGGACGTGCAGCAATTCATTCAGACTCATATAGCCAGAATGATATATATTGCACTAGCATTATTGCTCAACTTCCCTAAGAGGTGAAGAGCCAATCGCAAGGTTAATATTTTGGATATGCCAAGCGCAAGGTTATAGGAGAACGAGTAGTAGGTGCCGCGTCATTTATAAATAAAGTTTTTTTTCTTCAGTGGCACGTACGCAATATGATAGGTTCATATGGAGAGAAAAGGAAACCACTCCACTATATACATAGTCAGGACGGGCCAGCCTACACAGTTGCTTATTGGGGTTGCTCTTTTCACACTCTCTCGCACAAAACGACTGTGGCCACATATCTAACATCCCGGCAGATCACGTCCGCTTGGGGAAGGGGTGGATGCTTAGTGTAGATGCGGTGGCCGTCGCCGACGGCGAAACCCACTGTCAGCACGTCCCGATCAGGGGTCCCCACCGTTCTCTCTCACAAAGCCGGTGAGGTTGCCTTCGTCCCTTGCTCACTGCCGCGACGTGGGAAGTTGCCGCCTCCCGCCGCCCTCCTCAAGGTTGACCTCGTACTCGTGTACAACTCCCTTTACAGCCGGCTTGCACCATCGCTCCAGCTGCCCACATCACTCCCTGTGGATATTTCTCTACTTCTTTGACCCGCACATACCTCTCGGCTTCTAAGCATCAGATTTGTGATGAGTTTATGTCTCATCAACTAGTCCCAAAAATCTTATTCTAATCACGCTTCTTCAATTTCTTTGCCACAGGATGCTCATCTCGATTTTGGTGAAACTACACAAAATGATCCAATGGTCAAAAGGTTGCAAACTTCATTTATTAGGAAGCTCGAACGTTGCCGAAAAATTGAAGCCTGGTCAGGTTCACGGTTCAAGGGCTAGGGACTGCATGGATCATTTTTTCTTTAGTTGCCTCTGTTCCAAAATAAGTGTCAACTTTAGTAGTAGTACAACTTTGTACTAAAGTTTGCACAAAGTTGAGACACTTATTTTGGAACGGAGGGAGTACATATTTGCTATGATCTATCAATCATGAGATGCAATAGCATGCATGTTAGTCTCCTTTGTATTTGATGAAATGTTACAACGGGCAACCTTGGACGCAAGATACATGTAACAGAAGCTGGAAGCTTCATAGCATTGTACAAATTTATCTCGCTGATAAATTACAGTACGTACTATACTAGTACTTTCTCCGTTCCTAAATATAAGTCTTTGTAGAGATTTCACCATGAACCACATGCAGATGTATATAGATGCATTTTAAGTGTAGATTCATTCATTTTGTTCCGTATGTAGTGGAATCTCTACAAAGACTTATCTACTAGTAATAGCTAGCCCCCACTACTAGGAATTCTCTATCCTCTCCTTGAGCCACATCATCAAAATTGATGTAGCCGTTAGATGAAGTAAATCAGTCCATAATAGCCGTCTGATCTAGACGTTGAGAGGCTCCACACTAAGCCACATGCAAGCATGCAGAAATACCGTGGCACATGCATGTGAGTGGGTTTTAAATCACATCAACATGTCTGCATGCAAGCATGCACCGGTAGCATGCATGTAAGTGAGCTTTTAAGTCCCATTAACATATGTTCAAAAAAAAGTCCCATTAACATGTCAAAAAGAAAAGTATAATCCCATTATGCAGTAGGAGTTGGCTGATCTTTTTTCCTTACGTGGGATGATCTAAATGATGATGGGAGTTTATTTAGTTTGGCTACCACATTTGTCATGCGGTTATAGAGTTTTTTTAGTTCTATGAAATCGATAATTTTGCGCAGAGAGATATACCGTTGTTCCGCGGCAACGCGTGGGGACTCATCTAGTAATATTTAGGAACGGAGGGAGTACTATGTAAAGAGTTAGGTGTCGCACGGTGATAGTGTGAGGTGGGCCATGTAATCACTGAGCCTGCGTGTTTTCACTGCTCTTGCACGCCTCCGCTGTAAGAATGGAGAAAATTGTAATCTAGTAGTACCTCCTTTCGCCGAAAGCGTGGGACATCCAGCAATCCTACCACCTCAGTAATAAAGACCAATGAGCCGTCAAATCACATAGACCCAGCAGTAAGTTGGATGGATGAAGCAACCATCACTCTTGCGCCAGTGAGAGGTCGCGTCCGCTCTGCTCGGGCATGAATGCGGCGCCGATTCTTTGGAGCGGCGCTAACCATTTTGGGCGGGAAGCGCGCGCGGGCGATGGAGGGGCTTTGGGTGGGCCAGGCTGGTCAGGAGCGGGCGTGGCAGCTGTCCGCATGTCCCTACCGGACACGCCCGAAAACGAGAGGATGCACCAACTCTCGCGGCTAAAATCGTACACTACACAACATCTCTCTGTAGTAGTAGGTCGATCCGTCGCTCTCTCTAACACACACATGCTGTTAAACACACACACACACACACACACACACACACGCACGCACGCACGCACGCACACGCACGCACCTTGGTCCCGTTGCACCTTCTAATGTGACTTATTACACCTAGAAGGAGGGAGTAGTAAGTATACGAGATACGGTGGCACACTGACTTAAGTCGAATACAAGTGCCCAAAATTTGTGTGCATGTTATAATAAGGATTCACTTAAAATAGTACGTGAGCGAACAGAGGGATCAATTGGACAGTGTTCCCGAGCAGTAGTGAGATGTGTGAGGTAAGATACACTGCTGGCGCTTTTAATTTTTATTATTAATTTGTTTGTTTCACCCTCTGACTGGTGGGACCCAACGTACTACATGGAGAGAGGTAAGGTGACTAAGGCTGCATTATTTCTGCACCACTGTGGATAGTCTTACCACCAAAGACACATGACACAATTATGATTGAAATCCCAATGACTCCCACACACAAAAAAAACACGGCATGCTTGTCACACGAATGCAGGAATGTATAAAAGGTTATTTCCCTCTCGTTGAACATAACGGGAGGGTTGTGTAGCTGGTTAGCCTGTTCGCTCATCAAACTTGAGGTCTCGGGTTCGATAACTACACTTGAGCATAATTTGTGCCAGGAGGATTCTTTGACTGGTCAAAATGTTTCCTAGGGTTTGCACGCTTCACACTCTCTCTTCAGTATATATATACACGATGGAGCCTCAACGCTTGTACTTGCTCTCTTCACACTCTCTCGCCCTCTCCTGCTGGAGCCTCGGCTTGAAGTTGCTCTCTTCACACTCTCTCGCCCTCTCCAGATCTAAACAAGACTTCGTTGGCCTCACTCTCCCCTCACTGCTGCTCAAAGAGCCGGCAGGATCCGTCCGCCAGGAAGGGAAGGAGGCTTAATGCTGTCGCCGTCGGCGAGGGACTACCGGCGCAGTTGTGCACTTTCCAATCAGCGGCGGCACGGGAGGGCCTCCGACCCCTTCTTCTTCTTCGTCATCCCGTCGCCCACCGAACCACGCCCCAAGAACCTTAAGGTATAATTTACTTACTCCACATGCATTTCTCTAGCTGCATGTATACCATGAACCTAGGACGTGGTTCAAAGAGGAAAGGAGTGGGGAAAGTAGTGGGAAAATTTGTATATAGCATGAATCTAGGACGTGGTTCAAAGAGGAAATGAAGGGGGAAAGTTGTATAGCATGAATCTAGGACGTGGTTCAAAGAGGAAAGGAATGGGGGAAAGTAGTGGGGAAAGTTGTATCGCATAAATCTAGGACGTGGTTCAAAGAGGAAAGGAAAGGGCGAAAGTACTAGTTCAAAAAGGAAAGGAAGGGACAAAGCTGTAGAGTTTGAGTAGGACTAGATTTGCTGCGCTCACATAGGGAAAGGTGTCTAAAGATAACAAAACTGGGACCAACACAAATATGCTCCTTGGTTGTTTGTTCTTTGTTGCAACAGACTATGCATGACCACAGTACATCGGTAGATGCACATGGTGCTGGTGCGTCCACTATCCCGTGCAACTCATTAGCTGTTGTTAATCTAAGGCCCTGTTTGGTTAAAAACTCCCTAATCCCTACCTGCTTGGTTTCAGGGACTAAACATGGACTAGAGGTTATTAAATGACATGCTAAAAGACCATGTTACCCCTAGTAATGAACTAATAGAGATAAGGTGCGATGCGTGGCAGGGCAACTGTTGGAAAAAGTCCCAAAAGACTCCTCGGGGTCTTCTTTCTTTAGTCCCAAATGCCCACTTTTAGTCCCTAAAAGTCCCTCCTGTTTGGTTTAGATGGGACCGACACGGAGTTTTTTAGTCCCTACACCAAAATTTCCTCGTAAACAAACACCTCTAATAATGCCACTGAAAATTGATGCAATGCCACGCTTAAAAGCAAATTACATGTTTAACAAATTTTATTGTTAATATAATCTCTATGTTAATATAAATCAATGCCACCATTTGAGAAATGCTACTGTCTTGCTTTCTTTCCCATTTAGATAAGGTAGATGCTTCTTTTGTTGGCTTCGTGTCATCCACCGTTATTGACCACTAATTGTTTCCTTTGCACCTCTGTAAACAGGGTTATCTATTCACCTTGTTGCCATTGTGACCTTTTGTTGCACTTTGCACAAAACACTTTTGTTTTAAGAGTGTTTTGTGCAGTTCAACCAAAATGTCACAATGACAACGTTGCTTGATTGCTTGATCTTAGTGGAACTGCACAAGAGGAGATCTTACTTCCTATCCGTTAAGGCTTAATTTGGTTCAGATCTTCTTCTTGTGAGTTGTTTGAATTCCGCATCATGAGAGGTCGGTACTAGCCTTCTTTCACATGATTTTGCAGTGTGCTTTCATATGTTGTGCTACTTGTACGATAATGTTGCTTGATTTTAGTGAACTGCACAAACGGAGACAAGACTTCCAATCTGTATGTGCACCGTAATATCCCATTGAGGTAAGATAAGGATATTTCACAACTGCTGGCATGTATTTTGCCACTTTCATCAGAAAATTAAGTTTAGTACTATACTTGTGCTCCCTAATTGACATGCCAAATCTTACATTGAAGGCGAAGCTTGTCTCATTCTTGAACCAAGTGATGAAGGGAAGAACAAGCTGAAGAAAACAAAATCAACTCCCGGTGCTGTAATGAAGCTCTGGAACTGTGATGACACAAGTAATGATATAGTTTTGCATCTTAATTTATTGCTATGGCTGGAACAAGCAATTGTTTTGCCACTGATTTGATGCCACTCTTAATGTAATATGTAATTATCTCTACTTGTGCAAACAGGGATCTTCTTTGAAGATACCATATATTTTAGTGGAACTGCACAAGAAGATGTTGGAAACATTAAACTAATTGAGGAGTATATAGTAAGCATGTCCACCACCGTAGATAGCAACAGATGGTTCCGGAGAAGTGCTTCATCTATATGCTCTACACAATAAGCCTCCTGACAAAGGTTGGTACTCGCCCACTGATTTCATCCATATGATTGAGCTTTGTCATCTCTATTGGTGTTGTGCTATTGTTTGGATACTGTCATGAAAAAGTGGTATTGTCCTTGAGAAGTGCTTCATTTGTGTTGTTTTAAATATTTCCTTTCCTTTTTTCGAGCAAACAGGGATGCTAGCATTTAGTAGTCCTCTTGTCTTTGCACAACAGGATCATCTTCCTCTGAAGAAGAATATGGAGTATGTGAAGTGACTAGTTCCCATTATGCCAGGATGAAGAAGCCCTGTCTATCTTCTCATCAGAAGGAGCAGTTGAAGGATGGTTACATTACTCCCCACAAGATCAAACTAACTTCAGCTTAGAAGGACTGACAAATCTCCATTTTTTTGCTGTGATGCGCGAGTACAATGTTGTTCTATGATTCTTTCTGCTGAGTTCCATTTTTCTAAAAGTGTTCTCTACATGGACCATGTATGTGCCTGTTGAAACTGTCAATTCATAGTACAGTTTGCTTTTTACTAATCACTTTTTTTTATTTGTGCAAACAGGGGTGCTCAGCTTGATTTCAATGGGAACTGCACAAAATGTTCATGAATACATTGAATCATTCATTTCCACCAGAAGAAAGGAGGTGCCGATAAGTTCAAGGCGTTGCAACATATAAGGGCAAAATCATACAAGCTACGTGCGAATTTGGTTGATTTTGGTGGAACTGCACAAAAAGAACAGCTGGTTTATTTAGCACGAGGTGTCATGTCAATGTCCGAACTGATGGCAAACCCTGCCCATTCCACAATCGTAGGCATTTGATATTTTGGAATGGGACAACCTTGTCAAATTTTGCTCATTGATTTTAGCAAGACATGCGTTTGATATTTTCGAATGGGACGCCTTTGCTGTCGCCAGCGTCGATCAATTTTTTCTTTATTCTTTAGTTGTGAAGTAAATATTGCCTCGACATGTGAGTCGCCGAGATGCATAATCATCGATTGTTTTGAATGTTCTCTATGAATTGCCAGGCCTGTGTGTTTGATTGCAATGTACAGAAACGCTAAAAAGCTGCTCAAACTCTATGTACTCCTTTTGTTCCTTTTTACTTCGCACATTGTGAAAGTGCATACCTTTTTGTATAAGATTGGTCAAAGTAGAGATACTTTGATTGCAGACAAAACTTGTATGCAGACTAGAAAGGATCGGGGGGAGTACATGTGAAACTGCTGCAAACGAGGTGATCACCCTAGGAATAATGCTAGTATGTATTGTTTTGCATGTTCATCCAATGCCAGTGATACAGGAATTCAAACTAATCGAAATAAATTCATTCATATACGGTCGGATTTCATATAAACATACCGGATTTCATTACATTTCATACATTCTTCAACTAAAAAGGGGTGCGCTGGAGGTATAATTAATTAACCGAAGCTACCCACCTATGTCCCGCCGAGCGAACAGAAGCTATGACTTAATGCAGGTGCAGTTGCGTAACTAACATGTGGCCTGTTGGGCCCACGTGTCACCACCAACTGCACCAGCAGCTAAGTAGAAGCAGCGTTTTCTCGAGGCAGCTCTCCAACTCCACGTCACCGCCAAGAAGCTAACCGCCGTCAATGGTCAACCCGCTTAGCTTGGCTTCAACCGGAGGGTAGCAGCGGTGGCCTTACTTGGACCCGAGCGGTGGTGACCTACCGTGTTCTACTCTTCCTCGTTTTCTGTGTGGCGCGGCCTCGTTGGCAGCGGGGCGGGGCCTCGGTGGAGCTGGCGATGTCCTCTGTCTCGTTGGCGGCGGGCGGCGCCTCAGCGGAGCGGTGGAAATCCTCCCCCACGTTGCCGGCAGGGTGGGGCCTAGGCTGAGCCGGTGATGTCCTCTGCCTCATTGTTGGCGGGGCGGGGCCTCGGCAGAGCCGGCGGTGTCCTTTGCCTCGTTGTTGGCGTCGCGGGGCCTCGGCGGAGCGGGGACTCGTTGGAGCCGGCATTGTCCTCTGCCTCTTCCTCGATCTCGCCAAACAGCGGGGACTCGTTGGAGCTGGCATTGTCCCCTGCTTCATCCCCCTCTTTGCTAGCCTCTTTGTAGGCGGCCGCAACCTCCGCCACCCGCATGCGGTACAGCCAGCGCTCGAGGCGGCCCTTGCGGGCAGAGCGGTACGAGTCGAGCAACGTCTCCTGCTCCGCCTGCTCCGCGGTGATCTGCTCCTCCGCCTGCAGGTGCTCCTGGAGGAGATGGTGGTTGTAGGCGGTGTCAGCCTGCGCCTCCCGGAACTGCTCCTCACGCATCTGCCTCACCCTGTCCATATATTGGGCACGGGACTCGCCGATGGTCATGGTGCAATGCACCGGCGAGGATGGTGTGGAGGAGGGGGTTGGCGCCGGATCGTCGACTACCATGTTCTCCATTGGGACGTCGTCGTCCTCCGGCTGCCTGCCGGCCAGCCGGTCGGCAGCAATGGCTGCCATCTCCTTGTGGTCCGTCGTCCGCCCATCCCGAAGAGCGCTGGAGCGCGAGGAAGCCATGGTGGGCAGTAGTGGTGTGGACAGGAGAAAGGGAACGGATGCGGATGACTGCGGCTATGGCGGCACAGCAGTTTATATAGCAATGGTGGGCGGGCGGAGGGACGGACGTGTGGCGCCGGAGTAGCCGCCTCGGCAACCACGTATCATTAATGTGGGCGGCAGATGGACGGACGGACGGCACTTGTGTCGTTTGAAGGCGGAGCAATCGCCTGCATCGGGAAGCGGGGCGGGCGGCGCTGACTATTTTGGGCGGAAAGCGCGCGCGGGCGAGGAGATGACTTTACTTGGAGAGGATGACAATGGGGACCCACCAGGTCCATAGCCTCACGTATGCAAGTGCCTCCTTATTATATATATATATAACTATAATTTATTTTGCTTTATCCTAGTTTCCTGACATCACGGTCCCACACCATTGTCAACCTATGTAGTAGTCAATAAACGAGAGAATTGCACAAGAAGCGGCCGACAGCTGGGACCAAGCAGCTCAAGCAGTATTTGTGTTTTTGAGGTGTGAGCAGTGCAGAGTTTTTTGATGTTTAGCCCAGATATTAATTTTCTCCTCTGAACAACAACGAAAACATCGCTGCGTGTATTAACTGGGTGGGCTGTGGCCCGTCTAGCCCAGGCCAGATATCCAACCCAGATATTAATTTTTTTCAAGCTGAAAATGGCTAGCCCAGCTATACTGTTTTTTAGGAATACCCAGGCAAGGTCAAGTTGTTATTCTCCGCCCCGCTAGGCTGCAAATCTTTCCTAGGAGGGATGCATTAGGCTTAACAAGAAAATGGGCTTTAAGAAATAATAAACGGGATGTAATTATAAAAACTGGGCAGTAGCTATAAAAAATGCACCAAACACGTGATTACTTTATAAAATATTATTTTTGGATATTGAAAATTGTAATTTCATTAATTGTTGCGAGCGCAATGTTTCATTGGATTTTTACGTAATATAAATATATACTGAAATTGTATTTAATCTGACTAGAAATTTCGGGATAAAAATATTTCAGATCCCATCAAAATGTGGGAAATTTTATTGAATTCTGTTTTGAACGGTTGGTTGAAATGGGTTGTACTTTTAACAAACTGTAAATGGGTTGTAGTAAATTCCATTAGAATTCAAAAATGGGCTAAACATTCTTACAAATCTCAAATGGGCTATAAGTTCTCTACCACACACTTCTGGACTTACTAAGTTGACGCGTCCCCTAAAAAAACAGAGTTGACGCGTATGCAAGGCTTTGTCAACTTATAGTCAACACACGGTTCTAGCAGCGGAAGGGTCGTTGGATGTCCATCCAACGGATGCTGTCTTCTTCTTCAATCTCGGATATTCTAGCTTCACCCGCCCAAAAATGGTTCCTCCCCGACATCCGGGGCGACTGCTTTTTGAGCGACTCAGGCCTACTAAGTTGACGTATCAAGGGCTTTGTCAACTTAGTCAATATAAACGATTCTAGCTGCAGTGACCGTCGATGTCCATCCAACGGCCGTCGTGCTTCTTCAACCTCTGGTCTTCTTGCTCCAGGCCGCCCAAAGCAGCGCCGATCGTGCCGCCGCTTCCTGCCTCCGTGGCGGCGGTCAGGCTGCGCGGAAGCCTCACCGCCCCTATTACTCCCACCGCTGGCCGGCCATCCTCCACTCACCCACACCCCTGTTATTCTGCGGCGGCGACGCAACGCCCAACCAGTGAACCCTCGTATTCCTCTCCGTGTGCATCCACCGTCGCGTCTTCCACAGCTCGGCGTCTTCCCCTTCCTAGGCCTCGCCGTCGTCCACCGCCCTGGTGCTCTCGGCGCGGCGTGGTCAACGTGGTCAAGGAACGACTTCCATCGGACGTGGACTGTACGTGGAGAGGCTGATAGCTGGGTCAACGGCAGCCGCAAGGAAGTGCCTCCTTATTACGTGCAAAATAATAATTTCTCCACCTGACAGCGGGGACCCACCGGACGGGCCACCGTACTTCACGAAAAAAAGGATTCGCCCCCTGACTGTTGGGACCCACGAGCTACATCTTCTCACGCAAGGAAGTGCGTCCGAAAAAAACCGATTCGCCCCCCTGACTGCTGGGACCCACCAGCTACATCTTCGCACAGAAGGAAGTGCGTCCGAAAAAATGATTCGCCCCCCGACTGCTGGGACCCACCAGCTACACCTTCGCACGCGAGGAAGTGCGTCCGGGCAAAAAAAAAAAACGATTCGCCCCCTGATACGTCCATTTTGCATCATGCTTCTATATCGATATTTATCGCATTATGGGCTGTTATTTCACGTCATGTCACAATACTTATGGCTATTCTCTCTTATTTTACAAGGTTTACATGAAGAGGGAGAATGCCGCACTGGAATTCAGAAATGGAAAAGGAGCAAATATTGAGACTTATTCATGCAACTCCAAAAGTCCTGAAACTCCATGGAATATCTTAAAATAAATAAAGAAAAATCGTCGCCAAAGATGAAGGCCAGGGGCCCACACCTGCTCACGAGGGGGGCGCCCAGGCGCGCCTCACCTCGTGGGCCCCCGGTGGCTCTCCGATGCCCATCTTCTCCTATATGAAGTCTTTCGATGAGAAAAAAATAGGAAGCAACCTTTCGGGACGAGACTCCACCGCCACGAGGCGGAACCTTGGCGGAACCAATCTAGGGCTCTGGCGGAGCTGTTCTGCCGGGGACACTTCTCTCCGGGAGGGGGAAATCATCATCATCATCATCACCAACGCTCCTCTCATTGGGAGAGGGCAATCTCCATCAACATCTTCACCAGCACCATCTCATCTCCAAACCCTAGTTCATCTCTTGTATCCAATTCTTGTCTCCAAGTCCGGGATTGGTGCTAGTAGGTTGCTAGAAGTGTTGATTACTCCTTGTAGTTGATGCTAGTTGGTTTACTTGGTGGAAGATCACATGTTCAGATCCTTTATGCATATTATTACCCCTCTGATTATGAACATGAATATGCTTTGTGAGTAGTTACGTTTGTTCCTGAGGACACGGGAGAAGTCTTGCTATTAGTAGTCATGTGAATTTGGTACTCGTTCGATATTTTGATGAGATGTATGTTGTCTAGCCTCTAGTGGTGTTATGTGAACGTCGACTACATAATACTTCACCATTATTTGGGCCTAGAGGAAGGCATTTGGAAGTAATAAGTAGATGATGGGTTGCTAGAGTGACAGAAGCTTAAACCCTAGTTTATGTGTTGCTTCGTAAGGTGCTGATTTGTATCCATATGTTTCATGCTATGGTTAGGTTTACCGTAATACTTTTGGTGTAGTTGCGGATGCTTGCAATAGAGGTTAATCATAAGTGGGATGTTTGTTAAAGTAAGAACAACACCCAAGCACCGGTGCACCCACATGTCAAATTATCAAAGTACCGAAAGCGAATCATATGAACGTGATGAAAACTAGCTTGACGATATTCCCATGTGTCCTCGGGAGCGCTTTTCCTATTATAAGAGTTTGTCCAGGCTTGTCCTTTGCTACAAAAAGGAATGGGCCACCTTGCTGCACTTTATTTACTCTTGTTACTTGTTGCTTGTTACAATTTACCTTATCACAAAACTATCTCTTGCCACTTATTTCAGTACTTGCAGAGAATACCTTGCTGAAAACCGCTTATCATTTCCTTCTGCTCCTCGTTGGGTTCGACACTCTTACTTATCGAAAGGACTACGATAGATCCCCTATACTTGTGGGTCATCAAGATTCTTTTCTGGCGCCGTTGCCGGGGAGTGTAGCGCCTTTGGTAAGTGGAATTTGGTATGGAAAAATTTATATAGTGTGCTGAAATTTTCTGTCACTTGTTACTATGGAAAGTAATTCTCGAGGGGCTTGTTCGGGTATCTTCACCCGTCCCAAGAGAGCAAAGAGTTGCTCCTCAACCTACTGAACCTATTGAAAATGAAACTCCTTTTGAAGTTCCTTCGGTATGATGGAAAAACTGCTGGCTAATACTTTTACGGAGATGGAACAAAGCATCCCGATGAACATCTACTCTATGTGGATGAAGTTTGTGGATTATTTAAGCTTGCAGGTATACCCGACGATATTGTTAAGAAGAAGGTCTTCCCTTTATCTTTGAAGGAAGACGCATTGACATGGTATAGGCTATGTGATGATACGAGATCATGGAACTATAAAAGATTGAAATTGGAATTTCATCAAAAGTATTACCCTATGCATCTTGTTCATCGTGATCGCAATATTATATATAATTTTTGGCCTCGCGAAGGAGAAAGCATCGCTCAAGCTTGGGGGAGGCTTAAATCAATGTTATATTCATGCCCCAATCATGAGCTCTCAAGAGTGACAATTCTTCAAAATTTTATGCTCGCTTTCGATAACAATCGCACCATGCTCGATACTTCTTGTCCTGGCTCTTTTATGATGAAGACTATTTAATTTAAATGGAATCTATTGGATAGAATTAAACGCAACTCTGAAGATTGGGACCTCGACGAAGGTAAGGAGTCAGGTATGACGCCTAAGTTTGATTGTGTTAAATCTTTTATGGATACTGATATTTTCCGTAAGTTCAGCACTAAATATGGACTTGACTCTGAGATAGTAGCTTCTTTCTGTGAATCTTTTGCTACTTATGTTGATCTCCCTAAGGAGAAGTGGTTTAAATATCATCCTCCCATAGAAGTAAAAGTAGCTGCACCTATTAAAGTTGAAGAAAAGACTGTCACTTATAATGATCCTATTGTTCCTACCTCTTATGTTGAGAAACCACCTTTCCCTGTTAGAGTAAAGGATCATGCTAAAGCTTCAACTGTTGTTTGTAAAAGCAATATTAGAACTTATACACCTCTTGAGCAAGTCAAAGTAGAACCTAATATTGCTATTGTTAAAGATCTCTTGTCTGATAATATTGATGGGCATGTTATTCAATTCTGTGGTGAAACTGCTAGAATTGCTAAACCGTGTGCTAAAGATAAACATAGACATGTGGTAGGCGTGCCTGTTATTTCTGTTAAAATAGGAGATCATTGTTATCATGGCTTATGTGATATGGGCGCTAGTGCTAGTGCAATACCCATTGACTTATACAAAGAAATTATGCATGATATTGCACCTATTTAGTTAGAAGAAATTGATGTCACAATTAAGCTTGCCAATAGAGATACTATTTCACTAGTGGGAATTGTTCGAGATGTTGAAGTCTTGTGTGGGAAAACCAAATATCCCGCTGATTTTCTTGTTCTTGGTTCTCCACAAGATAGTTTTTGTCCCATTATATTTGGTAGACCCTTCTTGAACACTGTTAATGCTAAGATAGATTGTGAAAAGAATGT
Source organism: Aegilops longissima (assembly GCA_021605205.1). Classification (NCBI taxonomy): domain Eukaryota; kingdom Viridiplantae; phylum Streptophyta; class Magnoliopsida; order Poales; family Poaceae; genus Aegilops; species Aegilops longissima. The sequence goes on from CM038682.1 coordinate 588,057,454, forward strand.
TGTTACTATTGGCTTGGATGATATGGTTCATGAGTTTAATTTCTCTAAATTCAGTAAACAACATCGTGAGGAAGAATTGCCTAGTAAGGATGAAATTATTGGTCTTGCTTCTATTGCCGTACCTCCTAGTGATCCTTTAGAACACTATTTGCTAGACCATGAAAATGATGTGTTCATGAATGAAAGAAGGGAAATAGATGAAGTATTCTTTACACAGGAACCTATTCTGCAACACAATTTGCCAGTTGAAATCCTAGGGGATCCTCCTCCACCCAAGGGTGATCCCGTGTTTGAGCTTAAACCGTTGCCTGATAATCTTAAGTATGCTTATCTTGATGAAAAGAAAATGTATCCTGTTATTATCAGTGCTAACCTTTCAGAGCATGAAGAAGAAAGATTATTGAAAACTCTGAAGAAGCACCGTGCCGCTATTGGATATACTCTTGATGATCTTAAGGGCATTAGTCCCACTCTATGTCAGCATAAAATAAATTTGGAAGCGGATGCCAAACCATTTCGTGATCCTCAACGACGTTTGAATCCTAAAATGAAAGAAGTGGTAAGAAAATAAATACTCAAGCTTCTGGAGGCAGGTATAATTTATCCCATTGCTGATAGTCAGTGGGTAAGTCCTTTCCATTGTGTCCCTAAAAAGGGAGGTATTACTTTTGTCCTTAATGATAAAGACGAATTGATTCCGCAAAGAATTATCACAGGTTATAGGATGGTAATTGATTTCCGCAAATTAAATAAAGCTACTAAGAAAGATCATTACCCCTTACCTTTTATTGATCAAATGCTAGAAAGATTATGCAAACATACACATTATTGCTTTCTAGATGGTTATTCTAGTTTCTCTCAAATACCTGTGTCGGCTAAAGATCAACGAAAGACTACTTTTACATGCTCTTTTGGTAATTTTGCTTATAGACGTATGCCTTTTGGTTTATGTAATGCACCTGCTACCTTTCAAAGATGCATGATGGCTATATTCTCTGATTTTTGTGAAAAGATTTGTGAGGTTTTCATGGACGACTTTTCCGTCTATGGTTCCTCTTTTGATGATTGCTTGAGCAATCTTGATCGAGTTTTGCAGAGATGTGAAGAAACTAATCTTGTCTTGAATTGGGAAAAGTGCCACTTTATGGTTAATGAAGGTATTGTCTTGGGGCACAAAGTTTCTGAAAGAGGTATTGAAGTTGATAAAGCCAAAGTTGATGGTATTGAAAAGATGCCATGTCCCAAGGACATCAAAGGTATAAGAAGTTTCCTTGGTCACGCCGGATTTTATAGGAGGTTCATTAAGGACTTCTCAAAATTTCTCGCCTCGACTAATTTATTACAAAAGATGTACCATTTGTCTTTGATGATGATTGTGTAGAAGCATTTGAAATACTTAAGAAAGCATTAGTCTCTGCACCTGTTGTTCAACCACCTGATTGGAATTTACCCTTTGAAATTATGTGTGATGCTAGTGATTATGTTGTAGGTGATGTTCTAGGGCAAAGAGTTGATAAGAAATTAAATATTATCCATTACGCTAGTAAAACTCTAAACAATGCTCAAAGAAACTATGCTACTACTGAAAAAGAATTCTTAGCAGTTGTATTTGCATGTGATAAGTTCAGACCTTATATTGTTGATTCTAAAGTAACTATTCACACTGATCATGCTGCTATTAAATATCTTATGGAAAAGAAAGATGCTAAACCTAGACTTATTAGATGGGTTCTCTTGCTACAAGAATTTGATTTGCATATTGTTGATAGAAAAGGAGCTGAGAACCCCGTTGTAGATAACTTATCTATGTTAGAGAATGTTCTTGATGACCCACTACCTATTGATGATAGCTTTCCTGATGAACAATTAAATGTCACAAGCACTTCTCGTAGCACTCCATGGTATGCTGATTATGCTAATTATATTGTTGCTAAATTTATACCACCTAGCTTCACATAACAACAAAAGAAAAAGTTCTTTTACGATTTGCGACATTACTTTTGGGATGACCCACATCTTTATAAAGAAGGAGTAGATGGTGTTATTAGACGTTGTGTGCCTGAGCATGAACAAGAACAGATCCTACGCAAGTGTCACTCCGAAGCTTATGGAGGACACCATGCTGGAGATAGAACTGCACATAAGGTATTGCAATCCGGGTTTTATTGGCCCACTCTCTTCAAAGATGCCCGTAAGTTTGTTTTGTCTTGCGATGAATGTCAAATAATTGGTAATATTAGTAGACGTCAAGAAATGCCTATGAATTATTCACTTGATATTGAACCATTTGATGTTTGGGGCTTTGATTATATGGGACCTTTTCCTGCCTCTAATGGATATACACATATTTTAGTTGTTGTTGATTACGTTACTAAGTGGGTAGAAGCTATTCCAACTAGTAGTGCTGATCATAACACCTATATTAAAATGCTTAAAGAAGTTATTTTTCCGAGGTTTGGAGTCCCTAGATATTTAATGACTGATGGTGGTTCACACTTTATTCATGGTGCTTTCCGTAAAATGCTTGCTAAATATGACGTTAATCATAGAATTGCATCTCGTTATCACCCACAGTCTAGTGGTCAAGTAGAATTGAGTAATAGAGAGCTCAAATTAATTTTGCAAAAGACTGTTAATAGGTCTAGAAAGAATTGGTCCAAGAAACTTGATGATGCATTATGGGCCTATAGAACTGCATATAAGAATCCTATGGGTATGTCTCCGTATAAAATGGTTTATGGAAAAGCATGTCACTTACCTCTCGAACTAGAACATAAGGCATATTGGGCTATTAAAGAGCTCAACTATGATTTCAAACTTGCTGGTGATAAGAGGTTATTTGATATTAGCTCACTTGATGAATGGAGAACCCAAGCTTATGAAAATGCCAAGTTATTTAAAGAAAAAGTTAAAAGATGGCATGACAAAAGGATACAAAAGCGTGAGTTTAATGTAGGTGATTATGTATTGCTATACAACTCTCGCTTAAGATTTTTGCAGGAAAACTTCTCTCCAAATGGGAAGGTCCCTATGTTATCGAGGAGGTCTATCGTTCGGTGCCATAAAATCAACAACTTCAAGGCACAAATCCAAGGTGGTAAACGGTCAAAGAATCAAACATTATATCTCGGTAATCCCATAAATGTTGAAACCAATATTATTGAAACCGTAACCCGGAGGAATACATAAGGGACACTTTCCGACTGTTTGCACTCAAAAGGAATAGGTATGTGGTACGGTAAGTAAACCGACTCCAAAACAATTTTTAAGGCAATATTTCTCCGTTTTGGATTATTTAAAAAAATAGAAAAATAAGTGGAAGTCCGGGAAGGACACGAGGCCTTCACGAGGGTGGAGGGCGCGCCCTACCCCCCTGGGCGCGCCCCCCTACATCGTGAGCACCTCGTGTGCCCTCCGGACTCCATTTTCTTGCACGATACGTATTTTGGTCAGTAAAAATTCATTATATATTATCCCAAAGGTTTTGACTCCCGTATCACGCAAATATCCTCTGTTCTTGTTTTGAGCTATTGCTGCAGATTAGAGCAAGATGTCTTCTCAAGAGTCAGTCGGGGAGAGCCGGGTATCTAATCTGGCACCGAAACCAAGGGCACACAGCGATGCTGACCACTTTGGGCCAGCATTGGAGGAAGAGATGGAGGCCTACTTGATGAGGGTAGATGCCATGGAGGATTAAGAAGTCACCTCTCGCCTCCGAGCTGGGTTTACGATGGGGGAACTACAAAGCTCAGCTATTCCAAACTCGGTTATCCCTTCTAATGTTAGATTTCTTTCTTATGAAAATATGAGGAGGAGTGTCTCTTGTTCTCCCGCAGCTATGCAACACCCTTGGGTGCAAGGAGCTTTAGCTGTTACAGGAAAGCTTCCCAAGGAAATAATGGACCTCAAGCAGCAAGTCAATAAGCTCGAGGAGGAGAACCGTATCTTGAGGGGAATCATTGCCAAGAATATTACACCAACAACAAAGAAGGAGATATAATCACATGGGTATGGGCACTCCCCTTGGCAACTGCCAAGCTTGGGGGAGGTGCCCCGGTATCGTATCACCATCACAACTCCTATCTTTACCATTTTTCTTAGTTCGATCCTATTAGTAGTATCTTGATTTAGTAGAATAAAGTCATGGCATGATCTAGTTTTGAAGTTTTGCTTTATGATCCCTCTATGTAATCGAGTCCGTGAGCTATATATATAATAAATATTAGTTTTGAGTCAAGGGCTTGATTGTTTTGCCATGATCTTGGGTGAATAAAAGAAAAAGAACAAAAAGAAACAAAGAGTTCATATTGATCTTATTGAGGGTAATGACTTCACATAGAAGGAGTATGATGATTAAAAGTTGTTGGGAGTTGGCAAATATAGCTTTGGTCATCGTTGCAATTAATAGGAAGTAATAAGGAGAGAGAGGTTTCACATATAGATATATTATCATTGACATCTTTTATGATTGGGAGCACTCATTAAAATATGACATGCTAAAGAGTTGATGTTGGACAAGGAAGACAACATAATGAGTTATGTTTTCTTATATCTGAGATAAAGTGTGTTGTCATGGATCCTCTAACATGTTGAGCTTGCCTTTCCCCCTCATGCTAGCCAAATTCTCAGCACCAAGTAGAGATACTACTTGTGCTTCCAAATACCCTTAAACCAGTTTAGCCATGAGAGTCCACCATATCTACCTATGGATTGAGTAAGATCCTTCAAGTAAGTTGTCATCAGTGCAAGCAATAAAAATTGCTCTCTAAATATGCATGACTTATTAGTGTAGAGAAATAAGCTTTGTACGAACTTGTTGTGGAAGTAATAAAAGCGACGGACTGCATAATAAAGTTCCACATACAAGGGGCAATATAAAGTGACGTTCTTTTGCATTAAGATTTTGTGCATCCAACCATAAAAGCGCATGGCAACCTCTGCTTCCCTCTGCGAAGGGCCTATCTTTTATTATTATCTTCTACCTTATGCAAGAGTCATGGTGATCTTCACCTTTTATCTTCTAATTGGATGTAGGGGAGCATGAATTGTTATTCTTAACATTACCCTTGAGGTAAAAGGTTGTGGGGAAAAATTACAAGCCCCTATCTTTCTCTGTGTCCGATTAAAACTCCGTAACCACAAGTATTGTGTGAGTGTTAGCAATTATGAAGGACTAAATGATAGTTTAGTATGTGGACTTGCTTTTAAGCTCTGACATAGACTCTTTCTGATGTTATGATAAATTGCAATTGCTTCAATGACTGAGGTTATAATTTGTTGGTGCCCAATAAGGTTTCTGGTTCATACTTTTGCATTGTGAAAAGGTCATCACTTGAACATAAGTAATCGTATGACACATCTATATATGTTGCTGTTATGGGATTAATCATGATGCCTTCATGTTCGTATTTTTTTTATCGACGCCTCTACCTCTAAACATGAGGACATATTTATTGTTATCGGCTTTTCGCTTGAGGACAAGCGAGGTCTAAGCTTGGGGGAGTTGATACGTCCATTTTGCATCATGCTTCTATATCGATATTTATCGCATTATGGGCTGTTATTTCACGTTATGTCACAATACTTATGGCTATTCTCTCTTATTTTACAAGGTTTACATGAAGAGGAGAATGCCGGCACCTGGAATTCAGGTGGAAAAGGAGCAAATATTGAGACCTATTCATGCAACTCCAAAAGTCCTCAAACTCCACGGAATATCTTAAAATAAATAAAGAAAAATCATCGCCAAAGATGAAGGCCAGGGCCCACACCACTCACGAGGGTGGGGCGCGCCCCCCTGGCGCGCCCCCTACCTCGTGGCCCCCGGTGGCTCTCCGATGCCCATCTTCTCCTATATGAAGTCTTTTGATGAGAAAAAAATAGGAAGCAACCTTTGGGGCGAGACTCACCGCCACGAGGCTTAAACCAATCTAGGGCTCCCATGAGCTGTTCTGCCGGGACACTTCTCTCGGAGGGGAAATCATCGTCATCATCATCACCAACGCTCCTCTCATCGGGAGAGGGCAATCTCCATCAACATCTTCACCAGCACCATCTCATCTCCAAACCCTAGTTCATCTCTTGTATCCAATTCTTGTCTCCAAGTCCGGATTGGTGCTAGTAGGTTGCTAGTAGTGTTGATTACTCCTTGTAGTTGATGCTAGTTGGTTTACTTGGTGGAAGATCATATGTTCAGATCCTTTATGCATATTATTACCCTCTGGTTATGAACATGAATATGCTTTGTGAGTAGCTACGTTTGTTCCCGAGGACACGGAGAAGTCTTGCTATTAGTAGTCATGTGAATTTGGTATTCGCTCGATATTTTGATGAGATGTATGTTGTCTAGCCTCTAGTGGTGTTATGTGAACGTCGACTACATAACACTTCACCATTATTTGGGCCTAGAGGAAGGCATTGGGAAGTAATAAGTAGATGATGGGTTGCTAGAGTGATGAAGCTTAAACCCTAGTTTATGCGTTGCTTCGTAAGGGCTGATTTGGATCCATATGTTTCATGCTATGGTTTGGTTTACCTTAATACTTTTGTTGTAGTTATGGATGCTTGCAATAGAGGTTAATCATAAGTGGGATGTTTGTTCAAGCAAGAACAGCACCCAAGCACCGGTCCACCCACATATCAAATTATCAAAGTACCGAACGCGAATCATATGAACGTGATGAAAACTAGCTTGACGATATTCCCATGTGTCCTCGAGAGCGCTTTTCCTATTATAAGAGTTTGTCCAGGCTTGTCCTTTGCTACAAAAAGGATTGGGCCATCTTGCTGTACTTTATTTACTCTTGTTACTTGTTGCTCGTTACAATTTACCTTATCACAAAACTATCTGTTACCACTTATTTCAGTACTTGCAGAGAATACCTTGTTGAAAACCGCTTATCATTTCCTTCTGCTCCTCGTTGGGTTCGACACTCTTACTTATCGAAAGGACTACGATAGATCCCCTATACTTGTGGGTCATCACCCCCTGATTGCTGGGACCCAACAGCTACACCTTCGCACGCAAGGAAGTGCGTCCGGGCAAAAAAAAACGATTCGCCCCCCTGACTGCTGGGACCCACCAGCTACATCTTCGCAGTAAGGAAGTGCCTTACGACCGGGACCCACCTGGTCGAAGCGTCGTAGTGTTGTCATTCTCGCCGCGAACGGTACGCATACATCTGGTCGATGTAGAGGCGTGCGCAATCGTAGTAGAGGCGCGCATGTAGCATGTACACGTACGTACAGCGGCCAGGGTGCAAGAAAGAAAATACGGCCATGTGGCTGTACATACAGGCAGGGTCTCGAACGCCTACTCGCGCATACGTACGGCCAGGGCTCGTGTACATGGATGGGTCAGAACGGAGAAACAACGTCGTCGTCGTGTTCATGGTGAGGCAACGGAATGCGTCGTGTTCATGGGGAGGCAACGGAATGCATCGTGTTCATGGGGAGGCAACGGAATGAGTCATGTTCATCGGGAGGCAACGGAACGCGTGGGAGCCAACCGGCTGGGTCAGAATAGAATGCGTGGTCGTGTTCATCGGGAGGGCTTGGATGGAACAGGCGATGGAAACGAGGCCTGGCGTACTACACATCGGAGGAAACGGACCTCCTACGTTCGGAACGGGGTCCTGTTGATCGGGAGGGGTGTGGTGTACCGCAAAACGGAGGAAACGGACCTCCTACGGTCGAAACGGGGGTCCTGTTGATCGGGAGGGGTGTGGCGTACCGCAAAATGGACGAAACGGACCTCCTACGGTTGAAACAGGGGTCCTGTTGATTGGGAGGGGTGTGGCGTACCGAAAAAGGATGAAACGGACCTCCTACGGTCGAAACGGGGGTCCTGTTCATCGGGAGGGTGTGGCGTGCGCAAAACGGACTCCACGGGATATTGTTCATCTCCACCGTCGACCTCCTCCACCTCCACGGGCTACCGTCGACCTCCTCCACCTCCATGGGCTCCTGCTCATCCAGCCTCCACCGCCGCTACTCCACCGGCCATCGCTCAACCACCCTCCATGGGCACCCCTCCACCGCTCACTGCTCATCCAGCCCTCCACACCACGGGTCCTGTTCAACCACCCTCCACCATCTATCGCTCATCCAGCCTCCACCACACCACGGGTCCTGTTCATCCGAGGCAACGCAGCCGCCATGCTCATCCAACCCCCCCGCATAACGCCACTGCTCATCCCAGAGGCAGCTTCGATCGGCTTCGATTAGCAGCGATGGCGAAGAATCGCCGATCGGGTTCGATTAACAGCCATCGATCGATCGCTCGGGTTCGATGTCGTGCGAGATGCAGTCAATCGCCGGGTTGATTAGAGCCCAACCTCGCTCGGGTTCGCTTAGAGCTAACGCCGCACACACGCAGCAGACGTGTACGAGAAACGCGTGCATCGCCGCCCCGACCTCCCACCGTAACCGGGAACTCCCCGAAGTTTTCCTCGCCGACGCTTCTACCACGGTTTTTTCCGTCATGGACGGCCCAAAGAATGTCATGCAGCTGCGTCTCCGGCCCGCCCAGGACGAAAAGCCCATTTTCTATCATGACTTTTTGTCATAGAAGTAGGAGCCCACCACATCTATGATGATACCGGGTTTTGTCACAATTATCGTCATAGAAGTGTCATATGTATGACAGAAAAAAATTCGTTCAGCCCAAAATGTCATAGATGTGTCTTTTTTTGTAGTGGATCGACCATGATGATCGTCGTCGAGTGCCCACTCCTTCCCTGAGGAGTGGATCATACGTGCCTCGACAGCACAATGACAGATGCCCTCGCAGTGGTGGGCGAAGAATTCCAGTCGACCCCCGAGAGTCGGGCTTTGATGCGAGATCTATTCTCGTTCAGGGCCTGGTTGACAGGAACAGAGCCCACAGAGAAGGTCATGATAGAGATTATCTGACTGGCAGCAGAGTGCATGTCTCAGGTCCAGAGTGTTTCAGGAGAGCCATCAGGGCTGCGGTGATTCCTCCCAACTTTAGGTTGGTGACTGGAGTCAGCAAGTTCACTGATGAGTCCAAGCCTGGCACTTGGCTTGAGGACTACCGAGTGGCTGTTTAGATTGGCGGCGGCAAGGATGAAGTGGCCATGAAGCACCTTCCTCTGATGTTGGAGGGCTCGGACAGAGCGTGGTTGAATCAGTTAGCGCCTGGCAGCATATATAGTTGGGAGGAACTCGCCCGAGTGTTTGTTAGAACCTTTGAAGGTACATACAAACGGCCAGCAGGGTTAACAGAGTTGCAATCATGTGTGCAGAAACCAAATGAAACCTTGAGGGATTATATCCAGAGATGGATCACGTTGCACCACACAGTGGAGAATGTGTCAGATCACCAAGCAGTTTGTGCCTTCAAGGAAGGTGTCAAGTATCGAGAATTTAACCTGAAGTTCGGTCGGACCGGGGATATGTCTCTGAGTCGGATGATGGAGATTGCCACTAAGTATGCTAATGGTGAAGAGGAAGACCGACTCCGGAGCGGCAAGCACAAAACAGTCGCCCAAGAAACTGGAGGAGGGAATTCCAGTCGGAAGCAGAAGCGCAAAGCCGAGCCAGCTGCTCCTGGTGAAGCCTTGGCCGTGACTCAAGGAAAATTCAAAGGGAAACCCAAAGGGTCATGGAATCCCAAGAAAGTGAAATATCAAGATGGAAATGATGTGTTGGATTTACCATGCCACATTCACACCAAAAAAGATGAAGAGGGTAATCTCATTTACACTAAACACACCACTCGACAGTGTCGGCTCCTGATCCAGCAGTTCCGAGAGAAACAACCCAAGGAGAAGGAAAAGGAGTCGGGCAAGGGTGAGGATAAGGAAGAAGATGATGATGGTTTCCCCAACGTCAATTCCACTCTGATGATTTTTGCTCATGTTGAGAGCAAAAGTCGACTGAAAGTCATTAACAGAGATGTGAACATGGTCGCTCCGGCGACACCCAGTTATTTGAAGTGGTCTCAGACTGCCATTGCATTCGACCAGTCTGATCACCCAACACGCATAGCCACCCCTGGGAGGCAAGCGTTGGTGGTCGACCCAGGGGTGGAAGGCACTCGGCTGACTACGGTGCTGATGGATGGTGGCAGTGGCCTGAATATCCTTTATGCTGAAAGCTTGAAAGAGATGGGCATTCCGATGTCCAAACTTAGTGAAAGCAATATGAGTTTCCATGGGGTTATACCTGGCAAGAAGGCTGAATCACCCGGCCAGATCGCGCTCGATGTGGTTTTCGGTGATTCCAAGAATTACCGCAAGGAAAAGTTGACATTTGAAGTCGTGGATTTCCAGAGTGCTTATCATGCTATTCTGGGTAGGCCTGCTTATGCATGTTTTATGGCTCGACCATGTTACATGTACCTCAAATTGAAGATGCCTGGTCCCAGAGGAGTGATCACTATCACTGGCAATCGGCGTAAAGCGTAAGAGTGCTTCGTAAGGGCTCAAAGATCGTCGATGCACAAATGGCAGTAGTAGAAGTGCAAGAGTATCAGAAAAATGCAGATCCGAGTGATTTGCTTCGAGCCAAGAAGCCTGCCACAGATTCTGCATTTCAGTCGTCCGGTGAAACGAAACCGGTTTTCATATTCACCCGACCGATCCCAATGCTGCTCCGACTCACATCTCAACAACACTCGACAGCAAATAGGAAGAAGCGCTCATCCAATTCCTCCATGAGAACTGGGACATCTTTGCATGGAAACCTTCTGACATGCCGGTTGTTCCCAGGGGGCTGGCTGAGCACCATTTGCGAGTCGACCCGAAAGTGAAACCAGTCAAGGAACATCTTCGACGGTCCGCCGTACAGAAGAGAAAAGAAATCGGTGAAGAAGTGGCTCGGCTCCTGGCAGCTGAGTTCATCCGAGAGATTTACCACTCCGAGTGGCTCGCCAATGTTGTCATGGTCCCAAAGAAGGACGACTCACTTCGCATGTGCATTGACTTCAAGCATATCAATCGGGCTTGCCCGAAAGATCATTTTCCTCTCCCCCGCATCGACCAAATAGTCGACTCGACTGTGGGGTGTGAGCGCTTGTCCTTTTTGGACGCATATTTCGGGTATCATCAGATCCGATTGTATGGAACCGATGAGATAAAGATAGCTTACATCACTCCATTCAGGTGCTTCTGTTATGTCACCATGCCATTCGGCCTCAAGAACGCCGGAGCTACATTCATGAGAATGATCCAGAAGTGTTTGCTCACTCAAATCAATCGGAATGTGGAAGCTTATATGGATGATATTGTGGTCAAGTCGCGTAAAGGTTCCGACCTGTTGGCTGACCTTGCTGAAACCTTTGCCAACCTCAGAAGGTATGATATCAAGATGAATCCGTCAAAGTGCACATTCGGAGTCCCAGGTGGAAAGTTACTCGGTTTTCTCATTTCCAAGCGGGGGATCGACGCAAACCCGGAGAAAGTTGGTGCCATCCTCTGAATGAAACGCCCTGTGCGTGTGCATGATGTTCAGAAGCTTACTAGTTGTTTGACCGCCTTGAGTCGATTCATCTCTCGCCTAGGTGAAAAGGCATTGCCTCTTTACCGACTGATGAAAAAGTCTGACAAGTTTGAGTGGACTCCTGAAGCTGACGCCGCATTTGCAGAGCTCAAAGCCCTGCTTTCCACCCAGTCGGTGCTAGCTGCCCCAATCAGCAAAGAACCTTTACTACTTTATATTGCAGCCACTGGACAAGTTGTCAGTACAGTACTCACGGTCTTGCGGGAAGAAGAAGGAAAAGCCTATAAAGTTCAGCGCCCAGTGTAATATGTTTCTGAAGTCCTGACTCCATCCAAGCAAAGATATCTGCATTATCAGAAGCTTGTCTATGGAATTTACAAGACCATGAAGAAGGTTGCACACTATTTCTCTGACCACTCCATTACAGTCGTCAGCGACGCCCCATTGTCGGAAATCCTGAACAACAGAGATGCAATCGGTCGAGTGGCAAAGTGGGTGATTGAACTCCTTCCCTTGGATATCAAGTTTGAGGCAAATAAAGCTATCAAGTCCCAAGCAATAGCATATTTCCTCGCCGAGTGGATCGAACAGCAACTACCGACTCAAGTTCACTCGGAGCATTGGACCATGTTCTTTGACGGATCCAAGAAGCTGAATGGTTCCGGTGCTGGGGTGGTATTGGTATCCCCCCGAGGAGACATGCTCAGATATGTCCTCTAGATTCACTTTGATTCCTCCAACAATGAAGCTGAATATGAAGCACTCCTGTATGGCTTGCGTATGGCCATTTCACTTGGCGTCCATCGCCTCATGGTCTACGGCGACTCGGATTTGGTGGTTTATCAAGTGATGAAGGAGTGGGACGTTAGAAGCCCAGCTATGACTGGTTACTGTAATGCGGTGAGAAAGTTGGAAAAGAAGTTTGAAGGGTTAGAGCTCCATCATATACCCGACTGAAAAATCAAGCAGCTGATGATTTGGCAAAGATAGGTTCCAAGAGGGAGGCCATTCCCAGCAACGTGTTTTTGGAACACATTCATACACCTTCAGTTCAAGAAGATCCTTTCACTGAAGAGCCCCCGCAACCTAAGAGTGCCACAGATCCGACTGAAGTTGAAGTTCCAGCCGTGGTCGATTTGATCATGGAAGTTTTGGTCATCACTCCCGACTGGACGGTGCCATACATTGCGTACATCCTTAGGAGGGAACTCCCAGAGGATGAAGAGGAGGCTCGACAGATCGTCCGTCGATCCAAAGCCTTTACTGTGATAAGAGGGAAGCTGTTCAGAGAAAGTGTAACTGGAGTCAGTCAGAAATGCATATCACCAGCAGAAGGTCGAGTGATCCTCAACGACATCCACTCGGGGACCTGTGGCTACCATGCGTCCTCTCGGACCATTGTGGCCAAAGCATACCCAGCGGGATTTTATTGGCCACGAGCAAATGAAATGGCGAAAGAAATAGTCGAAAAATGTGAAGGTTGCCAGTTTTACTCCAACATGTCTCACATGCCTGCATCAGCCCTGAAGACCATTCCACTCGTCTGGCCCTTTGCTGTTTGGGGTTTGGATATGGCTGGACCTCTAAGGACTGGTAGGAGAGGCTTCACTCAGGTGCTCGTGGCAGTCGACAAGTTCACCAAATGGATTGAAGCCAAGCCTATCAAAAACCTTGAAGCCAGTACTGCTGTCAGCTTCATCAGAGAGTTAACATTCAGATATGGTGTTCCACACAGCATCATCACTGACAATGGGTCAAACTTCGATTCTGATGAGTTCAGAGCCTTCTGTGCTTCCCAAGGTACTCGAGTCGACTACGCTTCGGTCGCCCACCCCCAGTCGAATGGACAAGCTGAAAGAGCAAACAGATTGATTCTCAAAGGGCTGAAACCCCGACTCATGCGTGATCTCAAACACGCAGCAGGAGCCTGGGTCGATGAACTTCCGTCAGTGCTGTGGGGACTAAGGACAACTCCCAATCGGTCGACTGGTTGAACTCCATTCTTCTTAGTTTATGGAGCTGAAGTTGTACTTCCGAGTGACTTGCTCCACAATGCACACCGAGTCGAGCTTTTCTTAGAAGATGAAGCAGAACAGGCACGGCAAGATGCAGTCGATCTCCTGGAAGAGGAAAGAGAGATGGCCCCGATCCGGTCGACCATCTATCAGCAAGACTTGCGTCGATTTCACGCCAGAAACGTGAGGGGTCGGGCATTTCAAGAGGGAGACATGGTTCTCCGAGTGGATCAGCAGAAACCACACAAGCTCGCTCCTGCCTGGGAAGGTCCCTTCATTGTCACCAGAGTGCCCCACAACGGAGCGTACCACCTCTACATTGTCGAGCACAAGAAAGACGAGCCGCACACTTGGAATACGGAGCTGCTCCTCCCCTTTTATACTTAAGCACTCATTCCGTTGAGATGTAATAAGAAATACCTTTGTAGTCTGTTTATTAAAGACAAGAGCTATACAGTCTTCGAAAATGATTGTCGTTGCTTATATTTGTGTCTGAAATCCCCCAGTGGGTGGCTTAGCCGCGAATCCGTTTCGCCTAAGTTTATAAAATCCTACAGAGTGGTGGGCAAGCCTCTCACTCAGGGGCTTAGCTGCGAATCCATTTTGCCTAAGTTTAAAAAATCCTACCGAGTGGTGAGTAACCCTCCCACTCGGAGGCTTAGCTGCAGTCTAGTACTCGCCTAAGTTTGAAAAATCCTACCGAGTGGAGCAAGCCTCTCACTCGGAGGCTTAACTGCGAATCCGTTTCGCCTAAGTTTAAAAAATCCTACCGAGTGGTGAGCAACCCTCCCACTCGGAGGCTTAGCTACAGTTCATTACTCGCCTAAGTTTGAAAAATCCTACCGAGTGGTGAGCAACCGTCCCACTCGGAGGCTTAGCTGCAGTCCAGTACTCGCTTAAGTTTGAAAAATCCTACCGAGTGGTGAGCAACCCTCCCACTCGGAGGCTTAGCTCCAGTCCAGTACTCACCTAAGTTTGAAAAATCCTACCAAGTTGTGAGCAAGCCTCTCACTCGGGGGCTTAGCCGCGAATCCATTTCGCCTAAGTTTATAAAATCCTACCGAGTGGTGAGCAAGCCTCTCACTCAGGGGCTTAGCTGCGAATCCGTTTCGCCTAAGTTTAAAAAATCCTACCGAGTGGTGAGCAACCCTCCCACTCAGAGGCTTAGCTGCAGTCCAGTACTCGCCTAAGTTTGAAAAATCCTATCGAGTGGTGAGCAACCCTCCCACTCGGAAGCTTAGCTGCAGTCCAGTACTCACCTAAGTTTGAAAAATCCTACCGAGTGGTGAGCAACCCTCCCACTTGGAGGCTTAGCTGCAGTCCAGTACTCGTGAGCAAGCCTCTCACTCGGGGGCTTAGCTGCGAATCCGTTTCGCCTAAATTTGAAAAATCCTACCGAGTGGTGAGCAACCCTCCCACTCGGAGGCTTAGCTGCAGTCCAGTAGTCGCCTAAGTTTAAAAAATCCTAACGAGTGGGTGAGCAAGCCTCTTACTCGGGGGCTTAGCTGCGAATCCGTTTCGCCTAAGTTTAAAAAATCCTACCGAGTGGTGAGCAACCCTCCCACTCGGAGGCTTAGCTGCAGTCCAGTACTCGCCTAAGTTTGAAAAATCATACCGAGTGGTGAGCAAGCCTCTCACTCGGGGGCTTAGCTGCGAATCCGTTTCGCCTAAGTTTAAAAAATCCTACCGAGTGGTGAGCAAGCCTCTCACTCGGGGGCTTAGCTGCAGTCTAGTGCTCGCCTAAGTTTAAAAAATCCCACCGAGTGGAGAGCAACCCTCCCACTCGGGGGCTTAGCTACAGTCCAGTGCTCGCCTAAGATTGAAACACATCCCAATCCGCAAGGACGACGAGGCGCAGGTCGACTGCTACCTCCTCTTCGGAGCTTCGGCACAAGTATAACATGCGCTCCATCCCTATCCGCAGGGACGACGAGGTGCAGGTCGACTGCCACCTACTCCTTAGAGCTGCGGTACAAGTACAATGTACGCTCCATCCCTATCCGCAAGGACAACGAGGGGCAGGTCGACTGCAACTTTCCCCTCGGAGCTACACCACAAGTACAACGTACGCTCCATCCTCATCCGCAAGGACGACAAGGTGCAGGTCGACTGGAATATCCTCCACAGAGCTGCATCCCAAGTACCAAGATTATTCCGAGTGAAGAACAAAACCCATTCGAAGGCAAACACAAGCATATTCAAGATAAACCAAGTTCAGATAAATCCTAAGGTTCGAGACCACGGATTAAAGTACTCAGGCATCCGGCCCGGAGGAGTTTAATGGTTACAAAATCACTCGGCATTCCGAGGCAAGTTTAAGGCGAGGCGTAAAAGTTTGTTCACTCCGCCGGAGGAGGGCTAGCAGGCTCGACGAACTCGTCCAGGTCAATTCCGTCAGCAATCCTAGTGGCAGCAGTGATAAAGGTTTCCATGAAAGATTGGAAGTTGAGCCTCTTGGTATTGGCAACCTTGATTGCGGCTAGCTTCTCTTCTCGCGCTTCCTTGCAGTGGACACGAGCCAAGGACAGAGTCACATCGGCACCACACCGAGCAGAAGACTTCTTCCATTCCTGCACTCGACCGGGAACCTCATTAAGTCAAGTCATCAGAGACTCAAGGTCATTCTGGAGCGTCGCCCCTGGCCAGAGTGCTGTGTCGATCCGCTACACCGCAACCTTCAGTCGAGCAAGATAGTCAACAACACCAGCAACACGAGATCCCAGTCGGAGTACGTTCATGGCAGCCTCATCCTTCACTTGAGAGTTGATGGGGTCCAAGCTTGTTTCAACTCGCCCGGTCTCTTCCTCAAAGTTCCGGCAAAATTCTGCATGCGCAATTCAAGGATGATTCAGTGGTTGTATCTCGAGTCGACAGTAACAAGTCAGTCGGGTCAAAGAAAATACCTTCAAGCATGACGAACAACTTCTTAGCAAGACATCCCAGATAGTTCTCCAGATTGTCCCTCTTGCGAGCAATGCCCTCCATCTTATCGCTCAGATTGTTCTTGTCCTTCTTCAGGCGAGTCGCTTCCTTATTGGCTTCGTCAAGGGCAGTTTTTAGCTTGGCGTTTTCTTCCTCCAGTTTGCCGACTGAAGCTAGCTTCTGTTCAGCAAGTGCAGTTTTCTCATCAGCTGTTTTCTGTGCGGCCGCTAGATCTTGGTCCTTTTTTGCCAGAGCTTGGTTCAGTTTCTCTGAAAGAAACAATGATTGGTTCAGAAAAAGCAGAGTGAAATCCGGTTCAGAGATAAATCAGTCGACAAGTCTTTATTACCAGCGGCTTCATCCTTGGCTTTCTGCAGATTTGTCTTGGCCAGCTCCAGATCGAGGTTGAGTTGAATCTGCTGCCTCTTCAGGTCAGCAAAACGAGCTCCAAGGTCACAAGATTTATGTAAATGAAAGATAGTCAATTAACAACAATGATCTGACAAATTCAACAAGTTCTAAGACTACTGCCGAATCAAACATCCAACAGTAGTCTCGGGGACTACACCCAGTGGGTGCACTTAGCGTGCCCCCACTGGTCCAGTTTCCACTCGACATGGTCTGTCCAGGTTGAGTGTAAAAAAAGGTCATTCTCAGACCATTGTCGACTGCCCGCAGTCAACTACGATCTCGGGGACTACACCCAGTGGGTGCACTTAGCGTGCCCCCACTGGTTCAGGTTCCACTCGTCATGGTCCGTCCAGGCCGAGTGAGGAAATTCCAATTATCAGACCACAGTCGACTGCCCGCAGTCATGTGACGCCGTAATATTTAAGCTACAGTAACCACACACTAATGATGCCATGTCATCGCCATTAATTTCCTAAACCTCACTTTGATCCAAATCATTAGTCAGATTTAAGTTAAAATTAAAGTCAAATTAATATTTCTTCAAGCTGTCAAATAAAAATGTTCGTTGGGCTGCAAATATTCACTAAGTAATTAACTTGTGGAAAATAACATTTAATGGAGTTTAAACTTGTCCCTAGAAATATTTTAGTGAATCAGCGGGGTTAAATAAACACATTTAAATTCAAATATAATTTTGAATTTGCTTCGGTGGACTCGAAACTTTTTGTGCATCATCATAGCCTTGCAGTGAATTTATACACCAAGTTACATATTTACAAAAGTCGTATGGTGTCAAAAGAAACTACAAAACAAAGACAAAATATGAAACAATGAAAGAAAATAAAATTGAGCTACACCAAATGTGTGGTGAGCTTCAAAGTCCACAGTATCCGGCCCAGCCACCACCGCATCATCCCTAACCCCTTGTCGTGGACGTCCAATGTCCGTCCATGGCGCGGATGGCGCGCTGTCGGCCATCCCGCGGTCGAGGGGATGGTTAAGAGCAAGCCCCTCCGCCCCCTCACTCTTCCCCTGTAACCCTAGCGCACCTGTTCCCCTCGCTCGTCTCTCTCCCCCTTGAGTTCGTCCGCGCCCGAAGACGCAATCGCCGCTGCCCCATCGTTATAGTGGCCACCGAACTCCCCGCAGGCTGAAACCTTGCCAGGAGACGCGTCGGGCTCGTCTACTTCGACTACAGCCACCAGTTCGAGCCGGGGCGCCGTTAATCATCAGGATCGAGCCGTCTTCCCCGCCACGGCTGCTGCCGTTCGTCATCAGATTTGCCGCCTCCAGAGCTCCCCTGGCCATCCCTCGTCGCTGCACCATGTCGAGGAGCACCGTCGTCATCTTCTTCATCGACTGCAAGCGCCGATTCCAGCTGGAGCCCCTCTGAGCCATCGCAATCGTCGCCTCCGTCGACTACATCCACCACCGCTGCCGCCGATCTACCACCGCCGACGCCTCCCGGCCCTCTCCGGCCTCTCCACGCTCGATGGTGAGCTCCTCGCTCCGTCCCCTTCCTCCCATTGGGTCCATCGCCGTGAGCCGCCGTTCGACCGCCATGGCGGAGCTCCGCCTGCGTGTCAGCGTCGTGCTGTTCTTGGTTGTTGCTCCCTGCTCATGTAGCCTGCTGCTCCATGCGTTGTTGTCTTCTGCTGCTTGCGCTTCTGCTGCTGCTTGCGCTTGCTTGCGGCGCCCTCATCAGGCGTCTGTGCGCCCACGGCCTCGGCCGCCCGCTTGGCCGCTGCCGTCGCCTCCTCGAAACCCGGCCGCTCGAGCTCATCGGCCGTGAGTCGTTGTGTGCTTGTGTGTGTATGCACAGCCACCATGAGGCCGGCTGGGTTCTGTCCACTAAGGCCGGCCCCGTTCTAATTCGCTAGTACTAATTAGGTTTGTTAGGTGTTAATTAGCCTAATGGCCCAATGACAGTGCGCCCCCATCTAAAAAACCTTTTAATTTAACTATAGTCAATGACATGTGGGATCCACAACACTGTTCACGTTTGACTCAGTCAACACTTTGACTATTGACAGGTGAGTCAGCTCCTGTGTGTCCCATGTCGACCTCTCAGCCTATGTGGCTGGGTACAATAGTGGGTACACATAGAAAAATCCCCTTTTTATTTCGAATTAATAATAATTCCAAATATTCTTTTAAAGTTTGTAAATTCATATAAAATGAACCGTAGCTCGGATGGAAGAACTTTGTACATGAAAGTTGCTCAGAACGACGAGACGAATCCGGATACACGGAACTTTCCCCCTCCGGTTCATCTGTCTAAAAACATGAAACACCGGGATTACTTTCCCGGATGTTTTCCCCCTTCACAAGTATCACCTATCCCTGCGTTAGATCACCCCTGGCACCGCGTATTTCCTTGTTATATTTTGTGATGCTTTGTTTGCTCTGTATTCATTATTTCTTCCCCCTCTTCTCTCCGTTAGACTACGAGACGGACGTTGCTGCTGCCTCGATCGACTATGTTGTTGATGACTCCTCCTTGCCTGAGCAACCAGGCAAGCCCTCCCCCCTTGATCACCAGATATCGCCTATTCTTCTCTATCTGCTTGCATTAGAATAGTATAGCATGTTCTTGCTTTCGGTTAATCCTATTCTGCTGCATAGCTTTGTCATTGTTGCTCTGCTTGTTACCCTTACCTGCTATCCTACTGCTTAGAATAGGATGCTAGTGTTCCATCAGTGGCCCTACACTCTTGTCCGTCTACCATGCTATACTACTGGGCCGTGATCACTCGGGAGGTGATCACGGGCATACACTATATACTTTATACAGTTACATTACTTATGATACTGTTCGGAGAAGGGGGCTGAAGAGGCAGGTGGCTCCATCCCGGTAGAGGTGGGCCTGGGTTCCCGACGGCCCCCGACTGTTACTTTGTGGCGGAGCGACCGGGTAGTTTGAGACCACCTAGGAGAGAGGTGGGCCTGGCCCTGGTCAGCGTTCGTGGATACTTAACACGCTTAACGAGATCTTGGTATTTGATCTGAGTCTGGCCATTTGGTCTATACGCACTAACCAACTACGGTGGGAAAGTTATGGGCACTCGATGTCGTGGTTATCACCGAAGCCTTCGTGACGTCACGACTGAGCGGCGCGCGCTACCGGATTGGAACGTAAGTCTGCTCTTGTATTAAGGGGGCTAGTTCTGCTTCCGGCCGCGTTTGCAACGTGTAGGTGTGCTAAGGGCGATGGGCCCAGACCCCTGTGCGCTTAGGTTTAGACCGGCGTGCTGACCTCTCTGTTGGCCTAGGTGGGCTGCGACGTGTTGATCTTCCGAGGCGGGCATGACCACGAAAGTGTGTCCGCCAAATGGGATCAAGCGTGTTGGGTTATGTGGTGCACCTGCAGGAAGTTAATCTATTCAATAGTCGTGATCTTGATAACAGGACGACTTGGAGTTGTACCTTGACCTTATGACAACTAGAACCGGATACTTAATAAAACACACCCTTCCAAGTGCCAGATACAACCCGGTGGTCGCTCTCTAACAGGGCTACGAGGATAGGATCGCCGGGTAGGAGTATGCTATACGATGCTACTTGGAGGACTTCAATCTACTCTCTTCTACATGCTGCAAGACTGAGGCGGCCAGAAGCGTAGTTTTCGATAAGACTAGCTATCCCCCTCTTATTCTGGCATTCTGCGGTTCAGTCCACCGATATGGCCCTTTACACATATACCCATACATATGTAGTGTAGCTCCTTGCTTGCGAGTACTTTGGATGAGTACTCATGGTTGCTTTTCTCCCCCTTTTCCCCCTTCCTTTCTACCTGGTTGTCGCAACCAGATGTCAGAGCCCAGGAGCAAGACGCCACCATCGACGACGACTCCTACTACACCGGAGGTGCCTACTACTACGTGCAGCCCGCTGACGGCGACCAGAGTAGTTTAGGAGGATCCTGGCGGAGGCTGCGCTGCTTCGATCTGATCCCGGTTTGTGCTAGCCTTCTTAAGGCAAATTTGTTTAACTTATGTCTGTACTCAGATATTGTTGCTTCCGCTGACTCGTCTATGATCGAGCACTTGTATTCGAGCCCTCGAGGCCTCTGGCTTGTATTATGATGCTTGTATGACTTATTTATGTTTTAGAGTTGTGTTGTGATATCTTCCCGTGAGTCCCTGATCTTGATCGTACACGTTTGCGTGCATGATTAGTGTACGATTGAATCGGGGGCGTCACAACTTGGTATTAGAGCCGACTGCCTGTAGGAATCCCCTTTCCAACTCTTTGGCCGAAGTTGAGTCTAGTCGATGAAAATTGTTTTACTAACTTGGCTGTGCAGCCCATGGGCCCACGTCGCCAATTTGGTGGTATTAGGATCTTTTATTCCTCATATATACTCCGGGATTCTGATCTCTCTTCTATTCGGGTTAAATGATTTTACTAACACCGACTCTAGGTTCTCGTAACTACTTCCTCCTGGAGAGCCCCTTCAGTCTAGATGATCGCCAACTACACCAGAAGATTCGGAAGATACTCTCCAGTGTTCACTCGAGACCTTGTTCCCGTTGCTTTTGCAATTCCCTACAACCGTTATCCCTATGGAGAATTTCATGAACCTGTCGTCTTACTTTCATTCCTAGTTGCTTTTGTTATTACAAGATGCATCGAATTATTCTCCAAACTTTTTAAGAATCCTTGAGCTTACTGCCTTGCAGTTCTTTGCCACATGAATACCCCCTACGATAACTCCTCACACTTACCGAGTATCCGTTCTTCCCTCGTTGTTCATATGATTCACAAGATACATTGAGAGGTTATCTGATCTTTCAGAAATCCTCTGCCTGCTAATGCTCTGCAATTGTGTGCTTGCATTTTGGTTGCATTCCCTAAGACCAACAATGTTCATTTAGTATCCTTTGTTAATATCATTTTGAGTCCATTGATTCAATAAGTTGTCAATGCTCGCAATCCTCAATCAGTTCCTATGATTCATCCTTCCCGCTCAGACGTC
This sequence comes from Aegilops longissima, assembly GCA_021605205.1. Taxonomy (NCBI): domain Eukaryota; kingdom Viridiplantae; phylum Streptophyta; class Magnoliopsida; order Poales; family Poaceae; genus Aegilops; species Aegilops longissima. The sequence goes on from CM038682.1 coordinate 588,079,243, forward strand.
ATTTTGAACTGGAGCTGGTTCTCAACCAATCAAATCATCATCAATTGTACCCCTAAGGCTATTCAACTTATCCAGCCCTAATCAGAGCGTTACTTCGGATCCCTTGATTTGAAAATCATAATTCCTTTGCGTTTGAGCTCTGAATTAGTCAGTTGCTTCTATAATCCAATGCCCTTGCATTGTTTCTTCCTCTAGTTGAGTACCGATACTCACATCAGATCCTTTGTGGACCATCAAGTCCTTTGCTGGATTATTATCCGACAGTGTCCTTCACATTTGATCACCTTATGATTTCTTTCCCTGATACATAATGCCTTTGGTAAATTGTGTCTTCTGCCTTTGGCAAGTAATATCCTATGCCTTTGTCAACCATGCTCTGCTTTCGAGCTTGTGTTGTTTACCCCTGAAGTTTGTGGTATAAGTTCCTAAGAGGCCCAGATGGGTTGAATCTATGCCTTTTCGAATCTGTGTGAACCCGGAAACTACTACGGGTCATACTCTACTGGTGTTATGACAGATAAAATTTCAATATTACAACTTCTTCGAAAATGAGAAGTGAGTGAAAGGTTATGCATTGGAGAAGTGGGAGTCGACCTTGAACTTTGTGTTCATGCCCATGGACACGATGTAGATCTTATCATTAAAGCTTCTCTTAAATTAATTATTCCTTTGGTATAAGTTCATCTTATATCTAGGATCTGGCCTTTTGCAATCATGGTTCCGACCATGTTCTCCTTTAAATACCATTTCTCGTGCAAGTTTAAGCACTTGTCTTTTGCAGAGCAATACCCTAGTCCAAACTCTACTTTGATCTGTCGTCGAGTATTACCCCCTGGTATCTCGAGATTATCATGGAACTGCATAAATTCTTATGAGTTCTTCATGAAGTGCTACATTCTCACAGATTCCAATTTTTTCACGGACTCCGAGTTATTAAACACTCAAGGACACTGATAACTGACTCGAGTCCGCACCGCGATTAAACAACTCTTGGTAACCTTCATTACTAACGAGTTTGAACTCGATCACGTCATTCCTAGCCTGCTTGGCTATATCCTTGTCGTGCCAATTTTAACTGTGCTACCTGGTCCTTCTTCCCGGAGCATAAATTTCGACGATGAGCTAATCTTACGTCGATCTTCCTCGTCATATCATTTGTCCTTGAACAACAAGCTTGATTTCGAGTTTCTGTCGTACCCATGGTTTCAATAAATTTTCGCTTCATCATTCCGTTGACTTGATGTCATCGCCGATCGGTTACATCTTCTTGAAACCTCTCGACAAATGTGTCGTGATCATCAACATTCCGAGCTCTTCCAAAATATCTATTGAATTCTTGATGGGAAATACCATCCTTGCCCCTCGATGGTTTGTATTATCATCGGCCAGTTTATTGCCTTCCCTCCAACACAAACTTGTTCGTGTTTTGTGTTGTACCTTGAGTTCCTTGCTGCCTAGCATTATTCTTCTTTACCTTGAAATATTACCACCTTTTATGTCAAGAATGTAGTGGGAATTTCACCACCTCTTAAGAATTCTTGGTATGGAGAAACTTTTCACCATCACCATTCTTCTTGGGTCCTCGTGTTGATTCCAACCGGGGTACCAACAAGTGAGCGGTGTTATTTGGATTCTGCCCTTCTAGCAACCCTATTGCTTTGAAGTTAATGGTCAGCCGTTCATTCTTAGACTATTGATTATTGAATCATCATTCCGACATTGGTCGTGCAACCCAGCCCATATTTCGGGTGCACCTCTCATCCAATGTTTAACTGGGTATGTTCTCCTCGAGCATACATCATTTTATCATTTGATCCGACAAATGTTATCTCCTTGTTCACATAACTGTGGAAATCCACCTTTTTGGAAATCTCGAGGATTTTCGCTGATTCCATCAGCTACCCCCTCATCCTCTCCTTGATTTAATGATGAGCTCTTGTTTCGGAACTCGCTCCCATAGTTCATTTCCCAAGAATCTTACATGGTCATCTCGTCAATTTGTGTTGCATCTTTTCTTCTCAGGTATCCCGAGTCCGAGTTATCCTGACACCAATCAGATCTGAATCTCAGTCAGATATGATGGTTGGAACATATTTCCAAGAGTTATAACGTTGGTCTTTATGTGACCCGGTAAGGTGATGTCGTGCCTAACACACCTGGTCGGAGGCCCTATTGTTATAGCTTCCTTTTTTGCAAGATTAACCATTCTTCCATGAGGAAATTGTAAGACTTATTCTATAAGTTGTTCCTAATGGATCCTTTGTGTGTATCCAAAGTTCGACCTTTGCTTGAAGACCATGTCAATGCTATATCGAAGCATGTCTGTGGTACTCTGATTTTCAACAAGAACATTTGAAGCCCAATGCTAAATGTTTCCTGCTCAATTATCCAAACACCGTTGTATGGGTAATGTCATGAAATTTCACTCCCCTTACCTAAAGAGTTTTCTACATTGTATCTTGTCACAGATATCATGCTTCACTTGTCCTTGGGAAGGATATACCCCTGAAATATGTGTGTATACACATTTTCCTCCCCATTGTTCTGATTAAACCTGGTAATCACCTTTCCTTTCCATTGGTTTGCTTAACCCTTCTTGTAATCTATATTATATAACCAGTAGTATTCTTCTGCTTATGTAAAACACCTTGGTGTACAACCGTGTCAGTAAGACCCTGATCCTTTTGTTGATAGCATTCCGGTAACCACCGATGGACGAGAACTTTGCCTATTGGTCTGCCTCGTTCAACGAGCAGGAAAATGGTTCTCTTCGTCCCTCGCCCTTGGTACCGATATTGTGGCCGACATAACTGACATGCTATCCTTTGGCATGCCTTACTTACATGATCGTGCAAGACGTCACCACCCTTCCTACTTTTAATCCACATGGTGGGCCCATAACCCATAGTTCCACAGGATTGAAACCTGACTCTCCTGTACACCCCCTGTTCCCAAAGTTATTCCTCGCGTGTGGCCTCGTATGGGATTCACGAGCCACCGTCGGAGAGATCATCAATTCTGGTATCAGACGCAATACTTATTCTCGTGCCCTGAAACCCTTTCACCTTCTGATTAGGCATCGAACGATTGCCTATCCGTTTGAAACTTCTCATGGTACCTTCTTACTTTGCTCTCGATATCTTCTTAACTTCCAAATCGAGAGATACGTATGCTTCTTCCCTGAGTTAACCGTCTGATGCTCGATCTTGTTAGAATCCATCCATATAGAGTTTTCCCTTCTTACTCTTTCGTAAGTACGGTGAAGATCCTGAAGGAAGGACGACAACTTCGTCAAGATGACCTGAAGTAGAAAAATGAAGACATCAACAACAGGGATCAACTTCTTCGCGAAGAGCAACCAAGACCGAGAAGATTCGATAGAATATCGTAACCAGAACTTTCCCCCTTACTCTCCTCTTAAATCTCGGGACGAGATTTCTTGTAGTGGAGGAGAATTGTGACGCTCTAATATTTAAGCTACAGTAACCACACACTAATGATGCCATGTCATCGCCGTTAATTTTCTAAACCTCACTTTGATCCAAATCATTAGTCAGATTTAAGTTAAAATTAAAGTCAAATTAATATTTCTTCAAGATCTCAAATAAAAATGTTCGTTGGGCTGCAAATATTCACTAAGTAATTAACTTGTGGAAAATAGCATTTAATGGAGTTTAAACTTGTCCCTAGAAATATTTTAGTGAATCAGCAGGGTTAAATAAACACATTTAAATTCAAATATAATTTTGAATTTGCTTCGGTGGACTCCAAACTTTTTGTGCATCACCATAGCCTTGCAGTGAATTTATACACCAAGTTACATATTTACAAAAGTCGTATGGTGTCAAAAGAAACTACAAAACAAAGACAAAATATGAAACAATGAAAGAAAATAAAATTGAGCTACACCAAATGTGTGGTGAGCTTCGAAGTCCACAGTATCCGGCCCAGCCACCACCGCATCATCCCTAACCCCTTGTCGTGGACGTCCAACGTCCGTCCATGGCGCGGATGGCGCGCTATCGGCCATCCTGCGGTCGAGGGGATGGTTAAGAGCAAGCCCCTGCACCCCCTCACTCTTCCCCTGTAACCCTAGCACACCCGTTCCCCTCGCTCATCTATCTCCCCCTTGAGTTCGTCCGTGCCCGAAGACGCAATCGCCGCCGCCCCATCGTTATAGTGGCCACCCGAGCTCCCCGCAGGCTGAAGCCTTGCCAGGAGACGCGTCCAGCTCGTCTACTTCGACTACAGCCACCAGTTCGAGCCGGGGCGCCGTTAATCATCGGGATCGAGCCGTCTTCCCCGCCACGGCCGCCGCCGTTCGTCATCAGATTTGCCGCCTCCCGAGCTCCCCCGGCCATCCCTCGTCGCCGCACCATGTCGAGGAGCACCGTCGTCCTCTTCTTCATCGACTGCAAGCACCGATTCCAGCTGGAGCCCCTCTGAGCCATCGCAATCGCCGCCTCCGTCGACTACATCCACCACTGTCGTCGCTCGATCTACCGCCATCGACGCCTCCTCGACCCTCTCTGGCCTCTCCCTGGCTCGATGGTGAGCTCCTCGCTCCGTCCCCCTTCCTCCCGTTCGGGTCCACCGCCGTAGGCCGCCGTCCGACCACCATGGCCGGAGCTACGCTTCCAGCGTCTGCGTCGTGTGCTGTTCTTGGTTGTTGCTCCTCGCTCGTAGCCTGCTGCACCATGCGTTGTTGTGCTTCTTCTTTGTTGCGCTTCTTCGCTGCTGCTACCACTTGCTGGCGGCTCATCGGCGCGGTGCGGCCAGCCGGCCTCGCCACGCCCGCTTTGTGCCGCTGCCGTCGCCTCCTCGAAACCCGGCCGCTCGAGCTCTCGGGTGGTCGTTGTGTGCTTGTGCGTGTATGCACAACCACCATGAGGCCGACTTGGTTCTGTCCACTAAGGCCGGCCTCGTACTAATTTGCTAGTACTAATTAAGTTTTGTTAGGTGTTAATTAGCCTAATGGCCCAATGACAGTGCGCCCCCATCTAAAAAACCTTTTAATTTAACTATAGTCAATGACATGTGGGATCCACAACACTGTTCACGTTTGACTCCAGTCAACACTTTGACTATTGACTGCTGAGTCAGCTCCTAGGTGTCCCACTGTCAGCCTCTCAGCCTATGTGGCTGGGTACAATAGTGGGTACACATAGAAAAACCCCCTTTTTATTTCGAATTAATAATAATTCCAAATATTCTTTTAAACTTTGTAAATTCATATAAAATAAACCGTAGCTCGGATAGAAGAACTTTGTACATGAAAGTTGCTCAGAACGACGAGACGAATCCGGATACACGGCCCGTTCGTCCGCCGCACATCCCTAGCATAGCGAACATGGAACTTTCCCCTTCGGTTCATCTGTCTGAAAACGCGAAACACCGGGAATACTTTTCCGAATATTTTCCCCCTTCATAAGTATCACCTATCCCTGCGTTAGATCACCCCTGGCACCGCGTATTGCCTTGTTATATTTTGTGATGCTTTGTTTGCTCTGTATTCATTATTTCTTCCCCCTCTTCTCTCCGTTAGACTACGAGACGGACGTTGCTGCTGCCTCGATCGACTATGTTGTTGACGACTCCTCCTTGCCTGAGCAACCAGGCAAGCCCTCCCACCCACCCTTGATCACCAGATATCACATATTCTTCTTTATACTGCTTGCATTAGAATAGTGTAGCATGTTACTGCTTTCGGTTAATCCTATTCTGTTGCATAGCCTGTCATTGTTGCTACAGTTGTTACCCTTACCTGCTATCCTACTGCTTAGAATAGGATGCTAGTGTTCCATCAGTGGCCCTACACTCTTGTCCGTCTACCATGCTATACTACTGGGCCGTGATCACTCGGGAGGTGATCACGGGCATACACTATATACTTTATACAGTTACATTACTTATGATACTGTTCGGAGAAGGGGGCTGAAGAGGCAGGTGGCTCCATCCCGGTAGAGGTGGGCCTGGGTTCCCGACGGCCCCCGACTGTTACTTTGTGGCGGAGCGACCGGGTAGGTTGAGACCACCTAGGAGAGAGGTGGGCCTGGCTCTGGTCAGCGTTCGTGGATACTTAACACGCTTAACGAGATCTTGGTATTTGATCTGAGTCTGGCCATTTGGTCTATATGCACTAACCAACTACGTGGGAAAGTTATGGGCACTGGATGTCGTGGTATCAGCCGAAGCCTTCGTGACGTCAGCGACTGAGCGGCGCGCGCCGGATTGGAACATAAGTCTGCTCTTGTATTAAGGGGGCTAGTTCTGCTTCCGGCCGCGTTTGCAACGTGCAGGTGTGCTAAGGGCGATGGGCCCAGACCCCTGTGCGCTTAGGTTTAGACCGGCATGCTGACCTCTCTGTTGGCCTAGGTGGGGCTGCGACGTGTTGATCTTCCGAGGCCCGGCATGACCCAGGAAAGTGTGTCCGGCCAAATGGGATCAAGCGTGTTGGGTTATGTGGTGCACCCCTGCAGGGAAGTTAATCTATTCAAATAGCAGTGATCTTCGGTAACAGGACGACTTGGAGTTGTACCTTGACCTTATGACAACTAGAACCGGATACTTAATAAAACACACCCTTCCAAGTGCCAGATACAACCCGGTGGTCGCTCTCTAACAGGGCTACGAGGATAGGATTGCCGGGTAGGAGTATGCTATACGATGCTACTTGGAGGACTTCAATCTACTCTCTTCTACATGCTGCAAGACGGAGGCAGCCAGAAGCGTAGTCTTCGATAAGACTAGCTATCCCCCTCTTATTCTGGCATTCTGTAGTTCAGTCCACCGGTATGGCCCTTTACACATATACCCATGCATATGTAGTGTAGCTCCTTGCTTGCGAGTACTTTGGATGAGTACTCATGGTTGCTTTTCTCCCCCTTTCCCCCTTCCTTTCTACCTGGTTGTCGCAACTAGATGTCGAGCCAGGAGCCGACGCCATCGTTGATGATTTACCTCGACACCGGAGGTGCCTACTACTACGTGCAGCCGGCGACGCGGCGACCGTGGAGTAGTTTAGGAGGATCCCAGGCAGGAGGCATGCGCCTCTTCGATCTGTATCCCAGTTTGTGCTAGCCTTCTTAAGGCAAACTTGTTTAACTTATGTCTGTACTCAGATATTGTTGCTTCCGCTGACTCGTCTATGATCGAGCACTTGTATTCGAGCCCACGAGGCCTCTGGCTTGTATTATAATGCTTGTATGACTTATTTATGTTTTAGAGTTGTGTTGTGATATCTTCCCGTGAGTCCCTGATCTTGATCGTACACGTTTGCGTGCATGATTAGTGTATGATAGAATCGGGGGCGTCACAAGTCAATTATAGTCTCGGGTGAAGAAAATATGCCCTAGAGGCAATAATAATGTTATTATTTATTTCCTCATATCATGATAAATGTTTATTATTCATGCTAGAATTGTATTAACCGGAAACATGATGCATGTGTGAATACATAGACAAACATATAGTCACTAGTATGCCTCTACTTGACTAGCTCATTAATCAAAGATGGTTATGTTTCCTAACCATAGACATGTGTTGTTATTTGATTAATGGGATCACATCATTAGGAGAATGATGTGATTGACATGACCCATTCCGTTAGCCTAGCACTTGATCGTTTAGTATATTGCTATTGCTTTCTTCATGACTTATACATGTTCCTGTAACTATGAGATTATGCAACTCCTGTTTACCGGAGGAACACTTTGGGTGCTACCAAACGGCAACGAATCGGGTGATTATAAAGGAGTACTACAGGTGTCTCCAAAGGTACATGTTGGGTTGGCGTATTTCGAGATTAGGTTTTGTCACTCCGATTGTCGGAGAGGTATCTCTGGGCCCTCTCGGTAATGCACATCATTATAAGCCTTGCAAGCAATGTAGCTAATGAGTTAGTTACGGAATGATGCATTACGTAACGAGTAAAGAGACTTGCCAATGCGAGATTGAACTAGGTATTGGATACCGACGATCAAATCTCGGGCAAGTAACATACCGATGACAAAGGGAACAACGTATGTTGTTATGCGGTTTGACCGATAAAGATCTTCGTAGAATATGTAGGAGCCAATATGAGCATCCAGGTTCCGCTATTGGTTATTGACCAAGAATAGTTCTAGGTCATGTCTACATAGTTCTCGAACCCGTAGGGTCCGCACGCAAAGGTTTCGATGATGGTTATATTATGAGTTTATGAGTTTTGATGTACCAAGGAGTTCGAGTCCCAGATGAGATCGGGGACATGACGAGGAGTCTCAAAATGGTCGAGACGTAAAGATTGATATATTGGACGACTATATTCGGAGTTCGGAAAGGTTCCGAGTGATTCAGGTATTTTTCGTAGTACCGGAGAGTTACGGGAATTCGCCGGGGAGTATATGGGCCTTATTGGGCCATACGGGAATAGAGGAGAGGCCAAAGGAAGGAGGCCTCGCCCCTCTGGTCCGAATTGGACAAGGCGCAGCCCCCTTTTCCTTATTCCTCTCCCCCTCTTTCCCCTTCTCCTACTCCAACAAGGGAGGTGGAATCCTACTAGGACTAGGAGTCCTAGTAGGACTCCACACTGGTGCGCCCCTCCTAGGGCCGGCCTCCTCCTCCCTTGCTCCTTTATATACGGGGGCAGGGGGCACCTCTAGACAAAAACAACAATTGATCCCTTGGATCTCTTAGCCGTGTGCGGTGCCCCCCTCCACCATAGACCACCTCGATAATATTGTAGCGGTGCTTAGGCGAAGCCCTGCGACGGTAGAACATCAAGATCGTCACCACGCCGTCGTGCTGACGGAACTCATCCCCGACACTTTGCTGGATCGGAGTCCGGGGATCGTCATTGAGCTGAACGTGTGCTGAACTCGGAGGTGCCGTACGTTCGGTACTTGGGTCGGTCGGATCATGAAGACGTACGACTACATCAACCGCGTTGTCATAACGCTTCCGCTTACGGTCTACGAGAGTATGTGGACAATACTCTCCCCTCTCGTTGCTATGCCATCACCATGATCTTGCGTGTGTGTAGGAAATTTTTGAAATTACTACGTTCCCCAACATCGGGGACTACACCCAGTGGGTGCACTCAGCGTGCCCCCACTGGTTCAAAGATTCAATCGACAACAACATAGTTAGCTCAAAGTGCAAATTTACTTAGTGACAAGTCAAAACACCCAGTGGGTGTACAAATACAAAACGCAGACCGACGGAAAGGTTCCTCTAAGAAAGTTTTTAGGTACCATATCCTAACAGAACAAGCGGCAAGTTGAAGGGTCAGTCGGTGATCAACTAACCTGGACGTTGCTGTGAAGTGCTGAACTGGCGTCGTAAGCAGCTTGGCTAGCCTCTCAGATCATCTTCGTCCGCTCCATCATAATGCTCGCTTGGCGAATAGCCTCATTGGCAGCACCGGCTTGGTCCTCTGGGACGTGATGTGCAGCGAAGAGTGAAGATGGCTCGACTAGAGTCTGGGCAGTCGACGCCGAAGGCTGAGCACTCGTCAGCGGTATGGCGAAAGTCACAGCAGTCCGATTGGTGTCGCCGGCTTCCTGGGTCACCGGTTCCGTCATCGGTGTCAACAGAGGCGCCTTGTCGGCTGACGTCTTCCTGTTTCCTCTTTTCCTGGGTCTCAGCGGTGCATCCTCGTCGTCATCCGGAAGGTCAATGACATTGGGAAGAGCTGCGAAAAAGATCGATCACCAGAATTCAGTCGACCAACGAAACGGTCGAGAAAATAAAGACAAGATTATGAGAGTTGTACTCGGATTAGAGGTGACGACATCCTCCATTTCCTCGTCCTCATTCACATAAGCGAAGTCCCGAGAGGTAGCGACCGCAAATTCCAGAATTCAGTCAGTCATGTCTGTTCATATGAGTCGACTCAAATCCAAATTCATACTAAACCAAGAAATCAAGTCCAACAAATACCCGGAAGCAATAGGGATGGCCACTTTGATCTTGGGCAAGGCCTTCGGCGGTTTGGACGGCGCAGATTTCGGTTGCTTTGGTGCCTTTTCAGTCGGTGCTGGAGAGGACGTCCGAGGACGCTTTGATGACTGCCCGGTTTGCGCGGTCGCTTTGCCGCAGACGCTTGCTAGATCGTGAGTAAGCTTGGATCGCCTTTCCCTACGGGGAGGAGAGTCGACCTCTTCTTTATCGCTCGGATCGTTGCTATCTTCGTCTGCTTCACCATCAGAATGCAACTCAGGGCTCTCGCCTCCGCTCGCCTCTCCTTCTGGGTCCTGCTCCTGCTCCCCGTTAGGCATCGAGTACATCTCAGTCAGGGCCTGGAAGACAACAATCAAGACAGAAATCAGTCGGGTGACAGTAAACATTTACTTGATAAATCAAGAAGATACTCGACCATTTGGAGTTGTACCTTGTCTGTTTCGTACATGTTGTTGAGTGGAGGGATCCTCCTGGATCTCCTAGGGTTATCTTTGTTGCCAATAATACCCCTCAGCCACCCCTCCAATGTAGCTTCATTGACTTCCTCTGGATGGATCCGAGTGGTGTCGTCAGTGCCCGAATACATCCACATAGGATGGTCACGAGCTTGAAGCGGTTGAATGTGTCGACTGAGGAAAACCTCCAACAGATCCATGCCGGTTACCCCATCACGGACAAGCTGAACTACTCGCTCGACTAACACCTTCACCTGCGCCTTCTCCTCTGGGATCACTTTCAAGGCGGAGGGCTTCTCCACTCGGGCCATGGAAAAGGGGGGAAGTCCAGTCGACTGTCCTGGGGTCGACTGGTCCTTGCAGTAGAACCAGGTCGACTGCCACCCTCGGACCGACTTGGGAAGGATCATGGCTGGAAAAGAGCTTTTACCCCTCATCTGAATCCCAAGACCCCCGCACATCTGGATCACATGCGTCCTTTCGTCACTGGGGTTGGCCTTCTTGACCGACTGAGAACGACACGTGAATATGTGCTTGAATAGACCCCAGTGTGGTCGACAACCCAGGAAGTTCTCGCACATAGACACGAAGGCAGCAAGATACATGATGGTGTTTGGGGAAAAGTGGTGGAGTTGCGCCCCAAAGAAGTTCAAGAAACCCCGAAAAAAAGGATGGGGAGGCAAAGAAAACCCGCGGTCGACGTGAGTAGCGAGGAGAACACACTCACCCTCCTGCGGCCGCGGTTCGGTCTCGTCCCCGGGGAGCCGCGCCGATTCGTGGGGGATCAGTCCCCCCTCGACCAGATCGTCGATGTCGTCTTGACGGATTGCCGAGCGTATCCAGTCGCCCTGGATCCAGCCGGGCGGCAGGCCGGACCTCACGAAGATCCGCCCCGGCTGGTCTTCTTCCCCTTCGCCTTCGCCCGCTTTCTTCGCGCGCTCCAACGCCACCGTCTTCTCCTTCCACATTGCAGCGGACCGGGCTCAAACAGAGCGACGGCGCTGAGAGCGGAGGCAGATGCGGTGGAGAAAGCGGAGGAGGAAGGAGAAGAATGGGAACGCGTTGTGCGAAAACCCCCGTCCAACGCCTTATATGAGGTCACTTCCGAGTGGCTGGCCCGTGGGCCCAGGCGATCCGATCAAATCCCGCAACAGTCGCGCACGTGATACGTGGCAAAAAAGGTGGCGTGGGGATCGAGGCACCCTGTCTAATCCGTCCCGATTACTGCGGCTTCCTCCTCCCCGCGCGCTTCCTGAAATTCGAATCCCGCGAGATCCGCGGACAGTAGAGCAATCCGTCGGACAAAAGTTTTTTTTTCATATCAACACTCAAAGCTTGACGATGAAAGTTCACTCGACAAAACCAAGAATGAATCAAGGCGACTGAACAAGAAGTTGAAGTCTTAAACTGTTCACAGACGTAAGAGAATCAAAATTAGCCCAATCCAATTAAAGACGCTCTATTCTCTCTTCCGAATTCTTCAGTCAGGATACATGGCGCAAGCGACGGATTACTAATTCTAAAAGGAAAAGCGAAGTACTATTATTACTGCAGTGCAAGCAGAGAATTGACAGCAAACAACATGTTAAAAAAGGAGAGTTGGCGGTCCTTTACGCCTACTAGCGCGGCCCGTGATCCATCTTCTTCTCTTCCTTGGCGCCGCCTGGAAGATGGCCGCCTGCAAGATGAAGCTAGCGCCAGCGCTCCCGCCGCTCCTTGGCGTCCCTCACCAGCCAGCGCTCCTCCCGCTCCTCGGCCTCCCTCATCAGCTTCTCCTCGTGCGCCTTGTTGAGCTTGTACGACGTGAACGCCAGCGTGACGCACACAGCGATACGCAGCGGTCGACTGATCACCATCGACCACCAAATCAATCGACCAATCGACTGTCGAGAGGAGGGCCGGTGGGGAGGCCGGAGTCTGATTTTGTAGCGAAGAAGGGAAAAACACAGCACGAATCGGATTGATGGGGACTTCGATTCAGATCCGGTTGGCTCAACACAGAAATCCGCCGGGGGTTTCTCTAGACCCCTCCGCCTCTCTCTCTCTCTCTCCCTCGCGATAAACAGGCAGGCAGGCCCGTGTCCTCCTATTCTTCGAATTCTCCCTAAAACACGCCTTCGGCTGGCGGCCCATCTGCAAATCTGGGCCTTCGACCTCCTATTCTTCGAAAGCGTTTACTACAAAAAAACATTTCAGCGTTTTTAAAATTTGGCTGTTTTAGTTTTATAATGTTGACGAATTAAAATTACGTTCCCCAAATTTATGAAATGCTCACAGATTTATTTATTTATTTTTGTGATTTTTCATGAATTTACAATAATGTTTCCGAATTTAAAAATTGTTCGTGAATTTTGGAACTACCGAATTAGTGAATTTTAAATAATTTTAATTTTCTAAAAGATATTCGTGAATTTTGAAAATATAGGAATTTCTAAAAGTGTGTGAATTATAAAAATATTTGGAAAGTTTTTAGAAAAATTTAAGGGTTTTAAAAATGTTCATGGATTTAAAAAACATGAATTATAAAATGTATTTAGAATAATAAAAATCAATGATTTTAAATAGTATTCATGAATTGCAAAACAAAAAAGACAATGAAGAAAAGGAAGCATGCGAAAATAAATTCGACAATACAACCGATGAAAACCTCTGAAAGCGTTATGGAGAAAATGAAACTAGAAAGATCACAATAAAAAGGGGTATAACAAAGAAAAAATAAAGGAAAAAAATGACTACAAGAAAATCAGAATAACATGTAGGAAACTAGGTCATCCATTTGAGAGGTAGATTCGCCGTTCCCCTCACCATGAATAGGTAAAGACCCCCTTAGGGCATGTACAATGGAATTTCTCAAGAGTGTCACATAGGATAAATGATGAGGTGCGAACCAACATGTGGTTAGATTTTCTTTTAGGGGTGTCACCAAGTTTTATTGCTCAAACTCCACCTGGAGTGGGATTAGAAAAGGATCGTGGGGTTGAATCATCCAGACATGTCTCCACAGATCAAGAGAATTGGAAAACTTGCCTAACCTATCGGCATCTCTATTAGCCGCTCTACCTTCAAACGTTATTTTACAATTAAACATAGCAGCCCTGTTTCTAATTTCGCTGATGATATTTACATACAGTCCTCTGCTGCAATGTTGGATGTCATTAACTACTTGCTTCGAATCTGAGGCGATGAGAAAGTTTTGCACCATTAGATCATCAACTAGTGAGAAGGCCTCCCGACAAGCAATGGCTTCCAGTGTAGCAACATCTGAAACTCCCCGAACTACCAGTGCAGAACTGCCCAAGTAGTTACCTGCCGAGTCCCTACAGACTGCCGCCACCGCTCCCCTGGATTGATTCCTTGATATGCTTGCATCCACATGAATCTTCATAAACCCCGGTGGTGGTGCTTTTGGTCGAACCAAACAATGCCCAGGGACCCCTGGGTTCCTTGTTGGTTTCACAGGCAGCATCTCTAGCTCCTTAATGAAATTGCATATGAACTGGTGGGTTGCCGCTGGACTCTAAAAAATCTCCTCGTGTATGGCCTTCCGACGCGCCCACCATATCGCCCACAACGTTGTTGCTAATCTCACAAAAGCTGCATGTGATAATGAGTCGATCATAGAGAAAATCCATTGTTTAGCACTCGGTTCAGTAGTCTCTTATAAGTGTTCAGCCAACTCCCCGTCAACGAGTGCCCAAACACATTTGGCCATAGAACATTCCAACAAGGAGTGGCACCAGGAGTCTTCTGCGCCACATAATGCACATAGACTAGTGCTAGACATGTTTCTCTGATGCCTTATATCCTCCGTGGGTGGGAATTGAGTGTTTGGCTAATCTCCAGAGGAACATCCGAATTTTCCCTGGAACCGGAATCTTCCATAGAGACCTCCAAAAAGCTGCATCCCTGTCCGAACTAGAGGATCCACGAGCGCCATCTATCCATGCTTCTCTTCTCATCTTAGTATTCACTAGCATTCTATATGCGGACCGCACTGAAAAAATCCCACTTGTCTCAAAGTTCCACGCCCAAGAGTCAGCAATATTAGATGTGCACAGCGGGATAGATAAAATGGATGGTATGTCGATTGGTAAACAGAACTTTTCGAGCTTCACAATATCCCATACAGCTGCAGTGTGATCAATAAGATCAGCCACTAGCTCTAATGATTTTGAAACTTTTCTCCCATAAGGCTGCATCATAACATCTTTGGGGATCCAGTTATCTACCCATATATTTGTTGTCTCCCCATTGCTGATTCGCTTGATTAGTCCTTGCTTCAGAATGTCTCGCCCCTCTATTATGGAGCGCCATACCTGGCTAGGGTGGATGCCCAATTCAGCATTCAGAATTGTCCTCTCTGGGAAGTACACACTTTTCAAAATTCTCGCACTTAGAGATTCTGGCGTCTGCAGCAATCTCCATGCCTGCTTTGCTAACAAGGATAAATTGAAAAGCTCAAACTCCTTGAATCCTAAGCCTCCCATACTCTTTGGTTGTGTCATAGACTCCCACGGCACCCAATTTGGTTTTCTCTTGCCATCTTTACTTCCCCACCAGAATTTCCTTATTAACATATTTAAATGCTCGCAAAGACCCCTTGGCAGTTTAAAACATGACATAGAGTAAACAGGCACTGCCTAAGCCACTGCTTTAACTAGCACTTCTTTGTCCGCTGCTGACATTGTGTGCTCAATCCAGCCCTGCACTTTACTCCACAGATAGTCCTTCAGATATTTAAAAGCGCCATTCTTTGAAGTCCCCACATCAGAAGGCATTCCCAAATACTTCACACTTAAAGTTTCATTTGGAACATGTAATAATTCCTTTACCTCCACTCTGATGCTCTCCGGGCAACCTTTACTGAAAAAGATCGTGGATTTGTCATGGTTTATACGTTGACCCGAAGCTTGGCAATAACTATTCAGCAACTGGTTTATCTCATTAGCCCCCCCCCCCCCAACACTAGCCCTGAAGAACAGCAGGCTGTCATCTGCGAATAGTAAATGGTTGACAGGTGGTGCCGTCGGGGCCACCTTGATTCCATTTAGGTTGGATGACTCGTCAATTGATTTTAGGAGGCACGAAAGGCCCTCTGCTGCTATCAAGAATAGGTAGGGGGAAATGGGATCTCCCCGTCGAATACCACGAGAAGGTTTGAACTCTTGCAATTTCTTCCCATTGAACAACACAGAAAATGTGACAGATCTTACCATGCTCATAATGATATTTATCCATCTCTCTGAGAAGCCTAGCTTCAACATTATTGCTTGGAAGTAATCCCATTCAACTATATCATAAGCCTTCATCATGTCTAACTTCAATGCACAACTTCTATTTCTCTTCGCAAAGTTTCGCTTCATAAAATGTAGACACTCATAGGCTGTGATAATATTATCAGTAATGAGGCGCCCAGGCACAAATGCAGATTGCTCCTCTGAGATTATATCAGGCATCACCAATTTCAACCTGTTGGATATGACCTTGGATGCAATCTTGTATATCACGTTACATAAGGATATTGGTCTAAATTGTGACAACAGAGTGGGATTTGTTTTACCTAGGTATTAAGACCAAGATTGTGTCATTGATACTCCCTGCAAATTCTGTCCCATTAATAATTCGAAGAACTGCCTGTGTGACATCCTCACCATAGACCTCCCAGTAACGCTGAAAGAAGTGGCTGGGAACCCATCCGGCCCGGGTGCCTTGGTCGGGAACATATGAAATAATGCAGTTTTAACCTCATCCCGAGTGTACACGGCGTTAAGAATATCATTCATCGCCGGTGTGACTTTGGCAAGGACCGTATCGAGTACTCTCTCCATCCCATGAACACCCTCCGACGTATATAATTCCTTATAGAAGTTTGTCGCTGCCTCCTCCATATCATTCGCATCCTCTGTTAGTCGACCATCAGGAAGTTGTAAGGATTTGATTTGATTCTTCCTGCGGTGCCTACTGGCCCTCATGTGAAAAAAGTACGTATTTTTATCACCATGCACCAACCATTCGATCCGAACTCGTTGCCTCCACATGATCTCCTCTTGATGAAATAATTCTACTAGTCTATCACAAATTTTTGTCTCAATGCGTGAAGGGCCAGTCCTGCCCGGGCTAGCTCGCAGAATAGCCAAATCTCCATGCAGCTTTTTAATTTCCCGCTTTACATTGCCAAAGACCTCTCTGTCCCAAACTGATAAATCATCTGATACCGCCTTCAGTCTTTCTTTAATACAATCAACCGTATCACAGCGCTCCTGTCCCCATGCAAGTCCGACAGCCGCAGGTAGCTCCGGGTGGGATTCCCATGCACAGTCATATTTAAAAGACTTTGGTCCCACTTTGCATGCATGCATATCCAGCTTTAAGTGAATTGGTACATGATCTGAGCATGCCGCATTTTCATGAACTACTTCAGCATTCGGGTGAGCTAGTGACCACGCCGACGTTGCCACACATCGATCCAGACGTACTCTGGTAAAGGAACCTCCAACAAATTTCTTCTCAAACGTCCATGTATTCCCTCTTAAGCCGATGTCCACCAAACCACAAGTGTCCAAAGCATCCCTAAACCCATCCATCTGGGCTTGGCTACGATTTCCAATGCCATCATGCTCATGGAGATGTAAAACCTCGTTAAAATCACTGATGGCCATCCAAGGCCTTGAGCTAGCACTTGCAATCCCCCTCAATGTATCCCAAGTCATATATATCTCTTGAACTTGAGCCTCTCCATAAACAAAGGTTATTCGGCTAGGAGTCTTACAAAGATCATCAACCTCAACATCAATATGATACTTGGAGTACCCGATCACTTCCACTTTTATTATATCATTCCAAAAAATTCCTAAACCACCACTTCTACCAGAACTACTAACAGCAAAACTTTTATTGAAACCTAAAGAACCAGATAAATTATCCACCCTAGAACCCTCAATTTGGGTCTCAAGAATACATAGGATGGACGGGGTAAAACACTTCGTCGGGACACGAAGCTCACGAATTGTCGCGGGGTTACCCGCCCCACGACAATTCCAGCATAAGATGCTCATTGGTTCCGGCGGTCCTCCTCCATGGAGGCCGCCTCTTCAGTCAACGTGGTAGTATCCAGTGCCACACCTTCATCATTTTTTAGTTTCTTTCTATTTTGCACTCTTCTGTGGTGTTCCTCCTCCACCAGATGTACTCCCTACACCTCCTTCGAAATGAGTCGTGATCACTGTTGTGTTACCGATTGGAACAAGGGCTGTGTTGGGATCTGGAAGTTCAGTGCTTGCACCCCTCGAACTTGAGTCGTCAGCTGTCCTCTTTCGCAGCAGCAGCATATCCTCCTTCTGCTTTTCAGTCTCCACTACAGGACCTGAGCCATCGTCCATGACATGTGGTTAGATGGTTAGAGGTATAGTGGTATCCCCAGCCCACCAGGGATTCAAGTCCTGGTGCTCGCACTATTCCTGGATTTATTTTAGGATTTCCGGTGATGCACTTTCAGTGGGAGGAGACGTTTTCGTCGACGACGAGGTGTCTACGATGACTTTCTAAATCTCAAGATGATATGTCGGCTCAGTCTCTGGAAGGTGCTCATAGGGGTATGGTGTGTGTGTGCGTTCATAGGGGTGAGCGTACGCGTGTATGTATGAGCGCTTGCGTCTGTACTGTGTTCATTCTTCAAAAAAATAATAAGGTGGAAAAATATATGAATTTTTAAAGGTGTGTGAATTATAAAAATGTTTGGAAACTTTTTTAAGAAGTCAAGGATTTTATACAAAAATCATGGATTTTAAAAAACATGAATTATTAAATATGTTTAGAATAATAAAAATCAATGATTTTAATAGTGTTCATGAATTGTAAAACAAAAAAAATACAATGAGGAAAAGGTAGCATGCGAAAATAAAACCTGATGAAAACGTTTGAAAATGGGGTGAAGAAAATGAAACTAGAAAAAATCACAATTAAAAGGAAAAAATGTAGAACAAAGAAAAAACGGAGGGGAAAACATGAACTCGCAGAAAACATGAATATGTAGGAAAGTAGGTCATCCATTTGAGAGGTAGATTCACCATTCCCCTCGGCATGAATAGGTAAAGACCCCTTAGGGCATGTACAATGGGATATCTTAACAATACCACATAGGATAAATGATAAGGTGGCAAAAATAGAAACGAGAAAAAGCTTTGTCTTCTCTTAATTAAGAGATGATATCTTAGCAACAAATCTCTCACCACATTTATAGGAATATCTAGTTACTAGACATCAGACTAAAAGACAACTAACTGTATGTCTCACTTTTTTATCATCTCTAGAATGTGTGGCATGATTAAGATAAAATTGCCTTACCAACAACTATACATGCCCTCAAATCGCATATGTTACCTTGCAGTTATCGTGTTTTGCACAATGCCGCCCCCTATCGACACTAGAAAAAACATGACTTTCTTGTCAGTTGTTGATACGTCTTCAATGTATCTATAATTTTTTATTGTTTCATTCTATATTATATTCTGTTTTGGATGTTAATGGGCTTTATTATACACTTTTATATAATTTTTGGGACTAACCTATTAACCGGAGGCCCAGCCCAAATTGTTGTTTTTTTTGCCTATTTTAGTGTTTCACAGAAAAAGAATATCAAACGGAGTCCAAACGGAATGAAATCTTCGGAAACGTGATTTTCGGAACAAACGTGATCCAGAGGACTTGGACCCTATGTCAAGAAAGCAACCAAGAGGGCACGAGGTAGGGAGGCGTGCCTACCCCCCTGGGCGCGCCCTCCACCCCCGTGTGGCCCATGTTGCTCCACCGACGTACTTCCTCCTCCTATATATACCTACGTACCCCCAAACTACCAGATACGGAGCCAAAAACCTAATTGCACCGCCGCAACCTTCTGTACACGTGAGATCCCATCTTGGGGCCTTTTTCGGCATCCTGCCGGAGGGGGCATTGATCATGGAGGGCTTCTACATCAACACCATAGCCTCTCCGATGATGTGTGAGTAGTTTACCTCGGACCTTCGGGTCCATAGTTATTAACTAGATGGCTTCTTCTCTCTCTTTGGATCTCAATAAAAGTTCACCACGATTCTCGTGGAGATCTATTCGATGTAATCTTCTTTTGCGGTGTGTCTGTTGAGACTGATGAACTGTGGGTTTATGATCAAGTTTATCTATGAACAATATTTGAATCTTCACTGAATTCTTTTATGTATGATTGGTTATCTTTGCAAATCTCTTCGAATTATCAGTTGGTTTGGCCTACTAGATTGATCTTCCTTGCAATGGGAGAAGTGCTTAGCTTTGGGTTCAATCTTGCGGTGTCCTTTCCCAGTGACAGCAGGGGCAGCAAGGCACGTATTGTATTGTTGCCATCGAGGATAACAAGATGGGGTTTATTTCATATTGCATGAGTTTATCCCTCTACATCATGTCATCTTGCTTAAAGCGTTACTCTGTTCTTATGAACTTAATACTCTAGATGCATGCTAGATAGCGGTCGATGTGTGGAGTAATAGTAGTAGATGCAGGCAGGAGTCGGTCTACTTGTCTCGGACGTGATGCCTATATACATGATCATACCTAGATATTCTCATAACTATGCTCAATTCTATCAATTACTCAACAGTAATTTGTTCACCCACCGTAATACTTATGCTCTCGGGAGAAGCCACTAGGGAAACCTATGGCCCCCGGGTCTATTTTCCATCATAATCTCTCGTCAACAAGCTATTTCTGGCGCCGTTTATTTTGTTTTCTTTACTTTTACTCTTTATCATAAAAATACCAAAAATATTATCTTATCATCTCTATCAGATCTCACTTTCGTAAGTGACCGTGAAGGGATTGACAACCCCTTTATTGCGTTGGTTGCGAGGTTTTTATTTGTTTGTGCAGGTGCGAGGGACTCGTGCGTGGCCTCCTACTGGATTGATACCTTGGTTCTCAAAAACTGAGGGAAATACTTACGCTACTTTACTGCATCACCCTTTCCTATTCAAGGGAAAACCAACGCAGTGCTCAAGAGGTAGCAAGAAGGATTTCTGGCGCCGTTGCCGGGGAGTCTACACGAAAGTCAACATACCAAGTACCCATCACAAACTCTTATCTCCCGCATTACATTATTTTCCATTTGCCTCTCATTTTCCTCTCCCCCGCTTCACCCTTGCCATTTTATTCGCCCTCTTTTTCCGTTTGCCTCTTTTCGCTCGCCTTTCCTTCGCCATGTCGGAACCAAAAAGAGTTGGGGGTTCTCTCCCGAACTTGGACGATCCTTCTATTCTATCTAAACTCATAAATAAGGCTATGGAAAAACCTGCCGGAGCTGTCAATGAGAGTCTTAATAATTTTGATGAAGATGATTCTGGAATTTTTCATTATTTACTCGACGAATCTTTGAAAGATGCTTGGGATATGCTATTAAGGATCCGGGCTAGCTATGTACCCCAATATCAAATTGAGGTTTACCTAAAAAGCTTTTATGTTGGGTTGCCCACTTCATTCAAACAAGTTTTAGATTCTATTTTTGAAGAGGGTTTTCTTGAAGGGGACCCCATAGATACCTATGAAAAGATGAAAACTATATTTGGGCACCCCATGAATGAGAAAGTTGAATCCACATCTCTTTTGCTCTCCTACCAAAACGAATCTATCAAAGAGATAAAAGCTAGCCTAGATGCAAATTTCCGCAACGTGCTTAATCTTTCTTCTACCATTAATGGCCACGTGCATTATCAAAACAGAAAGATTAATTCCATAGACAACAAGTTTGCTCTTTTCTTTCCTAAAACCAAAGATGGCAATACCTAGATCTATCCTTGCTTTTATGCCTAGCTAGAGGTGTTAAACGATAGCGCTTGTTGGGAGGCAACCCAATTTTGTTTTTGTTTTTTTTGCTTTTTGATTCTGTTTAGGAATAAATATTTGATCTAGCCTCTGGTTAGATTTGTTTTTATGTTTTAATTAGTGTTTGTGCCAAGTTAAACCTATAGGATCTTCTTGGATGATAGTTATTTGATCTTGCTGAAAATCCCAGAAACTTTCTGTTCACGAAAACAATCGTTAAAAATTATCCGAACGTGATATGATATTGATTACAATTGAAGCAGATCAATAAACAAATCTTTTCGGTCTTCCAATTTTGGCTGAATTTTTAGAGTTCCAGAAGTTTGCGTTAGTTACAGATTACTACAGACTGTTCTGTTTTTGATAGATTCTGTTTTTCGTGTGTTGTTTGCTTATTTTAATGAATCTATGGCTAGTAAAATAGTTTATAAACCATAGAGAAGTTTGAATACAGTAGGTTTAACACCCATATAAATAAATAATGAGTTCATTACAGTACCTTGAAGTGGTGTTTTGTTTTCTTTTGCTAACGGAGCTCACGAGATTTTCTGCCAAGTTTTGTGTTGTGAAGTTTTCAAGTTTTGGGTAAAAGATTTGATGGATTATGGAACAAGGAGTGGCAAGAGCCTAAGCTTGGGGATGCCCATGGCACCCCAAGATAATGTAAGGACACCAGAAAGCCAAAGCTTGGGGATGCCCCGGAAGGCATCCCCTCTTTTGTCTACTTCCATCGATAACTATACTTGGAGCTATATTTTTATTCACCACATGATATGTGTTTTGCTTGGAGCGTCTTGTATTATTTGATTCTTTATTTGTTAGTTTACTACAATCATCCTTGCTGTACACACCTTTTGAGAGAGACACACTTGATTCGGCATTTATTAGAGTACTCTATGTGCTTCACTTATATCTTTTGAGCTATATAGTTTTTGCTCTAGTGCTTCACTTATATCTTTTAGAGCATGGTGGCTATATACATGATCATACCTAGATATTCTCATAACTATGCTCAATTCTATTAATTGCTCAACAGTAATTTGTTCACCCACCGTAATACTTATGCTCTTGATAGAAGCCACTAGTGAAACCTATGGCCCTGGGTCTATTTTCCATCATATTTATCTCCCGTCAACAAGCTATTTCTGGCGCCGTTTATTTTGTTTTCTTTACTTTTACTCTTTATCATAAAAATATCAAAAATATTATCTTATCATCTCTATCAGATCTCACTTTCGTAAGTGACCGTGAAGGGATTGACAACCGTTTATTGCGTTGGTTGCGAGGTTTTTATTTGTTTGTGCAGGAGCGAGGGACTCGTGCGTGGCCTCCTACTGGATTGATACCTTGGTTCTCAAAAACTGAGGCAAATACTTACGCTACTTTACTACATCACCCTTTCCTCTTCAAGGGAAAACCAACGCAGTGCTCAAGAGGTAGCAGTTGTGCGCCGGTAGAAAATGCATGAATAAAGGTAAAAAGGGGTGCACAAAATTGGAAGACCCTTCCCTTGCATCACTCTCGTGAGAGAACGAGGGGCCAAACCCTAGCCGCGGAGACAACGTTCCCTCTCCCCCTCCTCTTGTTGTCGTCGGGCAAAGCCCGGTCAGTGCTGGCGGCGGTGGGGCCCTCTCTCTTCCCTCATGGTAGGGGCTCGGTGCGGGCCGACGATCCCATGTGGTATCTCGCCATTGGTCCGGGGCGCAGCTACGCTTGGGCAGGACACACCACGGATTGTACCCTTGGTGGAGGCGGTCAGTTGGGCTCTACCCAAATCCGGCCCTTTGGCGCCATGGGGTCACGGCTGCTGCTCGGAGAGCTGACCCGGTCGTGACGGCCATGCATCGGCTACTGGTGTTTGACGACACAGCGACAAGGAATGGGCATGCCTGCTGCGGCTTTGGAGGCAGATCAGGCAGCTGGAGGCGGCGACAGGGGGTGTGGGCTGCGGGATTAGTGGCGATATGGGTTGGTGACCACAGACATGACGACGATGGCACGGTGAAGGAAATGTCGTTGTGGGGCTTGCTCATGGCGGCCTCGGGCGATTGGGGCGGCAATGTGGGCACTAGTACACCCGACCGCTATTCACACGGTTTTTACGCCCAACTGCAGACAATTTCGGAAACCGTGTGGTCAAGTGGGTTGGCGATTGGGGGGGGGGTTCCACCGCTGACCAACCGTAAAACTGTTGCAATGACTGTACCACCCCAGATGTGTAGCTATGCGGGGATCATCTTCAATTAGTAGGGCAACCACTGACAATTTTTTCAGAACAACTGTTTGCGACGACCTCATAATACTGACATTAGTAATGTTGTTTGTAATACGGTCCCTGCTTTAGTTTTGGCTTGAACCCCCTCAACCAGTTATCAAATATAATAGTAATACTGGTGGATGAAGATAAATTGAACGTCACATGAATCGTCCGCCATAATAGAGTGACAAATGGACATGCAATAAGAAAATGGTGCGATGTTTCCGTGTGATTACGTAAGCAACATTGTTTATTGCCTTGCCATTTATGTTTCGTTATATTTCTTTAGTAAGAGTAACTCCCCTTTGAACAAACCACATGAAAATTTTAATTTTGAGTGGTACTTATTTTCTAAATTTGCTGTGAACGAAAGGCTGGTTCAAAGTTGATTACATAGATTTGATCCTGAAAACCCCAGATCAACTTCCGACAGAATGTGTATGATACATTAGTGAGGTTTAAATGTATTAACCATCAAACTAAATGTACCCACACAATCCACTTATCCCTGCTCAGATGGATTTGACCCTAATATAGTGCTCTTTCTAGACCTGAACAATATTGTACAAAGAAATATACTGTCAAGCTAGGGGCATTGTCTCAAGTCAAGTATCCTTTTAGAACCTAGTTGTTCAGCCATGATTAATATGAAATCTTTTCTTACATTTTAAAAAAGCAACCTCGGTTTTCATAAACTCTTCCAAAGGGTGAACCAAACGATTGTGCAGTGACTTGAGACATCATCTTTACGTGTAAATATTTGTTACGCAATAACTATATTTACACTCTGTTGTGCTACGAAGCAAGCTGGATTAGGCTGGTCATAGTGGGGAGTAACTTATACTAGTATCATGCATACGATACTAGTTTAAGTTACTACCTTCATAATGCAAAGTAACATAGTAATGGTGTCATAGATGGTCTCATTTATTAGCTTGTAGACTCATCTTGGCTTGGGAAGCACTATAAGTTATAGTAACATATTATGTTACCACTTCTCATTAACTACTAGCCACATAAGCAATTTTTTTTTCAAATGCGCTATGTTACTAGCTATGTTATTCTCATTATGACTAGCCTTATGGTGTGCTCGGTCAGCAATCATGTATAAACTGAAGAGGTGAAGCGACTGTTGCACAGTGAGCGTACGAACCAGTTTTATATACTTATATATACATAATCAATGTACAGGAGATCGAGCACCAGGATATACTACACAGAAATGGTGCTGCGCAACCAACAAATAGTACTACTCACAAAAGTGTAACCAACCAAGCGAAAGGAAAAGGGAAAACAAACAACTAGTACATGACGTCGGGACTCCACATCAACCGTGATGAACAGCAGGAGCACTCGTCAGATCACGTATCGTAACTGAGCACGGCGGGTAAAATTGACTCGATCAGAAGCAGGCGTCGAGGAGGCAGCAGCAGCACAGCGCCGCGCAGCTGCAACAACAGAAGAAGCAGACGAACATGATTAAGCATCTTGATGAACGAGGCCATGCATGGGACGGATGCGAAGACAGGACTCAGAAAGCCAGAAGGGACGAACAAGACTTACCAGCCTCTCCAGAAGCCGCCGCCGTGGTGGTGTCCATGGCCGCCGCGGCTCGTGGTGGTGTCGGCGCCGCCGGCGGCAGGATACTGCTGGTCCTTCTGCGGGTACCCGGCCGGCGGCGGCGGCTCTACGTAGGCCTGCTGCTGCTGGCCCGGCGGAGGGTAGGCCGTGGCGCTGGCGCCCTGCTGCGGGTAGCCCTGCTGGTAGCTCATGGTGGGATTACTGTGTGTCTTCCTGAAGCGATCAAGAACAGTAGAGGAGGACGAGGAGAAGAGGCTTTGCTGCTACGAAGATGAAGGGAATGCGTAGAATTATGAAGACTGCGTTGCCGAGCGTCTGCCTTTTATAGGAGCTGCACAGACACGGTTGCTTACCCGCGTCGGCCGACCTGGGGGGAGAAGAGAAAGCGAAAGGAAACCAGTATGAAGGAAACAGCTGAACTACCCTGCCTGCCATGCCACCGTGCCACGGACGACGCGCTTTCAGGTGTTGCGCTTGCATGCCGCCTCGGGCGTGGTCATGGTTCCGTTGGACGGTGGGTCTCGTGCGTGGTTGACCGCCATTGGTCCAACTGAGAGGTCCGGGCTGGTGCACCAGCACCACACCAAGTAGGGGAGCCTAGAGCAGAAATCCAAGACGCCACGGCGTCGTCTCTACTAGTCACTAATCAGCGCGTGTAATTATGCCGGCGGCTCAACCGTGTTGGACTATACGTACTCCTCCGTCGTGGCATGCACCGATTCGTCCCCGCGTGGCATCTCCTCTGGATGCAGTTGACCAGCTACGGATTGGCGATTTAATTTGACCAATGCGAGCCTATCCGGCCGGCCCTTGTCGACGAGGAATCTTCGCCGCAGATAAGAGGGTGTTTGGATACTCTCTAGTCTCTAGTCATGTGATTAGCAGTAGTCAGACTAGAAGTTTTTAGTCAGGTCCTGTTTAAAAGGTGACTATTACTAGTCAGCATTAAATGTCTCAGTATTAAATGTCCCTTGTGCAACATCAATTAGATGAGAGAGAGGGGGACTTTAGTCAGTAAAAATCATGGGTGTTTGAAGGTTTACTAACTAAAGGTGACTACTACTAGTCTCTAGTCAATAAAAGTTGAGGGTGGGGTGACTAGGGACTAAACTAGTTTTAGTCATCCACTAGTCAGGGGTGTTTGGAGGTTTACTGACTAAAGGTGACTACTACTAGTCTCTAGTCAATAAAAGTTGGGGTGGGATGACTAGTGACTAAACTAGTTTTAGTCATCCACTAGTCAGGGGTGTTTGGAGGTTTACTGACTAAAGGTGACTACTACTAGTCTCTAGTCTCTAGTCTCTAGTGATCCAAACACCCTCTAAGGCTAGTCATAGTGGGAGTAACTTAGCTAGTAATATAGCGCACCTTAAGAAAATTTTGCTTATGTGGCATGTAGTTAATGAAAAGTGGTAACATAATATATTACTGTAACATAGCGCTTCCCAATACAAGATGAGTCTACAAGCTAATAAATGAAGTCCTCTATGACACTACTACTATATTACTTTGCACTATAAAGATAGTAACTTAGACTAGTGTCATATGCATGACACTAATATAAGTTACTCCCCACTATAACCAGCCTAAGCACAGCGAGGAAGGAAGGAAGGACGGAATCGTCACCTGCAGCCACCGACCCACGAGAGCGACGCGGCGCCGTTGCCGCATGGATTTCTTCATTTAGTTTACGGAATTGTTAACGCCCACACGTGTGGTCGTTGACCATCTTGGCCACACGCATCCATCACCGTCCAGTACTATATGCATGAATCTTGGCACAATCTGGCTGATTTTCTATGCCACGTAGGACAAGGCGTGTGTGTGGTGTGTGACATAGTTCGCTCATACATCCGTTTTACCACACGGAGGGGCCGGCGTGTGGGCGTTTAGCAGTTCATCCACACACCAGTTTTCAGTCACGCACAAGGGCTGGTGTGTGGGCATTTGCCATCTCGCCCGCACGCCCGTCTCCTCTCCCACACCCAAGCTGCTAGTTGCCATGTGTTTTTGCAGCGCACGTGGCAACTGCCCCTAGTGTGCTTTATAAGCGGTATCAACTCTCTTTTTACCCGAGTTGACATGTGTTTTTGCAGGTACCGTCAACTGCCTAGTGTGCACGTGGCGGATGGCAACTCTCTTTTACCAAGTTGCCATGTGTTTTGCATGGTACATGGCAACTGCCCCAACGATGCGTATATGGCAATCGCCTCGGCGTGCACGTAAGCGGATGGCAACTCTTCCTTTTACATGGCAACTGCCCTAGCATGCTTGTGAGCACATGGCAACTCTCTCAACTGCCTAGTGTTAGTATGTGGCAACTCCTAAAGTTATGAAATCATGGTAACTACATTAAATCAGACCATACATGGCCGACATGGCAACCGTAGTTCAGCGACATGGCAACTGCAGATAAGCGAACATGGGCGAGGGTCGGATCATGGCTAGCGGCGCGATGGCGTCCGCGCGTCACGTCTTGGGACGAGGAGGATCGAGGCGACATGCAGGCGTGTGGCGTTATCAACCGCCCTGCGCACGCGCGTGAGAGGGTTCGGAAGGGAAAAAAATATATGTATGGGCATTAGTTGTTTTGCCACACATAGATGTGTGGACTGGTTGCTGTCCATGTCACACGAGTCGTGTGGCACAACTACCCGATACACCACACATGTGGCAGTTATCAGGACCCTTAGTTTAAGGGATCCGTCAACCAGTCTCTGTCTGACTGTCCCAACCAAGCAGGCAAGACGACGCGTCTAAGCAAACCGACCGGGATGCCGCGTGGGCGCATGCATCTCTTCTCTGTCAGGGACGGAGCTCACGTGTAGGCACTGGTGTCAGTTGACACCAATGCCATTCGATGCTTCAGCTAATAGCTTTACCGATTTGTGCCTTTGACCCCAGCCAAAAAGATCGATTGACCCCAGCCCACCACAGAACAAAAGCCCAAAGTCTTAGCCCAGTTAGATAATTACAACAGTAAAGACGTATCGATCTGTTTGCTAACCTAGCACGCAGTCCACAAGGCCCAATCTATCTGGTGCCTGTCCCTACTAATTCCTGGACGCAGCCGGCCGGCCGCTAGGTCGCAGTAGGTCACGGAGCACGCCTCTCTCAAGCGATCCGCTTCCTCCTCAATGACATAGATCCCAAATCCTCTGCACACCTACCACGAAGCACGCTAATTTTGGTTCGGCGATGTCCGTCGGCCGGCCGCGTCAGCCTAATCTATAATGGCCAGCTGGCTGCAATTCTTATTGTCCACTTCGGTTCATCCCAGGTAGCCGAGGCACTGACATACATGTGTGTAATACTAAGATTTAAATTTATAATTTATCTCCTTGATTCAACTAGGACTAGAAGATTACAAATAGATTTAGACACTGATCCAACAGAGACTTAAAGGTCGTGAAAGGACTACCGAAATAGATTTATGTAGTATATGAAACGTTGGTGCTACTACTCTAGGAGAAATAAATTTAGATGAACTTCTTTCAGATTCAGCTGATCGAAAAAGAATCACAATAGACTACGAATGCTAAGAAGCAACATTGGATCAAACCGAGATATTTAATTAGAGGACCTTGCAGACGAAGCAGGCTTTAAATATCTTTTGTTTCTTTTAACTTGGACTATTTATTTAAACTATTTGAGTTTTATCCTGGTGACTTTTATTCAACATAATTGATGGTTCTTGATCATGAACTTCGAATGTAAATTGGCAATGTCCAAACAGACCAAGGATTTGCCAATTTGGATCACATTGCAGATCTTGCTGAAGTCTTAGCTGACACTAAGAAACATCTTGCTTTTCCTTTGGTATATCTACTTCTAAAATTGGTGCTAATTTTGCCAGTTGACCAAATCGATGAGGAGATGCTTTTCGGAAATGGATATTGTCAAGAGTGTTTTGCATGGGTGACCAGTTCATGAGTGATAGCCTGAGTTGCTATGTGGATAAATATATATTTACTATCACTACTAATGATTCCATGAATGATTTATTGAATGAAGAAGATTAATGGTCGAGAAGGAAGTTATAACATGTGAGTCTCACATCATTTTATATTTTTTCTTAATCTTATTTTTTATGTATCATTTGTTTCGTACATTGTTGTAAAAATAATTTGTTTCTTTCGTTTATTGTTTTCACTAAGTTATACAGATTAAATGCTCCAAACTTACCTTTTAGTTCTTATTTTTTTTACTGAATATGTAAACAAGTGACTTTTTTTACTTCGCTCAACCAGTACTCGGGTATGAAAATCATTTTAATATAGTAAAATTTATATTTATTTTCATTCTTTATATTGCATTGCTACTGTTGGTGCTATATATTATGGGCAACTTTTTTTTTGCGGACAACGTTGACACCGGTGCTGATTTTTTCTAGCTTCGTCCCTGTTCTCTGTATAAGTAGACAAATCGAATGATGCAGTTTCCACTCCATCCCGTTCTGCTAGTTCGTCCTCCTCCTCATCCCTTGTTCTTCAATCTCCATTGGTCTCCGTTAATTGCGTCATCACTAAGAGGAACAGAGCATTGTTCTGCAGGGCTTTTGCTACCGCTTCCCGCGACTCGATCATGAGCTACCAGCAGGGTACGTGTACCAGTTCCATTTTCTTTGCGGTTTCACGTCTTTTGCCACGGTCAGTACGTAGAAAACACCAGCTAGATTGTTTGGTTCTTGAATGAATTCTGAGTTTACCGTTCTGTTTCTTCCGGTTACGCAGGCTACCCGCCGCCCGGCACCGCAGCAACGTACCCTCCGGCGGGCCAGCAGCAGCAGGCCTACGTCGCGCCGCCTCCGGCTATGTACCAGCAGGGCCAACAGTACCCTCCTGCCGGCGCCGACACCACCACCCGCGGCGGGCACGGCCACAGCGGCGATGGCTTCTTGAAAGGATGGTAATTTCTCTCCCTTGTTCTGAATTATTACTCGTCTCCGAAGCGTCAGTTGTATGTAACGAACTGATACTGATCGTCTTCCTCTTGTGTTGTTCCAGCTGCGCGGCGCTCTGCTGCTGCTGCCTCCTCGACGTCTGCTTCTGATCCACTTCGTCCCATGTTGTTCCACTGGCACGATCAGGCGTGGCATCTTCATACTTATGTTGCTTCTTCTTTTTTCTGGAGAGGCAGAACAAGATTTCTTGTGTGTGATTTTTTTAACAAGTTCCTGTATATGATAGATAGACATGTGAGATTGATCTGATGTATACCTGGCCAAACCGTGGGCCGGGCCGGGCTTTAGGCCGGGCCTAGCCAAGCCCGACACAAAAAACTCGGGCCCGGGCCTGACCCGGCCCGGCCATCGGGCCTGTGTTTCTGGGCCCAAGCCCGGCCCGAGCACGTAAAAGCCTGTCGGGCTTCGGGCCGGCCCGGCCCGATCTTTAGAAAAATGCAAAAACGACGGGCCCGGCCTGACCCGGCCTTCGGGCTAAAAAACTAGGCCCGAGCCCGGCCCAGGGGCAGCGTCGGGCCGGGCTGGGTCGGGCTTTTTCGGGCCGGGCTGGCCGGGCCGGGCTTCCCATGGCCAGGTATAATCTGATGGCCTTATGGAATGTATATTTTTTTGGTGTTTTCTTTTAGGATAACTTGCCGCATTTATTTAATAAAGTTCAGGAATCTCGTCCAAGACCACCTCCAAAATATAATCTGGTGGCACATTTAACCACCTTGCAAAGTTCGTCACCCACATCTACTTTTATATCTAACATATGAGTAGCAGCATTTGCTGTCCTTCTCACACAAGAAACCTTCTTGTGGCACATTTAACCACCTTGCAAAGTTCATCACCCACATCTACTTTTATATCTAACGTATGAGCAGAAACATTTGATGTCCTTCTCACACAAGAAACCTTCCAGTATTCATAAGCACCCCCTAGTGTTGCCGTGCTACGGTTTGCACCCTTTTTTATTTGTTTAACATACTTTCCTTTAATGCAATCTATGCATTGTTCTAAGTCTGAGAACTCTAACGGAGGAAGAATTTCACTTTTGACTAATCTTTCTATTCACCCCTTGGAAATATGGTCCAAGCGACATAATTTCGATGAGTCGTGAGTTCTCTTTCTTTTTTTGTTCTTTATTAGACGCGACATGCTCATTCACATTACACAGAGTGCACTTTTTCACGTAGTGATAATAAATAAAGTTCATCATGTAGTAAAGCATCACCCACATAAGCATTATTAAACCATATGGCACACTTGCCATGTCCAAAATAACATTCATAATTATCTTTGTCCAAACATGAAACACTAATCAAGTTTCTATGACATGATGGAACATATAAAACATCTCTAAGCAGAAGCTTGAATCCATCAGCTAACTCCAAGGAGATGTCGCCGACAGCTGCAACTTCTGCTTCAACTCCGTTTGCCACTTCAATGCGTCTTTCACTTCTTTGCGTAGTCCGCTCGAATGGAATCCCTGTAAAGAATTTGCAACATGAACAGTTGCTCCTGAGTCAATCCATCAAGTAGATTTCAAAAACTGTGTATACAGGGATTCATTTACAAAGGAAACTATATTGTTACCTCTTTTTGCCATGATTGACTTTAGCCAATCAGGGCAGTCTTTCTTGTAATGCCCGGTCTTCTTACAGTGAAGACATGTATCCTTGTCTACTGGAAGAGACTTCTGCTGATGCTAATAGGGAGCTTTTCCATGTGGCTTTGAAGGAGAACCTTTGCTATTTTGATTGTAATTCTTTCTCTTGTTATCCTTCACATAGTTGAGTGAACCATCATGTGAGTCTTTGAGTCTGTCCTCTTCTTGGACACACATTGCTATTGTATTTTCAATATCCCATGTTCCAGGTGACATATTGTAGTTTACAACAAAGGTTTCAAACTCCTTCGGCAGTGAAGCCATGACCAGGTGGACCAGGAGCGCTGGTTTGATCTCCAGATCCGCATCATGGGCTTGAGCTTTGCTACCATGTTGCTCATCATGAGGATGTGCTCTCGTATTCCATGACCACCGCCAATGTAGTTCTCTGTCACCAGTTGCTTTATCAACTGGGTGGCATATGTCTTTGAAGAACCAATGAACTAGATCTTTATCTTTGTAAGCAACTCCCCTACGGAAGTGCACTCTACAATTGAGCCCACGATGGCGTTCTCAATTGTATTCTTTATAAATGCCATGCACTTTTTGTTTGCATTGACCCACTTTTGGTTGTCGATGAAATATAACATCTTCACAGGAGCATTATCCTTTTTCTTTTTCTCCCACACATCATCATCATCAGTGGCCTCTCTGACTCGCTCTATAGGTATGACCGGCTGTGGTTCATCCACAACCCAGTCCAGCTCGGCACAGACAAATGCCAGATCTAGTTTCTTCCTCCACTTAGTGTAGTTGTCACCTCTGAGTGTCGAAATATCTTTTAGGCAACTCATCAAGTGGTAGCCTCCTGAAATCACAATTTAAGTGAGATCATTATAACAATCATATGCATTAATCTAACGTTGGTCAAATTAAACATACAATTGTCTATGCAATTAAATCAATATTACCGTTGGGCAAAATATTAGAAATAAATGCACCTTTAATTTCAATAATAAAACATGATCATGTTATTAACAACATTGGTCATAAAAAATAACATAATTATATTCATTTCAATAATTACTTTAATATGCTCTTAAAACTTAATTCTATCTAAACTTTTATTTTCTTTGTAAAAGAGCACTATTAATTATTTATGCAGCATAAAAACATGAATAAAATTCATGAACTTTTTATTCTTCTGAAACTTTTCTTTGACCAAATAAAATTCATGAACTTTATTATTTTCTTTGTAAAATTCATGAACATTTCTTTTTTTGAAAATTTTCTATTTTCATTTTCAGAAACTTTTTTTGTTTACTTTTCTATTTTCTAAACAAAAAATTTTCGTTGGAAAAAAATTTGAATAGAAAAAATATTTGAAAATTTGCCCAAAAATCTGGACAAATAAACAAAAAAGCTGAAAGAATTGCAGCTGGCATGCCTCTTTCGCACGCTGCTCTGTCGTCGTCGTCGCGCTTTGGCGAAATGGCCGCCCAGCCGCCAACGGCCGCAGCCTGCAGCCAGCGCAGCAGCGGCCCGTACCCTTCATTATGACCCAACGGCAGGTTAGGGTTTGCGGCCTGGCCGTCGGATTTCATTCGATGGTCGAGTGCGCGGATCAGCCGAACAAAACTCCCTGCGCCGCTGCTCGGGGAAAACATAGGCCATTTCCTCCCGGCCTCCCCACAGTGCAATCTCTCCCTTCTCTCTCGCTCACTTTTTCTTTCTCTCCAGCCTTTCCTCCTTCCAACCCCCACCTCGTTTGGCAGGGAGAGTGAGGCACGGTTGCACCCGCTCCTCCTCTGCTTCGATTGATAGACGGTGACGGTGGAGGAGCTTCACCACGGCCGTCGGCAATGGCGACGAAACGCCACCGCGCCGCGCAAGCCTGCTTTTCGTCCTTTCCCCTTCCATTTTTCTTTGCTAACCACCACTCGCTCCTCTTCTGTCCATTGCGTTGTGCGATGGCAGAGCAAACGACGGAGGGATAGTACGGCGCCATGGCCATCCCCCTCGCCGGCTACGCGTCCCCCTTGCGGTGAGCGCGCCGCCGTCGAGCGGTCTGGCTGCGGTGTACTTTGCCCTTGTGGGGTTGTTCTTCATCCCCGCACCTCGGCTTGCCGATGCGTGTGTGGATCGAGAGGAACAGGCGCGGTCTTGTGGCGGCGCTCTTTGCCGGTGAGGCCCAAGGCCCTTCTCCGGTGATTCACTTTGCCATGTGAGGTTCGGGATCCAGGGGAGGGGATTTCTTTTCTACCGAAAAGCCTAACCTAATCTAGCTGATACCATTGTTAAACTGCTTTGGATCGGGTAGGTTAGATCATCGGTAGTCCTACCTTCAGCCTGGCTGGATGAGCTCGAGCCAGAGGCCATCGTGGTGAGATGGTCACGACGGCGATGACAGAAAGATGACGGCAGTGGAGTCCTTCCCGTGAGCACCGCGCTAACCGTAGATCGGTAGGATTATCGGTGGGGTTTTTGGTGGCGGTGAACCTCGTTTCCCATGCCCCGGCCCCCACCTCTGTTAATATAGCATGGGTCACATGGCCCCAGCAACCATATGAGGGTTGGGCACCCCCGATTAGGGCGCGAGTCAGGGGCCCGTTCGACCCGTTGGGTTCGAACGAGAGAGAGAGAGAGAGAGAGAGAGAGAGAGAGAGAGAGAGAGAGAGATCAACCTAACATAGGGATGTCTAAGGCAATATTTCGAGAAGTCTCAAGTATCTAAGCTTGGGGATGCCCCGGTAGGCATTTCACCTTTCTTCATCAACAATTATCGGTTAGTCTCGGTTGAGCCAAAGTTTTTGCTTCTTCGCATGAGATGTGTTATTCTTGGTGTGTCCTTTTATTTTCACTTTGGTTGATGTTTGAATAAATCCTTGGATCTGAAAACTTGAATGAGATAGAGTCCTCACATAGCTACTTAATTGTTTAACTACTCATTTGGTCTTCACTTACATCGTTTTGGAGTAGTTTGTCATTTACTCTTGTGCTTCACTTATATCCTATGAGTAAATTATTGAATGAATTGAATATCATAAATATGAAAGTATATGTGCTTCATATGCTTGTTCCATGCATAATAGTAGTTTTACATTGGGATTAGAAAGTAAAATTTATTGAAGTTTGACAATCACAATATTGGTCATACAAGCAATTCATGAATGATTAGTATATGGAAGAGAACTTTCACATATAAATATATTATCTTGGACATCTTTTATGATTGTGAATACCCATTAATTATTTTCACTTGAGCGAATTAGTTGAAGTTGGACAAGGAAGACAATATAATGAGTTATGTTTGGGTATATTTGCATCGAAGTTATATTGTTATGGATCCTCCAACATGTTATGCTTGTTGTTTAGAACCTTTTGCTAGACAAAATTTCTGTACTAAACGGGAATACTGCTTGTGCATCCAAAATACTTGAGTCAAGTTTCTTCCATGAGTGTCCACCATACCTACCTATATACGGTATTGCCCTGCCGTTCCAAGTAATTTGCATGTGCCACCTCAAATTATTCAAATGAACATCTGTTTTGTGTGTCTATACCGCTCATGGAGTGACAGTGGGCGGTCAGTATCTTCCATGCTAAGCGGGTTATTCCCATGATGAGTGCTTATTCTCTTGTCTTTGCATGAGAGAAGCTGGTAAATGGGAAGCCCGGTCCTATGATAAAAAGGAAAAATAATGAAACAAACTCCCCCGAGAAGTTGATTGTATGGAGGGCACCCGAGGATTCAGCTAGCCATGGCTTGTGTTTGAATGGTTAAGGTGGGTGGGGGGGGGGGTAAACTTTACCTTTCCGCTTGGCAACCGCCTAGCTATAATGTGTTTACCATGGAAGATATTGAGAATTCTCGGTCGTGACATTGACAGAAAAGGCATGCCTCTCAAAATGTATTCATCTCTATTTTAAGCAATGAGCTCTGGCACCTCTGCGAAGGGCTTATCTTTTACTTTTTCTCTTAATTTTATTTTGTTGATTCAATTTCTTTTTCCAACCTACCTTTAGTTGGCAAACATAGTGTGGTGGGAAAGATCCAGGCACATATATTCATTCAAATATATTTCATCATGAATTATCATTGTTGACAATTATCTCTATGATAAATGAGTTGGGAGGCGAAATTAAGCCTCTGTCTTTCTCTGTGTTTGATGGATGCTATTTGTTCTAAAAATATGCTTTGAGTATTAGCTATCATAGAAGACTATATTATAATTGAGTATGTGGAGCTCTTACTTAGACTTTGTAGAAAGTAATAAGATGCATTGAAATTGTTTGGTGACTAAGAAAATAGGTTGTTAAGTTTCAACAGAATGCATTGTTTGAACCATAACATGTGAATTGATTTCTACTTTATCATAATGAGTTTTATGAGAAAAGGTTGTTGTTATGATGCTAGAAAAGGTGTTTGGACCTATCATTGATCAAACTTATGCACTATGCTAGCATTCACACTGCATAAATTATTTCCATTATCATTTACCTACTCGAGGACGAGCAGGTATTAAGCTTGGGGATGTTGATACGTCTCCAATGTATCTATAATTTATGAAGTATTCATGTCATGTTTACAACAATTTTATATGGTTTTGGTGAACTTTTATATGAGTTTTATGGACTAACATATTGACCTAGTGCCCAGTGTCAATTGCTGTTTTCTGCTTGTTTTTTGTTTTCCAGAAAATCGCTATCAAATGAAGTCCAAATGCAACGAAACTTTTTGACGATTTTTTCTGGAAGGAAAGGGACCTAGGAAGATTTGGGAGAGTACCGAAAGACACACAGGGGCCCCGCGAGGCACTTGGGCGCCGCTAGGGGGTGGTCGCGCCCATGTACCTCGTGGGCCCCATGTGGCCCCTCTTCGCGTGATTCCAACTTTGAAAATTCCTATAAATACCAAAACTCCCGAAAGTTAACCTAGAACTTCAACTCCGCCGCTACAAGCCTCTATACTTCTGTGATCTCATCTAGAGCCCTTTTCTGGCACTCTGCCGGAGGGCGAAATCATCACCGGAGGCCATCTTCATCATCCCAGCGGTCTCCATGATGAGGAGTGAAAGTGCAACTATCCCTAGGTGGTTTTGGTAATTCCTAACAACATATAGCTCATTGAGCTAATGCTATTTCAAGATTAATATTTCAGGGAAGCTCAATGATTGGCATGGCATGGATGAGAAAAGTGGACCCCTCAAAATGCTAAGGACAAAAGGATTGGCTCAAGCTCAAAGCTCAAGACTCTACCTTTTCTATTTTAGTGATCCAAGATCACATTGAGTCTATAAGAAAAGCCAATACTATCAAGGAGGGATGAGGTGTTGCTTAATGAGGCTCTTGCTCAAAATGCTTAGTTATATGATCCAAAGCCCTCAACTACTTTCTCACATCCACATATGACCTAAACCAAAAGTCAAACTCGGCCCCATCGATTCTTTCTATCCAGCGCCACTGAGTTCACATGTCATAGCCACTGCCACAAACCCTAGGCAAATCGGTCTCACCGATAGGGATCTCGGTCTCAGCGAGATGGGATTGTAATCTCTCTGTTTCCCTTCGTAACGTTTCGGTCCCACCGAGATGAGCGACCGGTCCCACTGAGATTGCAATGTAAACTCTTTGTTTCCTTTTTGTAACATTTCGGTCTCACCGAAATGAGCGAATCGGTCCCACCGAGTTTACCTGACCAACACTCTGGTTAGCTTATTACCAAAATCGGTCTCACCGAGATTACGTTATGCCCTAACCCTAACCATATCGGTCCTACCGAGTTGCATGTCGGTCCCACCGAAAATCCTAACGGTCACTAGATTTTTTTTGACCTGAAACTGTAGGGCTTTGGCCCCACAGCAATTTTATTACTCCAAACAAAATACATATGTG
Source organism: Aegilops longissima (assembly GCA_021605205.1). Taxonomy (NCBI): domain Eukaryota; kingdom Viridiplantae; phylum Streptophyta; class Magnoliopsida; order Poales; family Poaceae; genus Aegilops; species Aegilops longissima. The sequence goes on from CM038682.1 coordinate 588,116,772, forward strand.
CAGTAATTTACAAGGTCGGGGAGACCCAAAAAGAGAAAAGGCAAGGTGAAAAAACTAACCTCAAGGAGGCAAAAAGAGATCCATCTAATCGATCATCTTTGAATTTAGGTTTAATCCTATGAACTAAAAGGAAACATCCAAGATAAAAGAAGCTCTCCACCTACGAAAAGATGGTTTGATATTCCCGAAAACCTGTCATTCCTAACAGTCCGATATTCCAAAGAGGCTAGAAAAACAACTTCAGAGAAAAAAAGGCCGTGCAAAAGCCCTTCTAGCATGGATAGCAATGTCAGTCATTTCATCTCCAGCGGGCCAGCTGATTTGAAGGTAGTTCCAGACTCTGCAACTAAAGTTACACTGGAAGAATAGATGATCCCTATCCTCCTTGGTGTGCGTGGGACACAACACACACAAATTTGAGTCAGATACATTCCAGTGCCTTCTCTCCAGCATATCTTGAGTGTTCAATCGATCCATGATCAACATCCAAGCAAAGAACTTAATCCTCAAGGTGCAACAACTAGCCCAGATCCAGGACAATATTGGGTTTGACACAATGTGCTTATGCAAGAAGGTATAATATTTCTTGGCGAGTAATCCTTTCCATCCTCTTTCCGCACCCAAACATCATTCAACCGGTGATCAACATTTGAATTTCCAAGCAAGGATTGCAATGACGCAATTCACCAAAAGCTCTCTCGAGAGTGGTAAATGAAATAAGGAGATAGCTCACCATGTCAAAAACCTCAAAGCAGCGAAATAAGAGGGTCAATGACAAAGGAGAATAGTCTTGCAAATCTTTGATCAAGTGGTATCTGGAATCACCCAAAGACCAAGAATCGACCAAAATAGAACATGTCACCCCTATGAACATGCACAAAGATGACCATCCTGAATTTATCCATTAACTTGCAAATATCCCTCCACGGAAGGAACCACAAATGGTTGTAGCATGGGGGACTCGACCATGATAGTAAGTATTCCAAATCAAATGCACCCAGGGAACATCAACTTTATTGTAGAACTTACTAACATGTTTGAGAAGTAGGGCTTCATTCTGTAGCCTCAAATTCAAAATACCCAGCCCACCTTTATTTTTTGGTCTGCAGACCAAGCTCCAAGCAACCAAGGACTGACGACTCCTGCCCATACTTTCTCCAAAGGCCTTGCCTCTGGATTCTCTCAGCTTGCTTTAAAATACCAGAGGCAGGTCCAAACTACAGAGGAAAAAATAGGAACCGAGGAGAGAGCGGAGATCAAGTACTGTAGTCTTCCACCATGAGCAAGGAAGGAGGAGCTTACAGAAAGTTTCCTCTCCATACTATCCACCAAAGGCATTAAGTCCAGAATCTTGGGTTTGTTGATTCCCACAGAAGCCCAAGATAGGTAAAAGCGAGAGCCAACCACACAACCAAAGACTGAAGCCAGCCTAGCTATCTCCACTGAATCAACATTGATAGGAAGCATAGAAGATTTATGATAGTTGACATGCAGCCCAGTCGACTTGGAGAACAGAAGTAACATCTCCTTCAGATCCACCAATTGCGGTTCCACAGCAGGCAAGATAATTAAGGTGTCATCAGCATACTGAATAATGGGGTAGTCCCTGTCATGACAGGGAATTGGAAGTTCCAACAGTACCTTCTGAAACATATCATTAACAACTGATTGCAACAAATCAGCAGCAATTGCAAACAGGAGTGGAGAGAGAGGATCACCCTGCCTAACACCTTTCTTGCAGGTTAATTGCAAACAGGAGTGGAGAGAGACGGTCACTAGATTTGCTGAATCGGTCCGACCGATTTTATCAATTCGGTCCCACCAAGTTTGGCAAGTTGTGTGTAACGGTTAGATTTTGTGTGGAGGCTATAAATACCCCTCCACCTCCTCTTCATTCATGGAGAGAGCCATCAGAACGAACCTACACTTCCAACCTACATTTTCTGAGAGAGAACCACCTACACTTGTGTTGAGGCCAAGATATTCCATTCCTACCATATGAATCTTGATCTCTAGCCTTCCCCAAGTTGCTTTCCACTCAAATCTTCTTTCCACCAAATCCATATCCTGTGAGAGAGAGAGAGAGTTGAGTGTTGGAGAGACTATGATTTGAAGCACAAGAGCAAGGAGTTCATCATCAACAGACCATTTGTTACTTCTTGGAGAGTGGTGTCTCCTAGATTGGCTAGGTGTCACTTGGGAGCCTCCGACAAGATTGTGGAGTTGAACCAAGGAGTTTGTAAGGGCAAGGAGATCGCCTACTTTGTGAAGATCTATCGCTAGTGAGGCAAGTCCTTCGTGGGCGACGGCCATGGTGGGATAGACAAGGTTGCTTCTTCGTGGACCCTTCGTGGGTGGAGCCCTCCGTGTCGCGCAACCGTTACCCTTCGTGGGTTGAAGTCTCCATCAACGTGGATGTACGATAGCACCACCTATCGGAACCACGACAAAAACATCTGTGTCTCCTATTGCGTTTGATTCCTCCAAACCCTTCCCTTTACATTCTTGCAAGTTGCATGCTTTACTTTCCGCTTCTCATATACTCTTTGCATGCTTGCTTGAATTGTGTTAAGATTGCTGACTTGTCCATAGTTGCTAAAATCTGCCAAGAACTAAAATTTGGAAAAGGCTAGATTTTTATTTGGTCAAGTAGTCTATTCACCCCCCCTCTAGACATACTTTCGATGCTACAAGTGGTATCAGAGCTTTGGTCTCCATTTGCTTTGATTTCCATAGCTTTTGGTAGTCATAGCCTTGGTTTCACAATCTAGGAGAGTATGGCGTCTAGCGAGGGAAATTACCACCGTAGAGGTCCTTACTTTGATGGTACTAATTTTGCTAGTTGGAAGCATAAGATGAAAATGCATATTCTTGGACATAACCCCGCCGTTTGGGCTATTGTGTGTATTGGCTTGCAAGGTGAATTCTTTGATGGGAGAGAACCGAACCGTGAAGCTATCACGGAAGAGTTGAAGATGCTGCAATACAATGCTCAAGCTTGTGATATCCTCTTCAACGGATTGTGCCCCGAAGAATTCAACAAAACCAGCCGTCTTGAGAATGCAAAGGAAATTTGGGATACTTTGATTGATATGCATGAAGGTACCAACTCCGTCAAGGAATCCAAGTTGGGTGTGCTTCAAAGGCAGCTAGACAAGTTCAAAATGAAGGATGGTGAAGGCGTCGCTGAAATGTACTCTAGGCTTGCTCTTATCACAAATGAGATCGTCGGCTTAGGAAGTGAAGGGATGACCGACAAATTCATCATCAAGAAGATCCTAAGAGCTTTGGACGAAAAATATGATACCGTATGCACATTGATCCAAATGATGCCCAATTACAAAGATCTCAAGCCAACGGAAGTCACTGGAAGAATTGTTGCTCATGAGATGTCACTCAAGGATAAGGAGGAGCTCCATAACAAGTCAAGTGGTGCTTACAAAGCCTCATGTGAAGCTCCCACATCATCAAGTGAGAAACAAACCTTCAATGAAGAATTGAGCCTAATGGTGAAGAACTTCAACAAGTTCTACAAGAGTAGAAGCAAAGAAAGAAGTCCAAGTCAAGGTCCTACAATGACAAAAGATCTTCTAGTCGAGAGCGAAATTGCTACAATTGTGGGAGACCCGGACACTATTCCAATGAGTGTACGACACCTTACAAGAGAAGAGAAGATTCTCCAAAAAGAAGAAGTAGATGATAAGAATCACCATCAAGAGAGAGAAGGAGTAGAGATGATCGTTATGAACGAAGAACATCCCGGAGAAGCAAGGATTCGGAAAGGAAGGACAAGTCATCAAAGAGCTACACAAAACGAAGAGATCAAGCTCATGTTGGTGAATGGGTATCCGGCTCTGACTCCGACAATCACTCCGAGAGAAGCTATCACTCCGACTCCGAATATACTCAAGATGAAGGTTTTGCCGGTCTAGCACTTGTGTCAACCAACTCCTATGACATATTTGATTCACCAAATGAAGGACTTGGAAGACGCTTCATGGCTAAAGGCCCAAAGGTATCACACCCCGAGTATGTTGATTTCAATAGTGATGAAGATGACTTGTTAGGTGATGATGATTTACTTGTTGACAACTCTAGTGATGAATACTATGATGAAACGTCAATTAATCATGCTAATCAAGATAAAACGAATGACAATGATAAGGAGAAGATTGAGTTTCTAACTAAAGAACTAAACACTCTTAAGTTAGCTCATGAAACTATCTTAGGAGATCATCGAGAACTTTTAAGGACTCATGAGAAATTACGTTTTGAAAAGCTCAACCTTGAGCAGGAGCATGAGTTCTTAAAGGCAATCAATGATGATCTTCGCAAGAAAAGTTCTTCTTACATTGCCAAGCGTTTACTCTTATCCACTTACATGCCTCAAGTCAAGTCTAGTAACAAGAACAAGAAAGATTCTTCCTCTAGTAGTAACAATAATCATGTTAAATCCAATGTTGTTGCTTCTAGTAGTTCTCTTGATTCCACTAATGATTCTCTTAGCCAAGTTACACTTGAGCAAGAAAATAGCTTATTGAAGGGAATTATAGAGAAAGGTGTTTACAAGAGCCTTGCCGGGAGTAAGCAATTCGAGGAAATTGTACGGAAGCAAGGAAGGCACCGGAATAACCAAGGTGTTGGTTTTGAACGAAAGTTCAATGCCAATGGAGTTGACTGGGAAGAAGATCAATACCCCAAGTTGAAGTTTGTTCCTCAACAAGAGAAGTATGACCCTACTTATTTCAAAGGGACACAAGCTCAAGATGATCTTCCACCACAAGACCACAAGCAAAAAGGCAAGGATAGGCTTCAAGAGGAAATTGATGCATTTGAACAAGCACCTAAGGTGTCGTGGTGGGCGCACGACAGATGCCAAGGGATGGCTAAAGAGAGGAGGAGGCTCAAGGGCGCTGGTGGGCTTCGGAAGCGAGGTTGATATGCGCGGGCGCGGGACGCCAGACATACCCAGGTTCGGGGCTCTCCGGAGAGATAACACCCATAGTCCTGTCGAGTTTAGTTGGATGGTTGATAGTACAATGTTGCTCCTGGAGCTATTTTGAGGAGGAAGGAGGCTGGCCAAGGCTCCGGCTGCTCCTTCTCCTTGGTGTCGCTATGTCTCTGTTGAATATCTTGTGTCCTCTCTCCCGCTGGCACGGACTCCTGGGGGTTTTATAGACCAACCCACCCAGGGTTACAATGGTAATATGCCGAGTCGGTGGGTCCGTATAGTCGGTGTCCGGGGTGCCGGGCTGGGTCTCGCTTGGGGGCTTGTGGTTCGCTGGGTCCCCCTAGGTGCGCGCCCCGCGTGCCTAGGGGGACTGTGCGCCGTCTTGTCGATCGTCATGGCATGGCCGGGTCGAGTCGCGCACAATGTTTTCCGTTAGGCCTCCGCTTCGTTGCTGCCGTAAGGGCGGGAACATCTTGTTGCCGTGCCATACGGTCGTGAGTAGGTAAGAACCTTTGTTGCCATGCTTTGGCTGACCACGGGCATGGGGCGGGGCGCCAGTAGTCTTGGTCATCGATGGTGAGGTCTCGTCCCATCGTCTGGCTCGGATGGGACGGGAGCTGACCTGTGGCTGGGTTGTCGTGGGCGCCACGGGTGGGTTGACTTCTCAAGCCAAGGCTGCGCGGGTTGAGTTGCCTCGCGCCACCGCTGCGGCGGGTTGGCGATTTTGCCGAAGTCGAGGGTCTTGGCGGGTTGCGCGCCTTGCCGGTCGAGCGACCCGGCTGGCGCGCCGGTTTGCGAGGTGATGTGGGCCCCGCTGTTTTTGAAACAGATCTGGGTTCCGTTGCCTGCCCGGGGTTCATCCCCCCGAGAGTAGTCCCCGAAGCTGTGAAGGTCCGCCGTCTTCGGATGAGGGGGCCTTCGCAGCTTCCCCCTTGAGCAAGGCGGAATCTGCGAACGCCGGGTCCGGTAACACCCACTGTGTGCCGGTTTTTTTGGAAACCGGATCGCGGCGTCCCGGTCGTGGCGGGAACCGAAGTCCGCCGAATCTTGAGGCGATCCCTCGGGCTTCACGCTGGCGCCATGTGGTGCTTGGAAGCCGGAGGGGCCTGACAGGCCACGTGCGTGACGGGACAGGGCGACGGCCCGGGGGCCCGCCGCCGCGCGCCCTTGGCCACGCGTGCGGATTTATTGCGGCGTCTAGGGGCCGGTTGCACTTCCCCGCGCAGTTAGTGCGTGTGTACATGCGCATTTATTGCGGGGTAGTGGAACGGGCGCGTGCAGACGATCCCACTTCCCCATGTTTGAACCGGGGCTTATAAATTGAGGGGGGCAAGGGGGCGGCGGCCATTATTCTCGCTCGCGCCCTCCTGTCCCCTGCTCTCGCCCTCGCTCCTTACTCTTGACGACAGCATGCTTCGCAGCCCGAAAGCGAGCTCTTCTCCGTCGTCCTTCTTCCTTCCGCTTCCATCCATGGCGCTGCCGTCGGGCTCTTGGATGGGTTCCAATGTCACCAACGGCGACATCAAGCAGCTTCGAGCTTCGCGGCGCTTGCCGCAGGAGACGGATGTTGGTGTCCGCCTGTCGCGCGGCGAGCAAAGGCCCCGACCCGAGGGGCAGGAGCGCGTTGTCTTCCTTACCCACATCGAGCGCGGGCTCGGGCTGCCGGCGAGCGCCTTCTTCCGCGCCTTTCTGGAGTTCTTCGGGCTTCAACCGCACCATCTCGGCGCCGGTGCCATCGTCCAACTCTCCGGCTTCGTGACCCTGTGCGAGGGGTACCTGGGGGTCGAGCCGACGATCGACCTCTGGGCGCGCTTCTTCTCCTTGAAGCAGCAGGGCCCGTCGGCCGGGGAGTTCGCCGACTGCGGCGCCGCCGTCATCTCCAAGCGGTCGGGGGCAGACTTCCCCAAGATTCCGCTCGAGGATTCTGCCAAGAAGTGGTAGAATTCCTTCTTCTACGTCCGCAATCTTGGCGCGGACCACATCAATCTCCCCCCTTTCGCCATGGCGCTGCCGCGGGCGAAGACGAACTGGGGCTACTCGCCCCGGCGCCCGTCGCAGGATATGTCAACCTCTGCGAGCGGGTGACGGTGACGAGGACGCAGGAGGGGCTCACCGGCACGGATCTTCTCGCCATGTTCATCACCCGCCGGATCCTCCCGCTTCAGAGGCGCTCCCGCCTCATCGGCGAGATTATCGGCCTGCAGGTCCCCAACCGAATGGGGTCGACCCGGCTGTCTGGGGAGCAGGCCGCGCGCGCCGTCAACGCCATCTCTAGGGCCAATCTTGGAGAGGATTTGCGATTCAGCAAGGCGCCGTATAGCCAAGCGAACCCGGCGCCGCAGGTGAGCATCTGGTCTCCTTACTTTGCCGCCGCACATCTTCTTGTTCGTCCCTATGCGTCGCGGGCGGTTCTTCTGAATGCGAGCCGACATCCTTATGCCCGGGCTCCGCAACAGGTGGCGCCGGTGGCACCAGAGGAGCCTGCAGCCCAAGGCGGCTAGGAGGTGGCCGAGTCCGACGCCGGCGCTATGCGCCGAGCCGGTAAGCTTCGAGTCTTTCTCTTCTTCATTTTGTCTTGATTTGTTGCCCGTGTCGCGGTGAAGGCGATGCTGACGCCGGTTGCTTGGTGTAGCGGCGTTGGGCGGGGGAGGCGGCGATGCAACCGGAGCCGGGTCCTCGCATGGGGCGGCGCCGAGCCGCCCGCATGGCAAGGACAGCGTCACGCCGCGACCCCGCGGACCGAAGCGCGCAGCGGACCCGGCCGAGCCCGGAAGGCCGGCCAAGAAGAAGCGCGCGAAGCCGATCCCGGTCCCGGTCTTGACGGGGTAAGTTTTGTTCGCCGCTTGCGCCTGGATTTCCTGTCTTTTCTGCTTATTTTGCCTTCTTCTTCAGGTCGTCGATCGCGCTGGCGAGGGCGGCGGCGGAGGCCGCGGCCACCAAGGGGACCGCGTTCCGCAGGAGCCGGTCCGACCTCGTCGGTCTAGCCGGGGAGGAGGGGCGAGGCGACTCGGACCTCGGCCTGGACCCGGACGACGCCGAGGCATTGGCCTAGCGTGACAGGAACCGGGCCGAGGCGGAGTTGGAGGCGGCGTCGGTCCGGGCTTGGACCGACGCGGCGGCGGCGTGGGCGCGAGGTGGCGTGGAGCTGGCCTGGCGCGAGATGCCGGAGGGCATGGTGGTGGAGGCGACGGTTTTTGAACCGTCACCGGTGAGAGAGCGCGGCCATGGGGGCCGGCCCGAGGTGGTGCTCCTCGACCAGGAGGTCGTGGAGGTGGGGGGCGATACCCCGCCGCGAGCTGACATTGTCAAGCGCGCGGGGGCTGATGGTAGTGGAGGCGGCGTCCCGGAGGGGGCGCCGTCGTCTATGGAGGAGGTACCGCAGGCGGCGGTGCCTGAGGTGGCGACGCAAGGCGCCCCGATGTCCGGATCGCCGTTGGCGCCGGAAAGGGCGTCGGAGGAGGTGTTGGCCGCGTCGCAAGCGGCCGGTGGGGGGCATGCCTTGGTGCCCCGGCAGAGCGGACGCCGAGCTGCCGTGCCACAGCCCGCGCGGAGCGGGGGCATGGCCGTCTTCGGGATCCAGACCCAGGAGGAGGCGGCGCTGGATGTCGTCAGCCGCCGTCTGCGAGGCCAGACGGAGCGCTTTGAGGCCTTCGCCCAGGCCTAGATGGAGCAGACGTGCGACCTGGAGCGCGCCGTCCTGGTAAGTCCTTCTTGTTTTCTTGTGATTTTATCTCTGTGGGGGCGCGCCAGCGCACCCACTGGGTGTAGCCCCCGAGATTCGGGCCAACTGTGTAATAGTTGGGCCAAATCTTAGGCCTTGTGTTGACTTTGGTCTACTTTTCAGCATCCTGATGCCTTCCGGGTTGAGGCCTACAACCGGCTCCTGGGCAAGCATCGGGAGCTCAGGGAGCAGCTTGCTGCCAAGGAGGAGGAGCTTCGCGCCGCAGTAGGTACTTTGCTGAGCTCTTCTCTTGAGGGCGCGCTAAGCGCCTCCACTGTAACCCCTAAGATTCGGGCCAACTGTGTAACAGTTGGGCCAAATCTTAGGCCTTGTCTTATTTTTTTCTTCCTGCTGAGTTCTTCTTCTTTGCAGCCGAGGTGCTGTCTTGGCGGACCCGGCTGTTCCAGGCCGGTCATCACTATGACCAGCTTGTTGCTGATTCCGGCCGTCTCGGCGTCGAGGCGACGCAGGCGAGGGCGGAGGCGGTCGCGGCCTGGCGGTCTCTTGACGAGGCCAGCCGGCTGCACGAGCAGCTAGCGAGTCACAAGAGCCGCCTCGAGGCCAAGGTGGAGCTTCTTAAGGCGGAGGCCGCCAAGGCGGTGGAGGCACAATAGGCCCTGGTCGAGGCGGACCAGTAGCGCGACCAGCTGGGCGACGACAAGGGCCGACTCCAGGCCGAGGTGGAGCGTCTGCGGGAGCAAGCCACCGCGGCGGATGAGGCCCGCCAGGCCGAGGCTCGCCGCCGTGAGGCGGCCGAGAAGGCGACCGAAGACGAGGACGCCGAGCTGAAGGCGACCCTTGCTAAGGCGGCCGACCTGGAGAGGGCGCTCGGGGAGCGGGACCATGTCTTGGAGCGGAAGCGACGTGGTACGTTGCTTGAGGCGCAGCACCTAGAAGACTCCTTCTCCAGTAAGTGCTGCTTCTTTGTTGTTTGTCGGGTCGGGATCCGGCCCTTTCTTCCTTGTTGTCCTTCTGACTTGCTTCGTCTTTGGCTGCAGGGGCCTTTCCGGAGACGCAGCGGCTGGCGGAGGAAGCCGTCCGCTATCAGCGCGACCCGACCAGCGTTATCGGGTCCGGAACGGATCCACTGACGGCTTGTACCTTCCCGGAGATCGTTGCCGCTGCTGAGGCCCGGCTAGGGGCCTTGGGAACGCATATGGAGCAGCTGTCCCGAGTCGGTACCGCGATGACGGCGGCCTTGTGGCCGGGTTCCGTCCATCCGCGCAGCTTCACGTGTTTGGCGCGCTAGTTGGAGATGGGCCTGGATCGCCTTAGCGACTGGCGCGTTTCTGCCGCCCGGGCTGGTGCTGAGATGGCGCTCGGATCGCGTTGTCTTGGCATCCGGATCTTCACTGGGCGCAGCGATGGGTCAGCCGCTGGCTCGGAGCGATTCTTTGCGAGGGCATGCCGGCCGGATCGCCTCCCGGGCCAGCTACATTGCTGAGTTCGCCTTCCACGACGAGTTCCATCCGGACCAGACGGAAGACGGCGCGGTCGTGGCTGGCGATGACTACGGCTTGCTTCTTCGCGACCCTTAGGGCAGCTCGGAGGAGACGGGTGTCTACGGCGACGCGGAGGTCGAAGAGGACACCGGTGCTTCGCTGGACCCGGAGGCCGGCCAGGGGGAGCCGTCAACGTCGCGGCGTGGTGCTGGGAATGCCTGAGAATCTTCTGTAGGAAATTCTGTTAAGTAGCAGGTCCACCCACCCACTGGGGGTTTTCAGGGTGTAATGAACTCGGGCCGTTGGCCTTTGCTTGAAACATTTATGTGTAAATGTTGTGAGTGTTTATTTGCTTTTTGCCTTCTGCTTTTTTCGAACTTATTTCATGCGTTGCTCCTCCCTGAAGCTTCCCCCGCGAGTCAGACGGCCGAGGCTCCGGTCCGTGACAAGGGGTTCGGCTCTTCGATAGGCGGCTGCAGCAGTTGGGTCCTTTAAAAACGTTGAGCGCGAGCGAAACACCCACTGGGCCGGCTGGCGGCAATCTGGCTTGGCCGGTTGGTGAGCAGCCGATCGTGCGGCTAACTTAGTTGACGAGCGTCGGGCCGGGTTGGTCGACCCGGCGGCTTTAACTTAGTGTATGAATCGTAGGGGAGCTTTAGCCCGTTGCACTTGCCCGCCGTCAGCCAGAGCTAGATCTGCGGTTTTAGGGCGAAGTGGGGGGGGCGCGACATCCTAACTTATCAGGAATCACTAAGCAAAGCGGCGGGGTGATGATCAAGCCGGCCAGCCCCCGAGCCCCCGGGTCGAGCTTGTCGAGCCGGCGGCCGAGTTCGGTAGTGAGGTGGTGTGAAATATGGACGCAATAAATTGGTCGTAAAAAGGCAGCCCCCGAGTCTCGTTCGGGGACCCCATAGTTTCATATGCTTACAAAAGGCGTTGATACATACATTCGTTCGGCTAACTGTAAAACGGACGGAGGAGTTCCGCGTTCCACGGCCGGGTCGTTTCTTCGCCGGCGGTGTCCCTCTTGCGCTTCTTCGATTTGCGTGCGTCGATGAGGTAGTAGGCGTTGCGGTCGTGCAAAGCCCTGCTCACGATAAACAGGCCTTCCCATGGAGAGGACAGCTTGTGCTGGCCTGCCTGCTCTTGGACGAGTCGGAGGACGAGGTCGCCTTCACGGAATGCGAGAGGCTTGATCTTCTTGCTGTGGTAGTGCCTCAAGCCTTGCTGGTAGATAGCCGAGCGGCTAAGTGCCAGAAGGCGCGCCGCTTCGAGCAGGTCGACGCCGTCTTCGCGTGCTTCTCTTGCCTCTTCTTCAGCGTACATCGCGACGCGCGGCGAGTCGAACTCGACGTCGGTCGGGATGATGGCTTCTGATCCGTAGACGAGGAAGAACGGGCTGAACCCGGTCGACCGGTTTGGTGATGTGCACAGACTCCATAGTGTTGGGGAACGTAGTAATTTCAAAAATTTTCCTACGATCACGCAAGACCATGGTGATGCATAGCAACGAGATGAGAGTGTTGTCTACGTACCCTCGTAGACCAGCAACGGAAGCGTTGACGCAACGTAGAGGAAGTAGTCGTACTTCTTCCCGATCCAACCGATCCAAGTACCGAACGACGGCACCTCCGAGTTCTGCACACGTTCAGCTCGATGGCGTCCCTCGAACTCCGATCCAGCCGAGTGTTGAGGGAGAGTTTCACAAGACGACGGCGGCGGGTGACGATGATGATGTTCCACCGGCGCAGGGCTTCGCCTAAGCTCCGCAACGGTATATTCGAGGTGTAGTTTAGTGGAAGGGGGCACCGCACACGGCTAAGGAACGATCTCAATGATCAACTTGTGTGTCATGGGGTGCCCTCTGCCTTTGTATATAAAGGAGGGAAGGGAGGGGCTGGCGGCCACCAAGGGCTGCGCAGGGAGTCCTACTCCCACCGGGAGTAGGATTCTCCCCAATCCTAGTCCAACTAGGATTGGCCAAGTGGGAAGGGAGAGAGAGGCCACCCCTTCTCCTAGTCCTAATAGGACTAGGGAAGGGGAAGGTGCGCCAGCACTTGGGCCCCTTTCCTCCTTTCCACTAAGGCCCATCAAGGCCCATTGACCCCGGGAGGTTCCGTAACCCCGGTTCTCCTAAAATTCCCAATTTCACCCGGAGTGATTCCGATTCCAAACATAGGCTTCCAATATATCAATCTTTATGTCTCGACCATTTCGAGACTCCTCGTCATGTCCGTGATCTCATCCGGACTCAACAACCTTCGTACATCAATATCATATAAACTCATAATAACCGCCATCGAAGCGTTAAGCGTGCGGACCCTACGGGTTCGAGAACTATGTAGACATGACCGAGACACCTCTCGGTCAATAACCAATAGCGGGACCTGGATGCCCATATTGGCTCCTACATATTCTACGAAGATCTTTATCGGTCGACCGCATAACAACATACGTTGTTCCCTTTGTCATCGGTATGTTACTTGCCCGAGATTCGATCGTCGGTATCCAATACCTAGTTCAATCTCGTTCTCGGCAAGTCTCTTTTCTCGTTCCGTAATACATCATCTCACAACTAACACATTTAGTTGCAATGCTTGCAAGGCTTATGTGATGTGCATTACCGAGAGGGCCCAGAGATACCTCTCCGACAATCGGAGGACAAATCCTAATCTCAAATATGCCAACCCAACATGTACCTTCGGAGACACCTGTAATGTACCTTTATAATCACCCGATTACGTTGTGGCGTTTGGTAGCACCAAAGTGTTCCTCGGCAAACGGAGTTGCATAATCTCATAGTCATAGGAACATGTATAAGTCATGAAGAAAAGCACTAGCAACAAACTATACGATCAAAAGCTATGCTAATGGAATGGGTCATGTCAATCAGATCATTCAACCAATGATGTGATCCCGTTAATCAAATAACAACTCCTTGTTCATGGTTAGGAAACATAACCATCTTTGATTAACGAGCTAGTCAAGTAGAGGCATACTAGTGACACTCTGTAGGTTTATGTATTCACACATGTATTATGTTTCCGTTAATACAATTCTAGCATGAATAATAAACATTTATCATGATATAAGGAAATAAATAATAACTTTATTATTGCCTCTAGGGCATATTTCCTTCAGCTCCCACTTGCACTAGAGTCAATAATCTAGTTCACATCGCCATGTGATTTAACATCAATAGTTCACATCTATATGTGGTTAACACCCATAGTTCACATCGACATGTGACCAACACCCAAAGGGTTTACTAGAGTCAGTAATCTAGTTCACATCGCTATGTGATTAACACCCAAAGAGTACTAAGGTGTGATCATGTTTTGCTTGTGAGATAATTTTAGTCAACGGGTCTGTCACATTCAGAGCCGTAAGTATTTTGCAAATTTCTATGTCTATAATGCTCTGCATGGAGCTACTTTAGCTAATTGCTCCCACTTTCTATATGTATCCAGATTGAGACTCAGAGTCATCTAGATTAGTGTTAAAACTTGCATCGACGTAACCTTTACGACGAACCTTTTTCACTTCCATAATCGAGAAACATATCCTTATTCTACTAAGGATAATTTTGACCGCTGTCCATTGATCTACTCCTAGATCTCTATTGCACTCCTTGCCAATCTTAGTGGTAGGGTATGCAATAGATCCGTACACAACATGACATACTTTATAGAACCTATGGCTGATGCATAGGGAATGACTTTCATTCTCTTTCTATCTTCTGCCGTGGTCGGGTTTTGAGTCTTACTCAATCTCACACCTTGTAACACAGGCAAGAACTCTTTCTTTGACTGTTCCATTTTGAACTACTTCAAAATCTTGTCAAGGTATGTATTCATTGAAAAACTTATCAAGCGCCTTGATCTATCTCTATAGATCTTGATGCTCAATATGTAAGCAGCTTCACCGAGGTCTTTCTTTAAAAACTCCTTTCAAACACTCCTTTATGCTTTGCGAATAATTTTACATTATTTCCGATCAACAATATGTCATTCACATATACTTATCGTAAATGCTGTAGTGCTCCCACTCACTTTCTTGTAAATACAGGCTTCACCAAAAGTCTCAGATAAAACTATATGCTTTGATCAACTTATCAAAGCGTGTATTCCAACTCCGAGATGCTTGCACCAGTCCATAGATGGATCGCTGGAGCTTGCACATTTTGTTAGCTCCTTTAGGATTGACAAAAACTTCTGGTTGCATCATATACAACTCTTCTTTAATAAATCCATTAAAGAATGTAGTTTTGATATCCATTTGCCATATTTCATAAAATGTGGCAATTGCTAACATGATTCGGACAGACTTTTAAGAATCGCTACAGATTGAGAAAATCTCATTGTAGTCAACACCTTGAACTTGTCGAAAACCTTTTTGCGACAAGTCGAGCTTTGTAGATAGTAACACTACTATCGCTGTCCGTCTTCCTCTTGAAGATCCATTTATTTAACATGGCTTGCTGATCATCGAGCAAGTCAATCAAAGTCCATACTTTGTTCTCATACATGGATCCTATCTCAGATTTCATGGTCTCAAGCCATTTCGCGAATCTGGGCTCATCATCGCTTCCTCATAGTTCGTAGGTTCATCATGGTCTAGTAACATGACTTCTAGAATAAGATTACCGTACCACTCAGTGCGGATCTTACTCGAAGACCTCACGAGGTTTTAGTAGCAACTTGATCTCAAGTTTCATGATCATCATCATTAACTTCCTCACTAATTGGTGTAGGAATCACTGGAACTGATTCTCGTGATGAACTACTTTCCAATAAGGGAGAAGGTACAATTACCTCATCAAGTTCTACTTTCCTCCCACTCACTTCTTTCGAGAGAAACTTCTTCTCTAGAAAGGATCCATCTTAGCAAAAAAACTTGCCTTCGGATCTGTGATAGAAGGTGTACCTAACTTTTTCCTTTTGGGTATTCTATGAAGACGCACTTCTCCAATTTGGGTTCGAGCTTATCAGGTGAAAACCTTTTCACATAAGCATCACAACTCCAAACTTTAAGAAACGACAGCTTAGGTTTATCGCTAAACCATAGTTCATACGGTGTCATCTCAACGGATTTAGATGGTTGCCCTATTAAACGTGAATGCAGCTGTCTCTAATGCATAACCCCAAAACGATAGTGGTAAGATACATCATAGATCGCACCATATCAAAATAAAGTACGATTCTGACGTTCGGACACACCATAATGTTGTGGTGTTCTGGTGGCGTGAGCTGTGAAACTATTCCACATTGTTTTCATTGAAGACCAAACTCAGAACTCAAATATTCATCTCCACGATCAGATCGCAGAAACTTTATTTTCTTGTTACGATGATTTTCCACTTCACTCTGAAATTCTTTGAACCTTTCAACTATTTCAGACTTATGTTTCATCAAGTAGATATACCCATATCTGCTCAAATCATCTTGTGAAGGTCAGAAAATAACGATACTTGCCACGAGCATCAACACTCATTGGATCGCATACATCGGTATGTATTATTCCCAATAAGTCAAGAGTTTGTTCCATTGTTCCGAGAACGGAGTTTTAGTCATCTTGCCCAAAAGGCACGGTTCGCAAGCATCAAATGATTCATAATCAAGTGATTCCAAAAGTCCATCAAGATGGAGTTTTCTTCATGCGCTTTACACCAATATGACCTAAACGGCAAGTGCCACAAATAAGTTGCACTATCATTATTAACTTTGCATCTTTTGGTTTCAATATTATGAATATGTGTATCACTATGATCGAGATCCAATGAACCATTTTCATTGGGTGTGTAACCATATAAGGTTTTATTCATGTAAATGAACAACAATTTATTCTCTTACTTAAATGAATAACAGTATTGCAATAAACATGATCAAATCATATTTATGCTCAACACCAAATAACACTTATTTAGGTTCCACACTAATCCCGAAAGTATAGGGAGTGTGCGATGATGATCATATCAATCTTGGAACTACTTCCAACACTCATCGTCACTTCCCTTCAACTAGTCTCTGTTTATTCTCAAACTCCTGTTTCGAGTTACTAATCTTAGCAACCGAACGAGTATCAAATACTCGGGGCTACTATAAACACTAGTAAGGCACACATCAATAACCTGTATATCAAATATAACCTTGTTCACTTTGCCATCCTTCTTATCCACCAAATATTCAGGGGTAGTTCGCTTCCAAAGACCAGTTCCATTGCAGCAAAAGTACTCAGTCTCGTGCTTAGGTCTAGACTTGGGCTTCTTCACTCGAGCAGCAACTTGCTTGCCGCTCCTTTTGAAGTTCCCTTCTTCCCTTTGCCATTTTCCTTGAGACTAGTGGTCTTGTCAACCATCAACACTTGATGTTTTTCTTGATTTCTACCTTCGCGATTTTAGCATCGCCAAGAGCTCGAGAATCTTTTTCGTCATCCCTTGCATACTATAGTTCATCACGAAGTTCTACTAACTTAGTGATGGTGACTAGAGAATTCTGTCAATCACTATCTTATCTGGAAGATTAACTCCCACTTGATTCAAGCGATTGAAGTACTCGGACAATCTGAGCACATGCTCACTAGTTGAGCGATTCTCCTCCATCTTTTAGCTATAGAACTTGTTGGAGACTTCATATCTCTCAACTCGGTATTTGCTTGAAATATTAACTTCAATTCCTGGAACATCTCATATGGTCCATGACGCTCAAAACGCCTTTGAAGTCCCGATTCTAAGCCGTTAAGCATGGTGCACTAAACTATCAAGTAGTCATCATATTGAGCTAGCCAAACGCTCATAACGTCAGATTCGCTCATATTGAGCTAGCCAAACGCTCATAACGTGCATCTACTCCTGCAATAGGTTTGTCACCTAGCGGTGCATTAAGGACATAATTCTTCTGCGCAGCAATGAGGATAAACCTCAGATCACGGATCCAATCCGCATCATTGCTACTAACATCTTTCAATACAATTTTCTAGGAACACATATAAAAACATAGGGAAGCAACAACGCGAGCTATTGATCTACAACATAATTTGCAAAATACTACCAGGACTAAGTTCATGATAAATTAAAGTTCAATTAATCATATTACTTAAGAACTCCCACTTAGATAAATATCCTCCAATTCTCTAAGTGATTGCGTGATCCATATCAACTACACCATGACCGATCATCACGTGTGATGGAGTAGTTTCAATGGTGAACATCAATATGTTGATCATATCTACTATATGATTCACGCCGACCTTTCGGTCTCCGTGTTCCGAGGTCATATCTTATATGCATAGCTCGTCAAGTATAACCTGAGTATTCTGCGTGTGCAACTGTTTTGCACCCGTTGTATTTGAACGTAGAGCCTATCACACCCGATCATCACGTGGTGTCTCAAAGACGAAGAACTTTCGCAACGGTGCATACTCGGAGAACACTTCTTGATAATTTAGTAAGGATCATCTTATAATGCTACCGTCAATCAAAGCAAAATAAGATGCATAAAGGATTAACATCACATGCAATCAATATAAGTGATATGATATGGCCATCATCATCTTGTGCTTGTGATCTCCATCTCGAAGCACCGCCATGATCACCATCGCCACCGCGCGACACCTTGATCTCCATCGTAGCATCGTTGTCGCCTCGCCAACTATTGCTTCTACGACTATCGCTACTCCTTAGTGATAAAGTAAAGCAATTACATGGCGTTGCATTTCATACAATAAAGCGACAACCATATGGCTCCTGCCATTGCCGATAACTTGGTTACAAAACATGATCATCTCATACAATAAAATATAGCATCACGTCTTGACCATATCACATCACAACATGCCCTGCAAAAACAAGTTAGACGTCCTCTACTTTGTTGTTGCAAATTTTACGTGGCTGCTACGGGCTGAGCAAGAACCGTTCTTACCTCGCATCAAAACCACAACGATACTTCGTCAAATAGACTCCGCTTTAACCTTCTCAAGGACCGGCGAGCCACACTCGATTCAACTAAAGTGAGAGAGACAGACACCGCCGGTCACCTTTAAGCAACGAGTGCTCGGGCGGTGAAACCAGTCTCGCGTAAGCGTCTGCGTAATGTCGGTCCGGGCGCTTCATCTCACAATACCGCTGAACCAAAGTATGACATGCTGGTAGGTAGTATGACTTGTATCGCCCACAACTCACTTGTGTTCTACTCGTGCATATGACATCAACGCATAAAACCAGGCTCGATGCCACTGTTGGGGAACGTAGTAATTTCAAAAATTTTCCTACGATCACGCAAGACCATGGTGATGCATAGCAACGAGATGAGAGTGTTGTCTCACGTACCCTCGTGAGACCAGAACGAAGCGTTGACGCAACGTGAGGAAGTAGTCGTACTTCTTCCCGATCCAACCGATCCAAGTACCGAACGTACGGCACCTCCGAGTTCTGCACACGTTCAGCTCGATGACGTCCCTCGAACTCCGATCCAGCCGAGTGTTGAGGGAGAGTTTCGTCAGCACGACGGCGTGGTGACGATGATGATGTTCCACCGGCGCAGGGCTTCGCCTAAGCTCCGCAACGGTATATTCGAGGTGTAGTTTGGTGGAAGGGGGCACCGCACACGGCTAAGGAACGATCTCAATGATCAACTTGTGTGTCATGGGGTGCCCTCTGCCCCTGTATATAAAGGAGGGAAGGGGAGGGGCTGGCCGGCCACCAAGGGCTGCGCCTGGGAGTCCTACTCCCACCGGGAGTAGGATTCCTCCCCCCCAATCCTAGTCCAACTAGGATTGGCCAAGTGGGAAGGGAGAGAGGGGGCGCCACCCCCTTCTCCTAGTCCTAATAGGACTAGGGAAGGGGGGAAGGTGCGGCCAGCACTTGGGCCCCTTTCCTCCTTTCCACTAAGGCCCATCAAGGCCCATTGACCCCCCGGGAGGTTCCGGTAACCCCCCGGTACTCCGGTAAAATTCCCAATTTCACCCGGAGTGATTCCGGAGTCCAAACATAGGCTTCCAATATATCAATCTTTATGTCTCGACCATTTCGAGACTCCTCGTCATGTCCGTGATCTCATCCGGACTCAACAACCTTCGTACATCAATATCATATAAACTCATAATAACCGCCATCGAAGCGTTAAGCGTGCGGACCCTACGGGTTCGAGAACTATGTAGACATGACCGAGACACCTCTCGGTCAATAACCAATAGCGGGACCTGGATGCCCATATTGGCTCCTACATATTCTACGAAGATCTTTATCGGTCGGACCGCATAACAACATCGTTGTTCCCTTTGTCATCGGTATGTTACTTGCCCGAGATTCGATCGTCGGTATCCAATACCTAGTTCAATCTCACATCGCAAGTCTCTTTTCTCGCTCCGTAATACATCATCTCACAACTAACACATTTAGTTGCAATGCTTGCAAGGCTTATGTGATGTGCATTACCGAGAGGGCCCAGAGATACCTCTCCGACAATCGGAGTGACAAATCCTAATCTCAAATATGCCAACCCAACATGTACCTTCGGAGACACCTGTAATGTACCTTTATAATCACCCGATTCGCTGTGGCGCTTTGGTAGCACCAAAGTGTTCCTCGGCAAACGGGAGTTGCATAATCTCATAGTCATAGGAACATGTATAAGTCATGAAGAAAAGCACTAGCAACAAACTATACGATCAGGTGCTATGCTAATGGAATGGGTCATGTCAATCAGATCATTCAACCAATGATGTGATCCCGTTAATCAAATAACAACTCCTTGTTCATGGTTAGGAAACATAACCATCTTTGATTAACGAGCTAGTCAAGTAGAGGCATACTAGTGACACTCTGTAGGTTTATGTATTCACACATGTATTATGTTTCCGGTTAATACAATTCTAGCATGAATAATAAACATTTATCATGATATAAGGAAATAAATAATAACTTTATTATTGCCTCTAGGGCATATTTCCTTCACATAGAACCGCGGGCAACTCGTCGAGCTAACTGTCGGGTGAGCGGATAAGTGGCTCGACGAGTCGCGGCTTGATGCCGGACAGGATGAGTCCGTTGGCCCGCTCGACCGGCCCGTTGGACTGCGGATGTGCCACGGAGGCCAGGTCGAGGTGGATGCCGGAGACGGAGCAGTATTGCTCGAGCGCGCCCTTGGCGAAGTTGGTGCCGTTGTCGGTGATGATGCTGTTCGGCATGCCGTAGCGCACCGCTATGTCCTTGATGAACCGGATGACTGTTGGCCCGTCCAGTTTCTTGATTGGTCTTGCCTCGATCCATTTGGTGAACTTGTCCACTGCCACCAGCAGGTGCGTCATGCCGCCTCAAGCGGTTTTGAAGGGTCCCACCATGTCGAGTCCCCAGACCGCGAAGGGCCAGGCGATCGGTATGGTGCAGAGTGCTGACGCCGGCTGGTGGCTGCGTTTGCTGAAGCGCTGGCATCCTTCGCACTTGAGGATGAGTGACTCGGCGTCTTCGAGGGCCGTTGGCCAGTAGAAGCCGTGGCGGAACGCCTTGGCCACGATGGACCGAGATGCGGCGTGGTGCCCGCACTCACCCTGGTGAATGTCGAGGAGGATGTCGATGCCGCGGTCCTGCTCGACGCAGCGCTGGAACACGCCGACAGAGCTGCGTTTGACGAGCTCGTTGTTGATGATGGTGTAGGCAGATGCCCGACGCTGAACTTGCGGAGCCTCGGTCTCGTCCATGGGAAGAACCCCGTTCTGCAGCCATTCTGATATCGCTAGGGCCCAATGAAAGGACATGCGGTGCCCCCATGTGTGGTTTTGGTAATTGATGACATTCTCTATGGACTAATGGTTGCCTTGAGTTTATTTGAAGGTTTTGTCCATAGGCTTTTCTTGGAGTACATGTGTTGGTTTCAAGGAGAGTTTTGTGTCGACCAAGGTGCTATTCAAGGAATTATCCAAAGATGGGTCATGTGAGTGTTGAGCTTATTGCAAGCATGTCTTGAAGAATAAGATTGTGTGATCATTCATGTCCACCTTCAAGACATCATCCAAATGAAGAGAGTTGGAAAGATTCAAGGTTGATCAAGACTAAGTCAAGAGTGAATCAAGTTGATCAACTCACAAA
This sequence comes from Aegilops longissima, assembly GCA_021605205.1. NCBI lineage: Eukaryota > Viridiplantae > Streptophyta > Magnoliopsida > Poales > Poaceae > Aegilops > Aegilops longissima. Next base: position 588,137,969 of record CM038682.1, read on the forward strand.
GCGTAGAAGATGTACCGAGAGGGATCAAGTGATCCCATGGTATGGTAAGCATTGTCCATTACGCTTTGTGTGCTAACCCATGGTCTTCGTGAGAGTTCTTTGTGGGGTTAGGTTGCGGTGTGCAAGTTCAAGTGATGCATCACGAAGAGATCAAGTGCTTGAAGCTTGCCGTCCATTGTGGTGACAATGGACTTGTGAAGATGAGCGGAAGAGAGGCTCACCCACAGTAGAGTATGGGGGAGCAATCAACTAGTCTTCTTCGAGCCAACGCAATCAAGAAAGGTGGTCCAACTTGAGGGAGTCAAGATCGTCATCATCTAGCTCAAGTGGACCTTGTGCAAGGCAAAGGTTTGCCCTTGATAGGTTTTCTATTTTACCGGTCTCATGGTAGTTGTGGAAGACCGGGTTATAGGATCGTTTGTCGTACTATCAAGGGGGGCTCTCGATGAGTTGCTTGATCGTATCGTTCGTAGAGAGCTCAAACCATTGCATCCTTGCATCATCTTTTTGGTTCTTGTTTGGTTCTTCTCCTTGTGAGATTTGGAGCTTATGGTCATTTTTATGACAAGCTCGAGTTCATCGAAAACGGAGTTCTCATGCATCTTCTATGATGTTTTGATGCTACTCGTTGTCTTGTTTCAAACAAGCTTGAGTTTGCTCAATTCGGAGCTCATATGAAGAAGTTATGGCAGTTCTGGTTTTCCTGGAGTATTCTTTGTCTTCGTGGTTGTGGCTTAAGATTGGTGCCAGCGGTAGTACAGGACCTCAGCGGTAGTACCGCCGAAGCTCCTCAGCGGTAGTACCGCTCTCGGAGCGTAGTATCACTCAAGCGGTAGTACCGCTCTCCCAACGGTAGTACCGCTTGGGAGTTTTGGCCGTAGTACCGCTGTGTGTCTGGCTACTTCGCCTCGATTCTCGATCGAAGTTTTTCAGAGTCGGGTTTTGCGGCACTAGCAGCGGCAGAGAAGCGGTAGTACCGCCTGAGCGGTAGTACCGCTCTACTCCCGCTGTAGTACCGCCTCTGGGGCCATGGCCTGTCTTTCTCTTCTTCAACAGGTAGTACCACTGGATAGGAGCGGTAGTACCGCCTCAGCGGTAGTACCGCCCTTCCCTAGCGGTAGTACCGCCTGTCTTGGGCTGTTCGGTGGTAACGGTTGGATTTTCCCCCTCCTATAAAAAGGGGTCTTCTTCCCCATTGAACCTTATCCTTTGAGCTCGTGTTCTTCCCCCATTGTTGACCTTCTCCGAGCTTGCTATCTCTCAATCCCTCCATGGTTTATTGCTAGTTTTTGGGGGAAAAGAGAGAGGAGATCTAGATCCACATTTCCACCAATCACTTTCTCCTCTATGTGAGGGGAACCCCTTGGATCTAGTTCTTGGAGTTCTTGGTGTTCTCCTTCTTGTTCTTCCTCTCATTTTCCTCCCTAGCATTAGTTGCTTTGGTGGGACTTGAGAGAGAAGGACTTGGGCACTCCGTGTGCCCTTGCCATTGCATTTGGTGCATCGGTTTGAGTTCTCCACGGTGATACGTGGAAGTTACAAGTTGAGAAGCTTATTACTCTTGGGTGCTTGGTGCCCTTGAGCTTGTTCCTCTTGGGTGCTTTGGCACCCTAGACGGTTGGTGGTGTTCGGAGCTCAATCATTGTGGTGTAAAGCTCCGCAAGCGCCGGGTCTCCAATTAGGTTGTGGAGATCGCCTGAGCAATTTGACGGTACCGTGACCGCCCCAAGGGTTGCCAAAGTGTACGGGTTCGTGACCGCCCAAGGGTTGCCATTTGTACGGGTTCGGTGACCGCCCTCAAGGGTCCCTTAGTGGAATCACGACATCTTGCATTGTGCGAGGGCGTGAGGAGATTACGGTGGCCCTAGTGGCTTCTTGGGGAGCATTGTGCCTCCACACCGCTCCAAACGGAGATTAGCATCCGCAAGGGTGTGAACTTCGGGATACATCATCGTCTCCACGTGCCTCGGTTATCTCTTACCCAAGCCCTTTACCTATGCACTTTACTTTGTGATAGCCATATTGTTCTTTGTCATATATCTTGCTATCACATAGTTGCTTATCTTGCTTAGCATAAGTTGTTGGTGCACATAGGTGAGCCTAGTTGTTGTAGGTTTTGTGCTTGACAAATTAACCGTTAGGTTTATTCCGCATTTGTTCAAGCCTAAACCGTAATTATTTTAAAGCGCCTATTCACCCCCCCCCCTCTAGGCGACATCCTCGATCTTTCACCCAAGATGGGGTCGTGATGGTGGTGAAGACGTCCACCTGGGTGTGTTCCGAGTCGGCGGCTCCTGGGCCGGGTTGAGCAGCCCCCGGGTTGGTGGCGGCGACAGCCGGGTCCGGGGTGATGGTGGCCGGGTTGAGCTGAGCAGCCCCCGGGCTGGGTTGAGCATCCCCCGGGCCGGGTTCGGCAGTCCTGGGCTGGGTTGAGCAGTCCCCGGGCCGGCTTGCAGCGCAGCCGGGTCTTCTGGGACGTGGATGGACTCGATGTCCGGCGATGGCTTGACAGACGGCTTGCGCAGGTGCTCGAGGGAGACGCCGGACGGGATGGCTTGACGTGACGAGGCGATCTTGGCGAGCGTGTCGGCTGCCTCGTTCTCCGCGTGCGGGACATGGAGGAACTCGCAACCATCGAAGGATTCGGACAACTTCTGGATGAGGAAGCGATAGCTTGCCATGTTGGAGCCACGAGCGTCCCACTCGCCGGAGCACTGCTGTACCACCAAGTCCGAGTCGCCGTAGCACAGGATGCGCCGGATGCCGAGTACCTTGGCAAGCCGGAGGCCGTGCACAAGGGCTTCGTATTCGGCGACGTTGTTGGAGGCGGCGAAGTGGATCTGGAGTGCATAGAGGAGTCGGTCACCCTTCGGGGATGTCAGTACGATGCCGGGTCCGCCGCGGGCTCGGCGGCCGCGACGAGCCGGTTGTCGTGACGTTACGCCGGTTGCTCGGCCTTGCGCTTGTTGTTCTGGTGGTGCTGCTGCCGGCTGCCTTCGCCGGCCGGCTTCTGTGGAGGGACCGGCTTCGCCTTGCCGGCCTCGTCCAGCGCCACTTGGATCTTCATGGCGGAGTCGGCGTTGGCGTACTTGTCCGCCGTCACCATGAGCGCGGCCATGGTGGCCGGCTCGGAGCGTAGAAGCTTGTGCTTGAGGAGGGTGCCGTCTCGGCACCCGCTGACGAAGTATTGGATCGCCTGGACTTCATGGACGCCCTCACAGCTGTTCCGGAGCTCGGTCCAGCGTGCGAGGTACTCGCGGCCGGTCTCCGTCGGCCCCTGCACGCACATGGCGAGCTGACTGGGGCGACCGGGTCGCTTGTATGTCCCCGTGAAGTTGCGGACAAACGCTTCCTCGAAAACGACCCATGCATTGATGCTGCCCATCGGCAGGTTGTTCAACCATGTGCGAGCCGATCCTTGGAGCATGAGCGGTGCGTAGCGCACGGCGAGACGACGATTGGCACCGGTGATGCCAATGGCCGTGGTGTAGTCGGTGAGCTAGTCTTCTGGCTTCACGGTCCCATTGTACTTGGGGGTGTCGCGGGGGAGCGCGAATCCCTTGGGGAAGGGCTCCTCCCAGATGCATGGGCCGAAACACGCCAGCCCGATAGCGCCGCTCTCCTCCACCTCCATGGAGCGAGCGAGCTGATCGAGGCGATGGCGCGCATCAGCGTCGTCGATGGCGCTGGCCGAAGTCGATCGGGCGGCCAGGCCCCGAGGGGCTGGTCGGCCGGAGCGGACACCGCCAGCTGGCTGGGTCCGCGCTGGTCTCGGGCGGGCTCGTTGCCCAGGCGTTGAGTGGCGGTGCCGGCCGGGTTGCGCCGGGTTCGGCCCTGGCCGGAGTGCGCCTTGCCGGGCGGCGAAGAGGCCGTGTGCAGGAGTTCGCCGGGTCCGCCAAGGCGGGCGGAGCCGGACCCCACCGGCTCGGCGAGCTGGTTGAGGCGATCCTGCTGGGTGTTGGCGGCGTGGAGGAGCTCGCGCATCCGTCCAATGCGTTCCCTGAGCTCCTCGCCCGCGAGTTGGTCGAGGTCGACCACGGATGCCTCCACAGCGCATGTTCTTGATCGAGTCTCAGACGGTCCGGCCGCACCGGCGGCCCGCCGACGCTTCCTCCCCGGCGCGAGTATCAGCGCCCGGCTTGGCTCGCCGCGCAGCGTGAATCCGTGGCGCGCTGTGCTCCATCTCGAGCAGCTTCGTGCGGCGTCGGTGGCGGCCAGCGTCTCGGACAGGTCCAGCATTTGCCGGGCGCTCGCCCTCGAGCTGGGTTTGGGCTTCAAAGAACGCGGTGGCGCTGACGTTGGTGCCGATGGGAATGCGGAGGCTCTGCATCGCGACGCGCAGCGGGTCGGTCGTCTTCGTCCAAGCCGCAGCGGCCGCGGCTTCGGCGGCTCTTCTCGTCTTGCTCGATGGGTAAGAGGCGCCATCGCCGGTGACGAAGACCTCTACGTGGGCGTCCATCGCCCCGACAGTGAATCCGCTGCTGAGAGAAAGCGGGGAGTCGGAGTAGCTGAGCACCCAGCTGGGGTACTCGTCGTCGCGGGCGCGTCGGAGATGCGCAACGCGGTGAAGGAAGTGGCGAGCACGCCGATGACGTCGTCTGCCAGAGCGACGGACTCGTCGGAGTAGGAGAAGGGCCCCATCCGAAGCGTGCTTCCGGCCAGTTCCTCGAACAGCCCCACGGTGGGCGCCAACTATCGTGGTGAGCGCACGGCAGATGCCAAGGGATGGCTAAAGAGAGGAGGAGGCTCGAGGGCGCTGGTGGGCTTCGGAGGTGAGGTTGATATGCGCGGGCGCGGGACGCCGGACATACCCAGGTTCGGGGCTCTCCAGAGAGATAATACCCCAAGTCCTGCCGAGTTTAGTTGGTTGGTTGATAGTACAATGTTGCTCCTGGAGCTATTTTGAGGAGGAAGGAGGCTGGCCAAGGCTCCTGCTCCTCCTTCTCCTTGGTGTCGCTATGTCTCTGTTGAATATCTTGTGTCCTCTCTCCGGGCGCGACTCACAGGGGTTTTATAGACCAACCCACCTGTGGTTACAATGGTAATATGCCGAGTCGGTGGGTCCGTATAGTCGGTGTCCGGGGTGCCGGGCTGGGTCCCGCTTGGGGGCTTGTGGTTCGCCGGGTCCCCCTAGGTGCAGGCCCCGCGTGCCTAGGGGGACTGTGCGCCGTCTTGTCGATCGTCATGGCATGGCCGGGTCGAGTCGCGCACAGTGTTCTCCGTCAGGCCTCCGCTTGATGTCGTCAGCGGTAAGGGCGGGAACACTGTTGTCGTGCCGCTCGGTCGTGATGTAGGTAAGGGGCACAGCTGCCACGCCCGCTGACCACGGCATGGGCGGGGCGCCAGTAGTCTTGGTCATCGCGATCGAGGTCTCGTCCCATCGTACGGCCTGGATGGGACGGGAGCTGACCCGTGGCTGGGTTGCCGTGGACGCCACGGGTGGGTTGACTTACTAGGGAAGCCAAGGCTGCGCCGGGTTGAGTTGCCTCGCGCCAGCCGCTGCGGCCGGGTTGACGTACCTTGCCGAGTCGAGGGTCTTGGCCGGGTTGCGTGCCTTGCCGGGTCGAGCGACCCGGCCTGGCGCACGCCGGTTTGCGAGGCGATGTGGGCCCCGCTGTTTTTGAAACAGATCCGGGTTCCGTTGCCTGCCCGGGGTTCATCCCCCCGACATAAGGCCTTGGTCAAGTGGGTTCCCAAGACTACATCAAGTTCTACTTCATCAAGTACAACTACAACTCCGAGGATTCCCATCAAGATGGTGTGGATCCAGAAGAAGAAGAACTAGAGAGTTCTTGAGGGTGACTCCGCCAACATACTTCACTGTTATCATTTTGGCAAGAACAAGTGCGAACAACTTCCACATCTTGCACTGGCTCAAGGAGTCACAAAACCTCTTGTTGGTAAGACAAGGGACAAGGTAACCTAATGCTTTCATAGACATCATCTTGTGTGTGCATCACTCTATGTCTATGGATATCCTTGTTTGTTCCTTGTGGGACTAACCCGTGTAGGTATTGAAAGTGCAACTCACTCCAAAGGATTGCTCCAAAAGATCTACATCAACATTGAGCATCCACATGTTCAACACCTACATGAAGTCATCATCGACAAAACCCAAGGTTAGTTCATCCCTCTTAGGGGGGATCTCACATCTAGGGGGAGATTTACTCTAAGAATTGAGCTAAAGCAATTCTAATGGTGTGAACACAACAATGCTTTATGTAAAAGTGGTAACTCCACTTGTGCTTAAACGATGAGTATGACCTATGGTCAAATGTTCTCATTTGACTCCTAAGTCAATATACTCATATATATATATGACCTAGTCATCGCGAATTGCTTGATAGATGCTAGAATTGGCTGTGCATGCTTTGCCACATATTTCATTTGCCATTTTATTGTGTGAGCATCTTGGTTGCATAATTTACTCATTCGAGGACATCCACTTGTTGTTTTGATTGTTTGGTTCCTTTTTATTTTGCCAGGTGGATGGACAAGAATGCCTAAGAACCTTCTCTAGCTATCTATGCTTTTCTCGTCTCAAACTCTATTCATGCTACATCACAAAGTTTGATCAAGTCAGATTCGAACCACTCTGTGTGAGTAGCACTTGGAGTCCTCGATTCGTTATAGACTTAAACTTCCAAAACTTCTTTGTGCGTTTCGGTCTGACCGATTAATCCATTTCGGTCATACCGAGATCACTAAGTCGATCTAGGTTTTCAATCTCGGTGCAACCGATTTGAACTTTTCGGTCACACCGAGTTGCAGAATCGCTTGCGAGAGTATGCATCTCGGTGCCACCGAAGTTGTTCCACTCGGTCACACCGATGTGGTCGAGCTATATATATCCCGGGCCAAAATTTGGAAAATTTTCCGAACCCCTTCACCCGCGCTCAGCCTGCTCTGCCTCCCTGGGTCTCCAGATCGTCCTCCTCATCGCCAGCTGCCTCCCGCCGCTGGTCTCCGCCGCCGTCAACGGAGATCATCTCCGCCGTTGTCGCCGTAGCAGGTCCATCGCCGCACTTAGGGTATGGACTTGATCTTTGTGCTAATCTCACTCCGATTCCTAGCTCATTGTTTTGCCATGTATCTTGCCACGATTGAGATCACTCTATCCAACGAAATCACTCTGTAGTTTAGATATGGTTTGAAAATTTAGGGTTAGGTTTCCGCCGAAACCATCTCGGACCAACCGAGTTGTTGAAATCGGTTCCACCGATTTGGATAAGGCCATTGCACATGTGATTCTCGGTCTGACCGAGGATTGCAAATCGGTGTGACCGACTTCAAGTCTTTGTGAAACCCTAGCAGTCTCGGTGCCATCGAACTGTGACTCGGTCTGACCGAGTTCGCTAGTTTAGGTTCCAAAAGCTGCTTCGGTATCACCGAGATTTCAAATCGGTAGATCCGAAATGCTTTCTGTGGAAAACTAAAAACTAAGTTTTTGACTCATTCTTTTGCAAAAACCTCTGTACTTTGTGATGCTCATCCAATCTATCTCATCTATATCTATTCACAGAGTCTGCTGTCAGTGTTTGCATCATGTCAGATCAGAGTGACAGCCAGAACAAGTCTGAGGAGCAAGTTCAAATGAGTGAGGGCACTAGTCCCTCTAGCAGCTATGATGAAGGCAGCAGGAGCACTCCAAGCAACTTGCCAAAGGCTGCCACCAGGGTCAGAAAGAAAAGAACTTCTGATTTTGAGGATGAGGACTATGTGGTTGTTGAGGAAGAGGCCACCTCAAAGAAGAAAGTTCTGAAAAAGGAATATGGTACAGCTGCTGCAAGTAAGTCAGGAATGAAGACAAATGTTCCTGCCAAGAGAGTTCCTATGTCAAAGGCCAGAACATCCACTCAAGAAACTTTGGAATCTGCACCCAAAGAACAGGTTGTGGCAGAGAAGAAGAGGAAAGAAAGGGTCAAGAAGACCACTGCCAGAGTAATTGGGAAGCCCTCAATGATGGAAGATGAAGAGGTTGCTGCACCAGCACCTAAAGCTCAAAAGCTTATGGGAGATGCTATAAGATCAGGGGCTGCTCCATCTAAGCCCAAAGAAGCTCCCAAGGCAGTTGTTCAAAACCCAAAGTTGCACCCAAGAGGAGTACCAGGAACATCCCAGCTGCAGAGAAGAACAAGGCCCCAGTGCCTGAAGCTGCTATAGAAGAAGATGATGAGTCACATGTCTTGAGGAAGTTGAAGCCTAAAATTCCAGATCACAATGATGCTCATCTAGTAGCTGAGAACATGAAAATCAGGAAGGACTCAGGATTGAGACTATAGAGAGAGTCTGATCCATATGCTACCAGGAGAAGGACTGATGGGGACTATAGATTTCACACCAAGGAACAACAAGACTTCTATGAGACAATTCTACTTGACAAGAAGCCCATAGTGTGTGATATGAGATGGGTTGACTGGGAGTACATCAAGGAAAATGAAGAAGACTATCCTGGAGTATATGATAGTTTCAAGGCATGTGGAGTTGATAAGTTTGTGGCTCAGAAGCTCACAAAGTGGAATGATGACCTTATCATGCAGTTCTACTCCACAGCTCACTTCTACCCAGATGGAAGGATTGTCTGGATGTCTGAAGGTACTAGGTACTAGTCAACAGTTGAGGAATGGGCTCAGTTGATCAATGCCCCAGAAGAACAAGAAGATGACTTGGATGTCTATGCCAAGAAGAAGAAGGATCACAACTCCATGGCTAGCATGTACAAGGATATTCCTGATGCAGATGTAGAGACTCACCAATTTGGTTCAGTGAAACACTTGCTGTCAGGTCTGCCAATAATCAACTGGATCCTCAGGCACACTCTATTGCCAAAATCAGGAGATCACAGAATGATCAGAGGACATTCCATCAACTTGCTGCACATATTTGATGTCCCACAAAAGTTCAAAGTCATGAGCCTAATTGTGGAAACCATTAAAAGAACAGCTGCAGATCAGAAGAGAAGTTGTGGGTATGCCCCACAGATCCAGGAGCCGATCAACTCCAAGATGGGCACTGGCACATATCTTTTGGACAGGGAACATATGCCCATCTACCCAGACTTTGAGGACAACACTGTGGTCATGGATGAAGATGAACCATCTTCTGTGCAAGCACAAGGAAAGAGAGAGGAGGCAAGGACTGAAAAGGCTGCAAAGATGCCAACCATGGATGAGGCATCTCAGTATCTTCTGAAGAGCAAGCAAGATCAGCTTGGCTACTTGATTGCCTCCACTCTGAGGATTGAGAAGGGATTGGCCACCTTGACTCAAAACCAGGAGAGCTTGGAGAGGATCATGGATCAGAAGTTCTGTGACTTAGATGTGAAGGTCACTGAGATACAGTCAGTTGTTGAGCAACTTCAGGATGAAGTGCAGAAGAAGAAGGGCAAAACTACCACTGATGCTTTTGCTAGAGTGCCCAGAGGACAAAGATATGTTGAAATGCCAGTCACAGACACCAGAGCAACTTCATCTGCACCAGCTACAGCTTCAGTGCCACTAGCTCCAGCACCCACTCCACCAGCTCCAGCTACTTCAACTGATGCCTTCGCCCTTGGAGTCTTATCTACACCACCACCTGAAGACCAAGCCTGAGAGTCGATCTAGCACTATGCATTTTTTATGAACTTTTTGGTAACTTGTTGCCAAAGGGGGAGAAAATGTATAGATCATAGGCTTCGAGAGAGAGTGTTGCTTTTTGTTCTCTCTTGCTTTTTGGTGGTTGAACTTTGTTATTTGCTTGTTTGAGATACTTTATGCTTTTGTGTGATACTTGGATGATCATGTGTTTGATCATATGCTACCTTAATGCTTGTTGGATGACATTATCCTTTTATATTCCCATATGATCATTCACTTTATTGGTGATGAGTGCATGTATTTAATTATTATCATTTTGAGCGATCCACCAAGATGTATGTGGCATGGAAGAGTAACCCATGATCCTAACTCATTGTGCATTTGCAGTCCAAAGAAAATCTTAATCTATGCACAAATTTAGGGGGAGCTCTTGCTTTTCACATACTTCTCAAAGCGGCAATGTTTTTCACTCTTATTATCATTTGTCGAAGCTTTGATCTATATGTTGTCATCAATTACCAAAAAGGGGGAGATTGAAAGTGCAACTATCCCTAGGTGGTTTTGGTAATTCCTAACAACATCTAGCTCATTGAGCTAATGCTATTTCAAGATTAATATTTCAGGGAAGCTCAATGATTGGCATGGCATGGATGAGAAAAGTAGACCCCTCAAATGCTAAGGACAAAAGTATTGGCTCAAGCTCAAAGCTCAAGACTCTACCTTTTCTATTTTAGTGATCCAAGATCACATTGAGTCTACAGGAAAAGCCAATACTATCAAGGAGGGATGAGGTGTTGCTTAATGAGGCTCTTGCTCAAAATGCTTAGTGATATGCTCCAAAGCCCTCAACTACTTTCTCACATCCACATATGACCTAAACCAAAAGTCAAACTCGGCCCCACCGATTCTTTCTATCCAGCGCCACCGAGTTCAGATGTCATAGCCACTGCCACAAATCCTAGGCAAATCGGTCTCACTGATAGGGATCTCGGTCTCACCGAGATGGGATTGTAATCTCTCTGTTTCCCTTCGTAATGTTTCGGTCCCACCGAGATGAGCGATCGGTCCCACCGAGATGGCAATGTAAACTCTCTGTTTCCTTTTTGTAACATTTCGGTCTCACCGTAATGAGTGAATCGGTCCCACCGAGTTTACCCGACCAACACTCTGGTTAGCTTATTACCAAAATCGGTCTCACGAGTTTGTGTGATTGGTCTCACCTAGATTACGTTATGCCCTAACCCTAACCATATCGGTCCTACCGAGTTGCATGTAGGTCCCATCGAAAATCCTAACGGTCACTAGATTTGCTGAATCGGTCCGACCGAGTTTATCAATTCGGTCCCACTGATTTTGGCAAGTTGTGTGTAATAGTTAGATTTTGTGTGGAGGCTATAAATACCCCTCCACCTCCTCTTAATTCATGGAGAGAGCCATCAGAACGAACCTACACTTCCAACCTACATTTTCTGAGAGAGAACCACCTACACTTGTGTTGAGGCCAAGATATTCCATTCCTACCATATGAATCTTGATCTCTAGCCTTCCCCAAGTTGCTTTCCACTCAAATCTTCTTTCCACCAAATCCATATCCTGTGAGAGAGAGTTGAGTGTTGGGGAGACTATCATTTGAAGCACAAGAGCAAGCAGTTCATCATCAACACACCATTTGTTACTTCTTGGAGAGTGGTGTCTCCTAGATTGGCTAGGTGTCACTTGGGAGCCTCCGACAAGATTGTGGAGTTGAACCAAGGAGTTTGTAAGGGCAAGGAGATCGCCTACTTCGTGAAGATCTACCGCTAGTGAGGCAAGTCCTTCGTGGGCGACCATGGTGGGATAGACAAGGTTGCTTCTTCGTGGACCCTTCGTGGGTGGAGCCTCCGTGGACTCACAAGAATCTGTTACCCTTCGTGGGTTGAAGTCTCCATCAACGTGGATGTATGATAGCACCACCTATCGGAACCACGACAAAAACATCCGTGTTTCCTATTGCGTTTGATTCCTCCAATCCCTTCCCTTTACATTCTTGCAAGTTGCATGCTTTACTTTCCGCTGCTCATATACTCTTTGCTTGCTTGCTTGAATTGTGTTAAGATTGCTTGACTTGTCCATAGTTGCTAAAATCTGCCAAGAACTAAAATTGGGAAAAGGCTAGATTTTTATTTGGTCAAGTAGTCTATTCACCCCCCCTTGTCCATAGATCACTTGATGTATGTCTTGCATGTGGATACCCTGATGACAATGGGGTACTCTATTGAGTTACTTGATGTATGTTTTGGTATTCAACTTGCGGATTCCTCTGGTGACATTGGGGTGATCTATGTGTTGGGGAACGTTGCAGAAAATTAAAATTTTTCTACGGTTTCACCAAGATCCATCTATGAGTTCTACTAAGCAACGAGTTACTAGAGAGAGTTTGCATCTACATACCACTTGTAGATCGAGTACGGAAGCGATCGAGGGAGTGGTGATGATGAAGACGTTCCCAACGTGATTCCGATCACCGATGACCAAGTGCTGAACGGACAGCACCTCCGCGTTCAACACACGACGGATTTACGACGCCTCCTTCGCCTTGATCCAGCAAGGAGGAAGGAGAGGTTGAGGAAGATCACTCCAATGGCAGCACGACGGCGTGATGCGATGGAGGGATCAGATTCGGCAGGCTTCGCCAAGCGTATGCGGAGGAGGAGAGGTGTTGGGGAGGGGAGGGGCTGCGCCTTCAATGGTGTTTGCAGCCCTCCCCTCACCCTTGTATTTATAGGGGAAAGGAGGAGGGGGCCGGCCCCCTCTATATGCATCTAGAGGGGGCGGCGGCCAAGGGGAGGGGGGCTTGCCCCCCAAGCAAGGGGGGCGCCCCCCTTAGGGTTCCCCCCTCAACCCTAGGCGCATGGGCCAAGGGGAGGGGGTGCGCCCAGCCCATGAGGGGCTGGCTGCCCCCACGCAGCCCAAGTGGCCCCCCAAAAGGGGTGGCCCCTCCCGGTGGTCCTCCGGAACCTTTCCGGTGGACCCTCCATAAAACCGATGTGACCAAACTTTTCCTGTCCGCTTGACGACTTCCCATATATAAATCTTTACCTCCGACCATTCCGAACTCCTCGTGACGTCCGGATCTCATCCGGACTCAACAACATTCGGTAATCACATACAAGTCTTCCTATTAACCCTAGCGCCACCGAACCTTATGTGTAGACCCTACGGTTCGGAGACATGCGATATGACCGACGCCTCAGTCAATAACCAACAGCGGATCTGGATACCCATGTTGGCTCCTACATGCTCCTCGATGATGTCATCGGATGAACCACTATGTCTAGGGTTCAAGCAACCCGTATGCTATTCCCTTTGTCGACGGTATGTTACTTGCCCGAGACTCGATCGTCGGTATCCCAATACCTCGCTTAGTCTCGTTACGCAAGTCACTTTACTCGCATCAGTAATGCATGATCCCGTGACCGACACTTGATCACTTTGAGCTCATTATGATGATGCATTACCGAGTGGGCCCAGTGATACCTCTCCGCCATACGGAGTGACAAATCCTCGCCTCGATCCGTGTCAACCCAATGACACTTTCGAGATACCGTAATGCACCTTTATAGTCACCCGCCACGCCAGACGCTTGGTACACCCAAAGCATTCCTACGGTATCCGGAGTTACACGATCTCATGGTCTAAGGAAGAGATACTTGACATTGGAAAAGCTCTAGCAAAACGAACTACACGATCTTTGTGCTATGCTTAGGATTGGGTCTTGTCCATCACGCCATTCTCCTAATGACATGATCCCGCTGTCAATGACATCCGATGTCCATAGTCAGAAACCATGACTATCTGTTGACCAACGAGCTAGTCTACTAGAGGCTTACTAGGGACGATTGTAGTCTATGTATTCACACGTGTATTACGATTTCCGGATAATACAGTTATAGCATGAATAAAGACAATTATCATGAACAAGGAAATATAATAATAATGCTTTTATTATTGCCTCTAGGGCATATTTCCAACAGTCTCCCACTTGCACTAGAGTCAATAATCTAGTTTACATTGTGATGAATCGAACACCCATAGAGTTCTGGTGTTGATCATGTTTTGCCCGAGGAAGAGGTTTAGTCAACGGATCTGCGACATTCAGATCCGTATGCACTTTACAAATTTCTATGTCTCCATCCTGAACATTTTCACGGATGGAGTTGAAGCGACGCTTGATGTGCTCGGTCTTCTTGTGAAACCTGGGCTCCTTGGCAAGTGCAATAGCTCCAAAGTTGTCACAGAAGAGTTTGATCGGCCCCGACGCATTGGGTATGACTCCTAGGTCGGTGATGAACTCCTTCACCCAAATTGCTTCATGCGCTGCCTCCGAGGCTGCCATGTACTCCGCTTCACATGTAGATCCCGCCACGACGCTTCGCTTGCAAATGCACCAGCCATCGCTCCACCATTCAACATATACACGATCCGGTTTGTGACTTAGAGTCATCCAGATCTGTGTCGGCTTAGCGCCGACGTAACCCTTTACGACGAGCTCTTCGTCACCTCCATAAACGAGAAACATGTCCTTTGTCCTTTCGTGTACTTCAGATATTCTTGACCGCTGTCCAAAGTTCCTTGCGGGATTACTTTGGTACCTTCCTACCAAACTTACGGCAAGGTTTACATCAGGTCCGTACACAAGATGGCATACATAATAGATCCTATGGCTGAGGCATAGGGATGACACTCATCTCTTCTTTATCTTTTGCCGTGGTCGGGCATTGAGCTGAGCTCAATCTCACACCTTGCAAAACAGGCAAGAACCCTTCTTGACTGATCCATTTTGAACTTCTTCAAAATCTTATCAAGGTATGTGCTTTGTGAAAGACCTATGAGGCGCCTCGATCTATCTCTATAGATCTTGATGCCTAATATATAAGCAGCTTCTCCAAGGTCCTTCATTGAAAAACACTTATTCAAGTAGGCCTTAATGCTGTCCAAGAATTCTATATCATTTCCCATCAAAAGTATGTCATCTACATATAATATGAGAAATGCTACAGGCTCCCACTCACTTTCTTGTAAACGCAGCTTCTCCATAAGTCTCATAAACCCAAACGCTTTGATCATCTCATCAAAGCGAATGTTCCAACTCCGAGATGCTTGCACCAGCCCATAAATGGATCATTGGAGCTTGCATACTTTGTCAAGATTCTTAGGATCGACAAAACCTTTCGGCTGCATCATATACAGCTCTTCCTTAAGATAGCCGTTAAGAACGCTGTTTTGACGTCCATCTGCCATATCTCATAATCATAGTATGCGGCAATTGCTAACATGATTCGGACGGACTTAAGCTTCGCCACGGAGAGAAAGTCTCATCGTAGTCAATCCCTTGAACTTGCCGATAACCCTTAGCGACAAGTCGAGCTTTATAAATGGTGACATTACCATCCGCGTCCGCCTTCCTCTTAAAGATCCATTTGTTTTCTATCGCTCCCGATCATCGGGCAAGTCACCAAAGTCCACACTTTGTTTTCATACATGGATTCTATCTCGGACTTCATGGCTTCTAGCCATTTGTTGGAATCTAGGCCCGCCATCGCTTCTTCATAGTTCAAGGTTCATTGTTGTCTAACAACATGATTTCCGTGACAGGGTTGCCGCACCACTTTGGTGCGGAACGTGTCCTAGTGGACCTCGGAAGTCAAGAGCAACTTGATCCGGTACCTTGATCATCATCATGAATTTCCTCTTCGCTTGGTGTAGGCATCACAGAACATTTTCCCGGCTGCACTACTCTCCTGCTCAAGAGGTAGTACTTCATCGAGTTCTACTTTCCTCCCACTTACTTCTTTCGAGAGAAACTCTTTTCCGTAAAGGTTCCGTTCTTGGCAACAAAGATCTTGCCCTCGGATCTTAAGTAGAAGGTATACCCAATGGTTTCTTTAGGGTATCCTATGAAGACGATTTTTCCGACTTGGGTTCGAGCTTTTCAGTTGAAGTTTCTTGACATAAGCATCGCATCCCCAAACTTTTAGAAACGATAGCTTAGGTTTCTTCCCAAACCATAATTCATATGGTGTCGCCTCAACGGACTTAGACGGTGCCCTATTTAAAGTGAATGTAGCTGTCTCTAGAGCGTATCCCCAAAATGATAGCGTAAATCGGTAAGAGACATCATAGACCGCACCATATCCAATAGAGTGCGACACGACGCTCGACACACCATTACGCGAGGTGTTCCAGCGGCGTTAGTTGTGAAACGATTCCACATTTTCTTAAGTGTGTACCAAATTGTGACTTAAATATTCTCCTCCACGATCCGATCGTAAGAATTTTATCTTTCGTCACGTTGATTCTCTACTTCATTCTGAAATTCCTTGAACTTTTCAAAGGTCTCAGACTTGTGTTTCATCAAGTAGACATACCCATATCTACTCAAGTCATCCGTGAGAGTGAGAACATAACGATATCCTCCATGAGCCTCAACGCCATTGGACCGCACACATCGGTATGTATGATTTCCAACAAGTTGGTTGCTCGCCCATTGTTCCGAGAATGGAGTCTTGGTCATCTTGCCCATGAGGCATGGTTCGCATGTGTCAAATGATTCATAATCTAAAGACTCCAAAAGTCCATCAAGATGGAGCTTTTTCATGCGCTTGACACCAATGTGACCAAGGCGGCGTGCCACAAGTATGTGGGACTATCGTTATCAACTTTACATCTTTTGGTATTCACACTATAAACATGTGTAATACTACGCGAGATTCATTAAGAATAAACCATTGACCATCGGAGCATGACCATAATACATATCTCTCATATAAATAGAACAACCATTATTCTCGGATTTAAATGAGTAGCCATCTTGCATTAAACAAGATCCGGATACAATATTCATGCTCAAACTTGGCACCAAATAACAATTATTAAGGTTCATAACTAATCCCGTAGGTAAATGAAGAGGTAGCGTCGACGGCGATCACATCGACTGAACCATTCCCCGCGCGATCGTCACCTCGCCCTTTGCCGCTTCCGCTTATTCCGCAGCTCCTGCCGTGAGTTACAAATATGAGCAACGACACCGTATCAAATACCCAGAGTTACTACGAGTATCGCAAAGTACACATCAATTACATGTATATCAAATATACCTTTGGTGTTGCCGGCCTTCTTGTCCGCTAAGTATTTGGGGCAGTTCCGCTCCAATGACCCCTCCCTTGCAATAAAAGCACTCGGCCTCGGGTTTGGGTCCATTCTTTGACTTCTTCCCGCAACTTGCTTACCAAAGCGCGGCAACCTCCTTGCTGTCCTTCTTGAAGTTCTTCTTACCCTTGCCCTTCTTGAACTTAGTGGTCTTATTGACCATCAACACTTGATGTTCTTTCTTGATCTCAACCTCGGCTGACTTCAGATAGAGAACACTTCAGAATGGTCTTTACCATCCCTCGCATGTTGTAGTTCATCACAAAGCTCTTGTAGCTTGGTGGGAGCGATCGAGGATTCTGTCAATGACCGCCTCATCGTGGAGGTTAATATTCAGTGGGTCATACGGTTGTGCAACCTGCACATCTTCGTAATATGCTCACCGACGTAACTATTTTCCTCCATCTTACAACTATAGAACTTGTCGGAGATGTCATATCTCTCGACCCGGCGTGAGCTTGGAAAACAAGTTTCAGCTCCTCGAACATCTCATATGCTCCGTGATGCTCAAAACGCTTTTGGAGCCCCGGTTCTAAGTCAGAAAGCATGCCGCACCGAACGAGGGAGTAATCATCAAGACGAGACTGCCAAGCATTCATAATGTCTTGGTTCTCAGGGACGGAGCGCCACCTAGCGGTCCTTCTAGGACATATTGTTTCTGGCAGCTATGAGGATGATCTCAAGTTCGGACCCAGTCCGTATAGTTGCTGCCGCCATCTTTCAGCTTGGTTTTCTAGGAACGCTGAAGTTCAAGTTGACATGAGCGCTGGCCATTTGATCTACAAGACATATCATTCAAAAGTTTTAGACTAAGTTCATGATAATTAAGTTCATCTAATCAAATTATTACAATGAACTCCCACTTAGATTGACATCCTCTAGTCATCTAAGTGTTACACGATCCGAGTCGACTAAGCCGTGTCCGATCATCACGTGAGACGGACTAGTCTCGTCGGTGAACATTCTCATGTTGATCGATCTTCCATACGACTCGTGTTCGACCTTTCGGTCTCCGTGTTCCGAGGCCATGTCTGTACATGCTAGGCTCGCAAGTAAACCCTAAGTGTTTTCGTGTGTAAATCTGTCTTACACCCGCTGTATGTGAACGTAAGAATCCATCACACCCGATCATCACGTGGTGCTTAGAAACGATTTAACTTTGGCAACGGTGCACGCTTAGGGAAACACTTCTTGAAATTGTTGTAAGGATCATCTTATTTACTACCGTCGTTCTAAGTAAACAAGATGTATAAACATAATAAACATCACATGCAATTATATAGTAGTGACATGATATGGCCAATATCATAAAGCTCCATTGATCTCCATCTTCGGGCTCCATGATCATCTTGTCACCGACATGACACCATGATCTCCATCATCATGATCTCCATCATTGTGCCTCCATGAAGTTGTCACGCCAACGACTACTTCTACTTCTATGGCTAACGCGCTTAGCAATAAAGTAAAGTAAGTTACATGGCGCTCTTCAATGACACGCAGGTCATACAAAAATAAAGACAACTCCTATGGCTCCTGCCGTTGTCATACTCATCGACATGCAAGTCGTGATTCCTATTACAAGAACATGATCTCATACATCACAATATGTCATTCATCATTCATCACAACTTGGCCATATCACATCACATGTCAATTGCTGCAAAAACAAGTTAGACGCCCTCTAATTGTTGTTGCATCTTTACGTGGCTGCAATTGGGTTCTAGCAAGAACGCTTTTCTTACCTACGAATAACCACAACGTGATCTTGTCAACTTCTATTTACCCTTCATAAGGACCCTTTTCATCGAATCCGCCCAACTAAAGTAGGAGAGACAGACACCCGCCAGCCACCTTATGCAACTAGTGCATGTTAGTCGGTGGAACCGGTCTCACGTAAGCGCACGTAAGGTTGGTCCGGCCGCTTCATCCCACAATACCGCGAAGCAAGATAAGACTAGTAGCGGCAAGTAAATTGACAAGATCCACGCCCACAACCAAATTGTGTTCTACTCGTGCAAAGAGAACTACGATAGACCTAGCTCATGATGCCACTGTTGGGGAACGCTGCAGAAAATTAAAATTTTCTACGGTTTCACCAAGATCCATCTATGAGTTCTACTAAGCAACGAGTTACTAGAGAGAGTTTGCATCTACATACCACTTGTAGATCGAGTACGGAAGCGATCGAGGGAGTGGTGATGATGAAGACGCTCCCAACGTGATTCCGATCACCGATGACCAAGTGCTGAACGGACAGCACCTCCGCTGCTCAACACACGACGGGATTTACGGCGCCTCCTTCGCCTTGATCCAGCAAGGAGGAAGGAGAGGTTGAGGAAGATCACTCCAATGGCAGCACGACGGCGTGATGCGATGGAGGGATCAGATTCAAGCAGGCTTCGCCAAGCGTGCGGAGGAGGAGAGGTGTTGGGAGGGAGGGCTGCGCCTTCAATGGTGTTTGCAGCCCTCCCTCACCCTTGTATTTATAAGGGAAAGGAGGAGGGCGCCCCTCTAGATGCATCTAGAGGGGGGGCGGCGGTTAAGGGAGGGGCTTGCCCCTGCAAGGGGCGCCTTAGGTTTCCCCTCAACCCTAGGCGCATGGGCCAGGGAGGTGCGCCCAGCCCATGAGGGGCTGGCTGCCCCACGCAGCCCAAGTGGCCCCCAAAAGGTGGCCCTCCCGTGGTCCTCCGAACCTTCCGGTGGACCCTCCATAAAACCGATGTGACCAAACTTTTCCGGTGTCCGCTTGACGACTTCCCATATATAAATCTTTACCTCCGACCATTCCTGAACTCCTCGTGACGTCCGGATCTCATCCGGACTCAACAACATTCGTAATCACATACAAGTCTTCCTATTAACCCTAGCGCCACCGAACCTTATGTGTAGACCCTACGGGTTCGGGAGACATGCGATATGACCGACGCCTCGTGTCAATAACCAACAGCGGGATCTGGATACCCATGTTGGCTCCTACATGCTCCTCGATGATGTCATCGGATGAACCACGATGTCTAGGGTTCAAGCAACCCAGATGCTATTCCCTTTGTCGACGGTATGTTACTTGCCCGAGACTCGATCGTCGGTATCCCAATACCTCGCTTAGTCTCACATCGCAAGTCACTTTACTCGTATCAGAATGCATGATCCCGTGACCGCACACTTGATCACTTTGAGCTCATTATGATGATGCATTACCGAGTGGGCCCAGTGATACCTTTCCGCCATACGGAGTGACAAATCCTGCCTCGATCCGTGTCAACCCAATGACACTTTCGAGATACCGTAATGCACCTTTATAGTCACCCGCTTACGCCAGACGCTTGGTACACCCAAAGCATTCCTACGGTATCCGGAGTTACGCGATCTCACGGTCTAAGGAAGAGATACTTGACATTGGAAAAGCTCTAGCAAAACGAACTACACGATCTTTGTGCTATGCTTAGGATTGTCTTGTCCATCACGCCATTCTCCTAATGACGTGATCCCGCTTGTCAATGACATCCGATGTCCATAGTCAGAAACCATGACTATCTCGCTGACCAACGAGCTAGTCTACTAGAGGCTTACTAGGACGATTGTAGTTTATGTATTCACACGTGTATTACGATTTCCGGATAATACAGTTATAGCATGAATAAAGACAATTATCATGAACAAGGAAATATAATAATAATGCTTTTATTATTGCCTCTAGGGCATATTTCCAACACTATGCATATGGGTTGATACCGTTTTCATCCTATGTTCTCCGATAGAAACTTTGGAGTGATTCTTTGTCGCACATTGAGGGGTTGTTATTCAATTATGTTAGCACTATTGAGAGATTGCACTAGTGAAAGTATGAAACCAAGTCCTTGTTTTCAAGCGTTGCAATACCGTTTTTGCTCCATTTTATCACTTCTACCTTGCTGTTTTTATATTTTCATATTACAAAAACCTATATCTTCTATCCATACTACACTTGTATCCCATGTCTTCGTCGAACTAGTGCACCTATACAATTTACCATTGTATTTGGTGTGTTGGGGACTCAAGATATTTCTTGTATATGATTGCAGGGTTGTTTGAGAGAGCCACATTCGTCTACGCCTCCCACTGATTGATAAACCTTAGGTCATCCAGTTGAGGGAAAATTGCTACTGTCCTACAAAACTCTGCGCTTGGAGGCCCAACACCAGTCTACAAGAATAAGCTGTGCAGTTGACATCAGCCTCCCCTTTCCTCTTTGGAGAAGGCATGGCCTCCTCCACTTCATCCTTCGTGTCCCCTTCCTCCTTCTCGTCCTCATGGGTGGAGGAGACATGGGTATCCTCGGACCGGGCCTCTGAAGGCTCCCGAATGCAAGGGCCACCCTTTCCCTTTGGCGACTTCTGTCCCTTGGCCAACCACGTATGGTTCCTCGACCAAGAGTGCCTCGAGCTGAGGAGACCTCACCTCCTCAGGCAGCGACGCTGAACACAGCATTCGTTGTGCCTTGAGGATCCATTTTTGAGAAAAGAAAGGATGGGTTCGATCATTCTGATAAGGGATATCTACAAGATAAAAAAGTATATAGGGTGTGAAACTATGTGTTGTAATTACCTCGGAGGTGTCATGCGTGGCTTTGAAGCCACTATCCCTCCCCTCTGAGGGGAATTCATTCTGGGACGGCTTGAACAGCGCCGTCCACACCCGGCCAGGGAGGTGCAGAAGAAGTGCTTCACGGGAGGCACATCCTCGGGCTTGTAGGCCCACATCGGGCCCGCTCAAAGCTGGAGCGGCAAGATACGGTGGTGGAGCATGACGTCAACCACGTCCACCAGCTTGATCTTCTTCTTGTCTCCTAGAAATTTGACTTTCTTTTGTAGCTCCGCCACCTCTTCGGGGTTACCCCAACCTATGCCCTTCCTCTTCCAGGAGACCAGCCTCCTTGGAGGGTCAGCCGAGAAGGCTGGGACTTTGGCCTGGCCGCCGGCGAGTGGCTCGGTGGTATAAAAACTATTCGCATTGCCACTCTTTGCTGGTTTCCACGAAGGTGCCTTTGAACTAGGGGACCTTCTAGTTCTTACAGATCATGGCCCCTCCGCACTCTACTAATTCGAAGCCGCTTGATTTCGGCTTGATGCCGAACGTCTTCAGCCACAATCCAAAGTGCGGCTCGATGCAAAGGAAGGCCTCGCAGGCAATGATAAACGTCACGAGGTGGAGGATGGAGTTCGGGGCCAGATGATTGAAATCCAACACGTAGTAGTAGAGAACCCCGCCCACAAAGGGGTGCAGCAGGAATCCCAAACCTCACATGAGGTGGGGAACGGAGACGAACCTCTCCCCTTGATTGGGAGTAGGGGGCATTGGTCTGGCTCTGGGGGCCAGCAAGCGACGTCGGCGGGGATGTATATCGTGTCCCATAGCTCCTAGATCGTTCCCTCCATGATGGAGGAGCTAGCCCAGTGTCCCTTCAGGGTGGCGTCGGCCATTGTTGGGGTTGGAAGCTGTGAGAGTTGGAGGAAACGGGTGAGCTAAAGGCTGGATCTGGGCGCTAGAGCTCGAGAGGCTGTTTGTGGAGACGATGGAATGGGAGCATGGGGGAAGTGCTACTGCTCCCTTCCGCTTTTATGGTTCTGTAAAAGTCCAAGAGTCCCCTCGCTGCATCGTGAAAATCGCCACAAAAGATGCCATTACCCGTGTGAGTGAAACAAAATCTTGTTGATATCCCAAAAATACGGGCACGGTCTCTGCTTTGATAGCACGTGCCAATGAAAAAACCTCCTTGGGCCGTGATTCGAGCAGCATAACTGAACCGCCAAGTAATAGGTGGTGGCATTTCGGAAAACGCTGCAAGGCCATAGGAACTGTCCACACCTATGTGGTTGGCCTTTGAGGCTAAGTTACCTCATGTCTTCAGATGATTGAGAAATCTAGTTAAATCTTGGCCGGAGGGAAGATTCCTTTAAGAATAAGACCTGATAAGAGCCAGTTAATGGGAAAAGATCCTGGATCGTGGAAAGAATCATTTAGGGGGAGAACTCGCCTGTCAAGACGAAGACTCCAAAGCCGAAGTTATATGTCCGAAGAAGATTGTAGTCCTCGGCATAGAAGACCAGTTCAGGGGCTACTGACAGTGTCTTGGACTAGGGGATACCAACCTAGTTGGCCCACAGTCTATGGGCCGAGCCTCGGCCCGCCATTCTCTTAAGGAAGGACTCCAGAAGCCTCATACTTCGTCGTGATCAAGATGAACTTCGCCGAAGACTTGGCATGCACTCCAAGACTTGTATCGGCCTGGTAGTGTGTGTATCCCTCGATTGGAAACCGTACATGTGTAGCCCTAGATACCCCCGGTGTCTATTAAACCATGAGGTCTATTCTGTAGAGCGGATGGTCACAATTACTACCATCTAGCCTTAGGGTTAGAACACAACTTATGATCTCGAGGTAGATCAAGCTGGAGTCATATGTCTGAAGAATATTGTCTTCCTCGGCATCGAAGATCAGTTCAGGGGCTACTGACGGTGTCATGGACTAGGGGGTACTAACCTAGTTGGCCATAGTCCATGGGCCGAGCCTACGGCCTGTCTTCTCTTAAGGAAGGAGTCCGGAATCCACATACTTCGTCGTGATCAAGATGAAGTTCACCGAAGACTTGAAGTGCACTCCAAGACTTGTATTGGCCTGGTGACATGTGTATCCCTAGATTCGGAACCAACCAAGTGTAATCCTAGGTACCCCCAGTGTCTATATAAACTGGGAGGTCTAATCTATAGAGGGGATGGTCACAATTACTACCATCTAGCCCTAGGGTTAGAACACAACTTACGATCTCGAGGTAGATCAAGCTTGTACTTGTACACAATCATCAATACAATCAAAGCACGACATAGTGTATTACCTCTTTGCGAGGGCCCGAACCTGGGTAAATACTGTCTCCTTCGTTCCCTGTTACACGTACATCTGAGATCCACATCTCGGGACCCCCTACCCTGAGGTCTTCTGGTTTTAGTGCCGATACCTAGTGTTTTTTTGGAACTGGAACACCTCGCCTTCCATGGATCACGGCGGGCCAACCAAACCGGCGGCCACAACAACGTTTACACTGGTAGGGAGATTTGACAGCCACACATGTTGCTCTCCATGAACTCCACTCATACCAAAAGTAGCCAGCTCCTGTGCTGGAACATCATAGGAATGTGGGAGGTGGACAACACGCCATAGACTAAAACCTATCTGTAGAAGATACTTCGCCTCGCGAAAAGCGATACCCTGCGGGGAGCGGTCGAGCATGGTGGAGTTCATGTTGGAGATATGCCCTAGAGGCAATCATGTATGATGATATTTCTTATGTGTTTATGAATAAAGGTAGTCCTTGGACATTATCAATGATGTGTATCAGCAAGTACTTGACTTGTTTGTGGGACTATGCATTGTATGATGACTATCCTAAAAGGTCCCTAGTCGAAAGGGTTGTGTGGACACGCAGCCGACTAGACTAGCATATGACACGGTCGATGGCTTGGTCTCACTAGCCAGGGAGCATTGGATGCTAACCGGATGATATGGACTTGGAAAGGTCTGGTCGGCTTCGACGTAGTCGGATCCGAGCCATAAGGTCCAAATCAGACAGACCCAACTATGGGACGCATCAATATGTCATCTGTGAGTCTCTAGTACAACATACGTTCTATGTCCGAAGACCTGAGCTGGCACATGTACTCGGGATGGTGACAGACTTGCTTTGGGCTGACCAAACGCTACTCCGTGGATCGGGTAGTTACAAAGGTAGGTTTCAGGCTTGTCTGCACTCCATGTCATGAGACATGGTCGAGCAAGATGGGATTTGCCCTTCCGACCGGGAGAGATATACTCTGGGCCCCTTGTGTGATCCGACCAGGATAAGCATGGCCATGCGACAAGGATTATGAGATAATCCGGATAGTGGTCGGTATCACTGGAACAAGAAAGAGGTCGGGCTAGCACAAGGATGACAGACTCGCCTTGAGCTCGACAACATATATCGTGTGGCAAAAGGAATGTAAGTGTGATGTGTAGGTTTCGCTAACCAATTTCATAGTCTGCTTGGTGTTTGGCATGCCTTGCTAGAGGCCGCTACCAACCGTGCAGTTCGGAGGTGATCTGAACTGCGACCAAGCCGGCTTGAACCTAAGGGATCGCGCGCTTAAGGGAAGGAACCTACGAGGTCGGATCCGAGGACACTGTTCGGATGTGATCTGAGTTGTATTCGGATTGTGGCCGAGTAGACTTATGGGCTTTAGGGTCCGTGCGAGGCCCAAGTGTTGAACCCGCGACGGAGGCCTATATAAAGTGGAGGTGCCGCACACTCAGGGATTGATCGCTTCGGCGCTGTCACTAGGGTTTGCATGTGTTGTGAATAGACACCTCCACTCGCTGCCGGTTGTGTGATCGGACCTAGCAGTCCGCCGCACGACGTTCCTCCTGCACGCGCGGATATCGTTAGAGGTGGTGCACCTGCACCGCTCCGGCGAACTTGCACGTGGGATCGGACGACCAACTGTTCGAGGGAGATCGCACGAGGAGGAGACGATTCACGCGGACGCGCTGCCCCAACTCTTCTTCACTGCACGGCACTGCGCGTCTAGTGGTAACAATCTGTGATCCATCTCCCGCAGCATGTTCTTGGTTGTTCTACGCGTAGAAAATTTTAATTTGCAGCCAACGCACCCTACAGTGGTATCAGAGCCTCTGCTATAGGATTTGGATTCATATCGTATGCATATTAGATATGTGGAGGCGGCAGATGAGATCTGTTGTCGTTGATGAGATCGGCTATGTGCACGGTTGATGTGATCAACTCCACATGAGGATCGTGGAGGCTATGTTTTTGTCAATTGGGATCGATGAGGTCATGACACAACCTACCCCTACCGGTCGGTTATCCGCCTTCGGGGTTAACAGTGAAACATAAATCCGAATCGGATTAGCGATGGTCAATGAGATCTGTCAGATCAGAAAATTTGGCGTGATCGGAGTTCATATCCGAATCGGGCCGCCCGTGTGCGAGCCGCCGTATTTCGACCACACACAAACCGGTAGAATGCGATTCTATGCATAACTTTGTTTTGCAGGTTTGATGTGAATAGTATGGCTCATATGTATGTGATGCATGTGTGTAAATTATACATGGCTCATGGTCATGTTTGTCACCGGCGAGCCAAAGTGCTGTCATTATATTGTATAACGACCTGCGTGTCGACTTGTGACTCTATGTAAAATTCATTACTAGTAGTAATAGTTGGATAATAGAGATCAGGTTGGTGGCTTGGCGTCCCGGCGTGACAAACAAGATGGAGTTCCTAGATGGTCATCGGAGTTGGAGCCGACCTGGAAGAACATCCATGAAGGAGCCATACTATTTCACAATATGTGTTTATTTGTGATTGTTATGCTTCTTTGTTTCTATGCATATTAGAATGGTAGAAAGATCCCTCGTTAATATCAAGCGAATTGCCATCCCCGATGTTGCACCTTCGCACATCAAGTACGTCTAGTAGTGGGCTCATAAAATTGGGGTGCTGCTAGGAGTCCTTGAACTGAACGGTTCGTGTCGGACACAAACATGCACTGCATCAGGTTAACTTGACAAGGCTCAAAATGGTTTTGGGCCTTGTGGCAAAGAAGGTTGGGGGCCGGGGTATGAGATACCTTCCCGACCGACAGGAGTTGTATAGAGATACGATTAGCAATTAGTTGCTTACTGGATAGGCATGTTGTCTAGCAGTGATGCTAAAGCTCACTAGTCACATGTGCTAGTCGGATCCTGAATCACAGAGAGTTTGCGGAGGGATGCTGACTTTAGTGGGAGTATTTCTGTTTAAGGCTAGAATTACTCTACATAAACACATTGCTTAGTGATTGCATATTTTTCTGTTGTAGATCAATGGCACCACCTGCTCAACCCAACTTTGCATTCAAATCAATTCTGGAAAAGGATAAACTAAATGGAACAAACTTTACCACTTGGTATAGAAATCTAAGAATTGTTCTCAAGCATGATAAAAAGGAACATGTTCTAGAGGATCCACTTCTAGAGGAACCTGCCGATAATGCTAGTGCCATAGCTAAGAATGCCTGCCAAAAACTCGTTGATGAATCAACGGAGATCGGCTGTCTGATGCTGGCTTGTATGGAGCCCGATTTGCAAAAGCATTTCGAAAATGGTGAGGCTTATGATATGATCGAGAGTCTCAAGAGCATGTTTCAGACATAGGCTAGGACCGAAAGATTCAACGTCTGGCGATCCTTGATGGATTGCAAGCTGAAGGAAGGTGATCCACTGAGCCCACATGTGATCAAAATGATCGGATATGTGCAAGCTTTGGATTGGTTGGGCTTCCCGCTCTTGGATGAGCTGGCTATAGATGCAGTTCTGGGTTCTCTTCCGCCTAGCTATGGGACGTCATTTTGAACTATCATATGCACGGCATGGATAAGAAGCTCACTGAATTGCATGGGTTGCTCAAAGTGGCAGAGTAGGATATTAAGAAAGGCACGCATCAAGTGTTGATGGTGCAGAAATCGGCTAAGTTCAAGAAGAGTTGGTCTAAGAAAAAGGCTAAGGCAAAGGGCACGGAGACGGTAACCTCCGCCGCTGCGCTAAAGTCTGGACCGAACTCATAGACCATTTGCTACCATTGCAAGGAAACTGGTCATTGGAAGAGGAACTGTAGCAAGTGGCTTGCAGAGCATGGAAAGAAGGCCGGAAATGCTTCTTCAGGCCAAGGTACACTTGTTGCACATGATATAGACATTTACCTTGCTGACATACCTAGTAGCTCTTGGGTATTTGATACCGGATCGGTTGTTCATATTTGCAACTCGATGCCCTGTTCGGCGGCAGAGCTAGATCGTGCCCATCAAGACAGTGCGACGCGCTTGGCTATGGCTCGAATCTGTCGAAGATCAAGTCTCTGCGGATGGCGGCCGTAGTTCAAACTCCCAAATCTGACCGATGGCCGGGGCGTAGCTTCGATCTGCTCCAGACGGCCAAGTGAATTGGCCCATGAGCAAAGCCGCCGAATACGAAGATCTGTCCGGGAGAAAAGTCTCACCGGACCGCGTCGTTTTGATGATCGGGGAGCCATCGGGCCTAAGGATGACGACACGAGGAACTCTCGGTGAAAGCACCAATGTCGGTGTCAAACCGCGGATCTCGGTAGGGGTCCCAACTGTGCGCCTAGGCGGATGGTAACAGGAGACAAGGGACACGATGTTTTTACCCAGTGTTCGGGCCCTCTCGATGGAGGTAAAACCCTACTCCGCTTGATTAATATTGATGATATGGGTAGTACAAGAGTGGATCTACCACGAGATCGTAGAGGCTAAACCCTAGAAGCTAGCCTATGGTATGATTGTTGTTCGCCCCACGGACTATAACCCTCCGGTTTATATAGACACCGGATAGGGTTAGGGTTACACAGAGTCGGTTTACAACGGTAGGAGATCTACATATCCGTATCGCCATGCTTGCCTTCCACGCCAAGGAAAGTCCCATCCGGACATGGGATGAAGTCTTCAATCTTGTATCTTCATAGTCCATGAGTCCGGCCAACGGTGATAGTTCGGCTATCCGGACACCCCCTAATCCAGGACTCCCTCAGGGAGTATAAACTTTACCGTTCTGTTTGGGAACCGCCTATAATTTGTTTAGCATGGAAGATATCTTCATCTCTTAGTTGTTATGTTGACAATGAAAGTATGCCGCTCAAAATATAATTTATCTCTATTTCAAACCGAGCTCTGGCACCTCTACAAATCCCTACTTCCCTCTGCGAAGGGCCTATCTATTTACTTTTATGTTGAGTCATCACCCTCTTATTAAAAAGCACTAGCTGGAGAGCACAACTGTCATTTGCATTCATTATTGTTAATTTATATCGGGTATGACTATGATTGGATCTCTTTTACCATGAATTACAATGTCTAGCCAGTCCTTGATCTTTGAAGGTGCTTTGCATTTATGTTTTGCGGTCTCAGAAAGGGCTAGCGAGATACCATCTTGTTATATCATATTATGATTGTTTTTCGGAAGTGTTGTCATCCGAGATTTATTATTATGGCTTGCTAGCTGATTATGTTATTCATATGATTAAACATGATACCTAGGAGTTATTGCAAATGTGGTTAGTTATGATCTTTGCTGAAAACCTGAATGCTGGCTTGACATAGGTACAACAACAAGAGCAAACAGAGTTTGTAAAAGTTTTATTTTTCTTTTCAGTTTGTCAACTGAATTGCTTGAGGACAAGCAAGGGTTTAAGCTTGGGGAGTTGATACGTCTCCGTCAGATCTACTTTTCCAAACACTTTTGCCCTTGTTTTGGACTCTAACTTGTATGATTTGAATGGAACTAACCTGATCGACGCTGTTTTCAGCAGAATTGCCATGATGTTGGTTTATGTGCGAAAATAAAAGTTCTCGAATGACCTGAAACTCCACGGATGTCTTATAAAAATAAAAAATCCTCGCTAAAGATGAAGACCAGGGGCCCACACCTGTCCACGAGGGTGGGGCCCCTCGGGCGTGCCCCCTACCTCGTGGGCCCTCAGGCACCCTTCGACGCCAACTCCAACTCCATATATTGGCTTTCGGGAGAAAAAATCAGAGAGAAGAAATCATCGTGTTTTACGACACGGAGCCGCCGACAAGCCCTAATCTCTCTGGAGGGCTGATCTGAGTCCGCTCGGGGCTCCGGAGAGGGGATTCGTCGCCGTCGTCATCATCAACCACCCTCCATCACCAATTTCATGATGCTCACCGCCGTGTGAGTAATTCCATCGTAGGCTTGCTGGACGGTGATGGGTTGGATGAGATTTATCATGTAATCGAGTTAGTTTTGTTAGGGTTTGATCCCTAGTATCCACTATGTTCGAGATTGATGTTGCTATGACTTTTCTATGCTTAATGCTTGTCACTAGGGCCCGAAAAGCCATGATTTCAGATCTGAACCTATTATGTTTTCATGAATATATGTGTGTTCTTGATCCTATCTTGCAAGTCTATAGTCTCCTACTATGTGTTATGATCCGCCAACCCAAGTGACAATAATCGACCACTCCGTGATGACCATAGTTTGAGGAGTTCATGTATTCACTATGTGCTAATGCTTTGTTCTGTTCTCTATTAAAAGGAGGCCTTAATATCCCTTAGTTTCATTAGGACCTCGCTGCCACGGGAGGGTAGGACAAATGATGTCATGCAAGTTCTTTTCCATAAGCACGATGACTATATTCGAATACATGCATACATTACATTGATGAATTGAGCTAGTTCTGTGTCACCCTATGTTATAACTGTTACATGACGAACCGCATCCGCATAATTATCCATCATCGATCCGGTGCCTCACGAGCTTCCATATATCGGTTCTCGCTATTTACTTTTCCGCTACTCTTGTTATAATCACTACAAAATACCAAAACATTACTTTTGTTGTCTTTACTTTTGTTACCGTTACCACCACTATCATATTACTTTGCTACTAAACACTTTGCTGCAGATACTAAGTTTCCAGGTGTTGTTGAATTGACAACTCAGCTGCTAATACTTGAGAATATTCTTTGGCTCCCCTTGTGTAGAATCAATAAATTTGGGTTGAATACTCTACCCTCGAAAACTGTTGCGATCCCCTATACTTGTGGGTTATCACATTCTTGACATAAAAGATGGTAATACTTCAAGGTAGAACATAATACAAGCTGGATAGCAAGTTGCATCCATAACTGGAACAAGTTTGTGATAAAAGGAAGGTAAGGATGTAGTCGATGGTAAATCAAGTTACCAAGGAACGAGGATGGCACTTATCATCATGAATTCGATCGATATCCTAGAAGGATTCAAAAATGTTGATGATGATCACGGCAATTTTTGTCGAGCGGCTCCACGGAGAGGCAATCGAACAACGACTGCATCAAGCAAAAGGACTGATGCAACGAAAGATTATTGGAACCACATATACGACACAAACTCGGAATCAAGTGTGTGGTTCGAGGTGAAACGATAAGACGAGGATATCGACATAAGCTTAGCTCATAGTCGAAAGCTGTGTTCCGATAATAAGGACCGGGTGGCACAGTTAAAATTTAGCACGATAATGATATAGCCGATCAGGCTAGGAATGACTTGATCGGATACAAAATCGTACTTAAATAAGATTACTTAAAAGTTGTTGAACCATAGTGCGGACTCGGTTCAGTTATCGGTGTCTTTGAGTGTTTAATAACTCAGGGCCCATGAAAAATTGTAATCAGTGAGAATGTAGTACTAGATGAAGAACTCATAAGAAGTTATGCAGTTCCAAGATAATCTCGAGATACCAGGGGGTAATACTCGACGAAAGATCAAAGTAAAGGTTGGAATGGTGGTATTGATCCACAGAAGACAAGTGCTTAAACTTGCCTGAGAAATGGGATGTAAGAAGAACATATGGTCGAAACCACGATTGCAAAGGATCAATTCACCGATACCAAAGGATATTATATCAAGGAAATAGTTATTACTACAAGTAGCTTCCATGATAAGTTCCACATCGGGTCCATGGGCATGAACACAAAGTTCAAGGTCGACTCCCACTTCTTTAATGCATAACCTTTCATTCACTTCTTGTCTTTGAAAAAGTTGCAGTGTTGAAATTTTATCTAGCGAAGCACCAGAAGAGTATGACTCGTGAAAACTTTTGGGTTCACACGGTTTTAGAGAAGGTATAGGTTCAACCCATCGGGGCATCTTAGAAACATATACCACAAGCTTCAAGAGTAAATATCACCAGCTTGAAAGTAGAGCATGGTTGAAAAAAGGAGAGGATACAATTTACCAAAGGCATTATGTATCGGAGAAAGAACTCACAAGGTGATTAATTATGAAGGACACTGTCGGATAATAATCCAACAGTGGATATGGCGATCCACAATGGAGCTGATGTGAGTATCGATACCCAATCAGAGGAACAAAGAATGCAAATGCATCGATTTATAGAACATCTGAATATTTCAACGTTTAAATAACAAAGGAATTATGATTTTCAAATCAAGGGATTAGGAGCAAACGCTCTGATCAAGGATGGATAAGATGAATAGACTTAGGGGTACAATGGATGACAATCTGATTGGCCGAGAACCAGCTCATATCCAAATGACGCCTGAGCCGGAAGGATAATCCTAGGATTCGACTGATGATGGTGAACATTCGCAGCATATTGAATCAACGGACTCAAAATGATAGTGACAAGGGATGCCAATAAGATTACTAGACTTATGGGATTAACCATAATGTAAGCAAGCAAGAATTTCAAGAGCAATAGGCTCCTGAGGATTTTCGGAAGATCAAATGGTATTTCGAAGATTGGTGACATACATGAATCAACTGGGATGAGTGGATACTCCGTAAGTGCGAGAATTATCTGTAGGGGTATTCAGGTGACAAAGAACAGCAAGGCACTAAGCTCAAAGGATTCTCGGAACAACAGAGAGAATTTCGGGGTATCTTGCAGTAACAAGATCAACTGGAAAACATTGTATGAATGCCGAGTATACGTGGTTATCCATAGGGGTTTATCGATGGAAGGGAATTGCAAAAGCGATGGCACAAAGTATCGAGGGAACATCGGAGAGTAACTTCGGAATCTTCTAGTGCATCAGGCGATCACCTGTATCGAGTGGCTCTATGGGAGGAAGTAGTTACGAGAACCTAGAGTTAGACTTAGTAAAATCATTTAACCCGAATAGAAGAGAGATCAAAGTCCCAGAGTATAGACGAGGAGTAAAAGATCCTAATACCACCCAATGGCGACGTGGGCCCATGGGACGCACAGCCATGTTAGTAAAACAGTTTTCATCGACTAGACCCAACTTCGGCCAAGGAGTTTGGAAGGGGGATTCCTACAGGCAGTCGGCTCTGATACCAACTTGTGACGCCCCCGATTCAATCGTACACTAATCATGCACGCAAACGCATTACGATCAAGATCGTGGACTCACGTGAAGATATCACAACACAACTCTAAAAATATAAATAAGTCATACAAGCATCATAATACAAGCCGGGGCCTCGAAAGTGCTCGAATACAAGTGCTCGATCATAGACGAAGTCACGGAAGCAACAATATCTCGAGCACGCATATAAGTTAAACAAGTTTGCCTTAAGAAGGCTAGCACAAACCGGGATACTGACGAAGAGGCGCAGCCTCCCGCTCGGATCCTTCTAACTACTCCCGATCGCCGCCGGGCTGCACGTAGTAGTAGGCACCTCCGTGTAGTAGGAGTCATCGCTGATGGTGGCGTCGGCCCTGGTTCGGCATATGGTTGCGACAACCGGTAGAAGGGAAGGGAAAAGGGGAGGAAAGCAACCGTGAGTACTCATCCAAAGTACTCGCAAGCAAGGAGCTACACTACATATGCATGGGTATATGTGTAAAGAGGCAATATCGATGGACCGAACTGCGAATGCCGTAATAAGGGGGATAGCTAGTCTTATCGAAGACTACGCTCGCAGCCTCCATCTTGCAAAGATGTAGAAGAGAGTAGATCAAGTCCTACAAGTAGCATCGCATAGCATAATCCTACCCGCAATCCCTCCTCGTTGCCTGTTAGAGAGCAATCACCGGGTTGTATCCGCACTTGGAAGGGTGTGTTTTATTAAGTATCC
Source organism: Aegilops longissima (assembly GCA_021605205.1). Lineage (NCBI taxonomy): Eukaryota > Viridiplantae > Streptophyta > Magnoliopsida > Poales > Poaceae > Aegilops > Aegilops longissima. Next base: position 588,171,394 of record CM038682.1, read on the forward strand.
GGTTCTAGTTGTCATAAGGTCAAGGTACAACTCCAAGTCGTCCTGTTACCGAAGATCATGGCTATTCGAATAGATAAACTTCCCTGCAGGGGTGCACCACATAACCCAACACGGTTGATCCCATTTGGCCGGACACACTTTCTTGGGTCATGCCCGGCCTCGGAAGATCAACACGTCGCTGCCCAACCTAGGCCAACAGAGAGGTCAGCACGTCGGTCTAAACCTAAGCGCACAGGGGTCTGGGCCCATCGCCCTTAGCACACCTGCATGTTGCGTGGGCGGCGAAAGCGACCTTGCCTAACAAAGTTCGCTCCAAATCCAGCCAGCGCCGCTTCGATCGGCCGACGTCACGAAGGCTTCGGCCGATACCACGACGCCGAAAGTGCCCATATCTTTCCCATGTAGTTGGTTAATGCGATAGACCAAATGGCCGACTCGGATCAAATACCAAGATCTCGTTAAGCGTGTTAATGATGTAACCATGACACCGACCAGGCGAGCCCACCTCTCACCCTGTAGTCTCAACCTGCCTCGACGCCCCGCCACAAAGATCCACACAGAGGGCCGTTGGGACAAAGGTCCTTTCAGCCCCCAATCCGTGAATCACTCGCGGGTGCTCCACGAGCCGACCCGACTTTAGTCACCACACGTATCATGTGTAAAGTATATAGTATATACCCGTGATCACCTCCCTAGTGATCACGGCCCGATAGTATAGCATGTCAGACGGACAAGAATGTAGGGCCACTGATGAAACACTAGCATCATATACTAAGCATGTAGGATTGCAGGTAAAGGTAACAACAGTAGTAGCAAGGACAGGCTATGCATCAGGAAAGGATAAACGGAAAGCAGTAATAGGATACACTACTCTAATGCAAGCAGTATAGAGAAGAATAGGCGATATCTGGTGATCAAGGCGGGGCCTCGCCTGGAAGCTCGGCCGAGAAGGAGGGGTCGTCAACACCGTAGTCGTACTGGGTAGCAGTGGCGTCGGTCTCGGTGTCTAGCGAGAGAAGAGGGGGTAGAAACAATAAATATCAAATGCATGATGATGCATGACATGACAAAGCGTGATGCTAGGTGTGCCCTAACGCGGTATTAGGTGGTACCGGCGGAAGGGGAAACATCCGGGAAAATATCCCCGGTGCTTTCGTGTTTTTGGACAGATGAACAGGAGGTGAAATGTTGCAGGTTCGATAGGTTAGGGATGTGTGGCGGATGAACGGGTTGCGCATCCGGATTCGTCTCGTCGTTCTAAGCAACTTTCATGTAGAAAACATTTTCATCTAAGCTACGGTTTATTTATATTAATTTTAAAAGGATTTAATCATTTTCTAGAATTAACAGAATTAATTTAATTGAAAACCACTTATGACGTCAGCATTCAAAGCTGACCGTTGACCGGTCAAACCAACGGGTGGGGCCTGTTTGTCATTGCCTGCCTAACTACTAACCGATTAATTAGATTAGTTAGCAGGTTAATTAGGTTTAATTAGTTAACTAACAGAATTAATTAAGTTAATTAATTATTTAAATACTAAATTAATTAATTTAATTATTGTTTTTCCATCCTACCTTTTTTTAAGGTTCTCAGGGGCGGGGCCCCACTTGTCAATGGGCCAGGGGCGCTAACGGGCGGTGGTTCACGGGCGTCGGGCGGCGGTTGCAGGCACATAGGCGAGGTGCGGCGCGCCATGCAGCAAGAACGTGTCGCCGCCAAGACATGCTGGCGCCAGCGCCACGGCACTGGCAAAGGGCCGAGCGGCGCGGAGGCGGAGGGAGCTGCGCGCCCAAGGCGGCGGCGATGAGAGTGCGCGCGGGGCGCGGTGCATGACGGGGAGGTCAGTGAGCACGGGCGGCTCCGCGGCGATGCACTAAGCACGACCGCATGCTCAGAGGGAGGGCATAGCGGCAGTGGCCGCGACGGCGAGCTCACGGATGCGGAGAGGGGCAGGAAAGAGAGGGGAAGGCGGCAGCCGCTCACAGTGTTGCAGGGAAGGCTCGGGGAGGCCGGTGGTGGTTGGAGGGCGGCGGATTCTGGTGATGGCGAGGCGGCATCGACGACGTCAGCGAGCGGGGCGGCGTCAGCAGGCGTCGGGTCGATGAGGGAGGAGCTGCGAGGAGGCCGGGAGGGGCGGCGCTTGGCGCGGAGGTAGTCCGGCGAGGGGGTCCGAGCGGTGCCGGGGTCTGTGTCGATCGGCGCTAGGGGCGCCCGTTTGCGGCAAGAGAGGAGTGGGGGGGAGGGGAGACTGGGGGATCGATCCCGATCCAGGGGAATCGGGGGAGGGAGTGGAGCGCGTGGGGAAAAGTGGGGGAGTGGGGCGCTAGGGTTTCGGGGGGAGCGGGGGTTATGGAGAGAGTGGGGGTGGCGGATGGGCCAACTGGGCTGGCCGGCCAGTAGCTGGGCCGGTTGGCCCAGGGGGGTCTTTTCCTTTTTTTTAGTCTTTGTTTTTTTTCTTTTTTTCTTTTTTTCTTATTTCTTTTCTGTTTTAATTCCTTTTAAATATTTAGGCCTTTTATAAAAGCACGGTTCCTTCACCATAATTACCTAGGCATTTATTTACACACGCCGAACATTTTCTTTTTAATGTTTGAATTTTTTGATGCTTGACAAAAATTCAAATTTGAATTTGGATCGGTTCTGAACTAACGCGAGATTAGCAACAGAAACCGGGGTGACGTGGCATCGTTAACGTGGGATTACTGTAGCCTGATTATCCGGGCGTCACAGGCTGCTAGCAGAAAACCTGATCCTCGAGGTGACCATGGAGGAAGGCGTTGGAGACGTCCATCTGGTGCACCGGCCAAGCACAGGAGACCACAAGGTGGAGAACCGTGCGTATCCTGCCGGGCTTGATGACTGGAGCGAAGGTGTCGGTGAAGTCGATGCCAACACGCTGTCGGAAGCCACGAACAACCCAGTGCGCTTTGTAGCGATCAAGGGTACCATTCGGACGGAGCTTGTGTTTGAAGACCCACTTCCCGGTAATCACGTTGGCGTCCCGGGGACGGAGAACAAGCTGTCACGTCTGGTTGTGCAGCAGGGCGTCAAACTCCTCTTGCATCGCAGCCATCCAGAGCGGCTCACGAAGAGCGGCTCAAACGGAGGACGGCAACGGCGATGGCGTAGAGGTGGATGCCGCGTGCTCGTAGTCATCCGAGGCGTAGCGCGAGCTTGGGCGAAAAATGCCCGTACGGGCATGGGTGACCAGACCGGCCACAGGCGCCGGTGATAAGGGTGCCGGGGCCGCGGGCGCTGGTGGGGCCACGGGCGCAAGGGGCGGCGGAGGCGGGCGCCAGGACCGCGAGAGGAGGGGGCGCCGAGGGTGCCAGTGCTGCGGTCGGAGGGGGCACTGCATACGGCGGGCATGCCTCAAAGCCAGGGGGCGGTCCAAGAGAGGCGCGCGAGCTCCCTGGGAGAGGCGTCGAGGAACCCACGTCGTTGTTGGCAGGAGGAACAACCGGGGGTACCTGCTGAAACGGAAACAAATGCTCATCAAAGTAAACGTACCGGGAAGTGAACACACGGTGGGAGACGGGATCATAGCACCGATATCACTTGGAGTTAGAGGGGTAGCCGATGAAGATGCAAGCGACAAAACAGGGTGCAATTTTGTGGGGAGCGGTGTTAGCAGTGCTAGGATAGCAAAGGCACCCAAAAATACGCAAGCCATCATAGGACGGGGGCGTACCGAAGAGAAGATGGTGAGGTGCATAGTTCCACCGTGGGCGGCAGGGTCGAAGGTTAAGGAGCAGTGAAGCAGTAGTGATGAGGACATCAATACAATTGTTACACACACAGCCCCTGCTACTATACATACTGGACCAATTACTAGAGCTCGCGTACGCCAATTAAGTTATCAGGTACTTTCGTTTCTTGGTAATGATTCTAATGTTCATGAGAATATGATGTTGCCTAAATTGGATACATTTGTTTTGCTTACAAATGAAGGGCCTGTCATGGATAAGAGGGATGAACACTAGAGCAAGACCAAGCATGGAGATGATGGCATGCACGAGGGGAACAAGAACTGAGTTACAACTTATGATTTCAGGACTTTGAAGCCACCATAATGATTGCATGAAGCCTTGGACGAAATATACAAGATGCCACTTCATAATATTCGTCCATAGGCTATTCTAGGTGTTGCGTCACCTTATTATTGGGCCATGTCCATGTAATTTCGAAATACATAAGTATAGGCTGTTTTTAGAGTCCGTGTGTGTGGGGAAACAAGAGATAGGGTTGGTTTCGGACCCCTTCCCCAAGGGCCACGAAATTCCCCCCCTCTTCCTTCATATATACAGCCCTTAGGGCACCTTTTAGACTTTGGGTTTTATTTAGATTAAAAGTTCACCATAGTTGCAACTTCGCGTACTTCGTTTGTGTTCAACGACCAGACAAAGGCGTCACAGAACCCCACCTTCATTAATAAAGCTTTCCTCTTTTATTCGCAATATTCAGATTGCAATCTCAGTTTCTTGCTTGTTCTTCGTTTGCTCGCAGGAAATAGACCCTCGTGGTCAGGTTGATTGTGCTCCGGCGTGGTCAAGAACCCCTCGGAAGTTGGTTTAGCGATTGCTAAGGCGCGACGTCTTCGCACGTTCGTAGTCGGATCGTCAAAGTTGACTCCCACAGAAAACGATTGCTATCTCATCGAAACATCGGGACACCTTCGCCTCTATCAAGTAGCAAGTGCGTCCGGCCAAAACGAGGCGGCACGCTAGCATGGAACAGGAGCGTGCGAATGCAGTCGTTCAGAGTGTGAAGGACGCGTTCTACTGTGAAGTATACGGGCATGTGAGACGAAAAACTGTGTCGTGGTGCGACAGAAAAGTGTAGAAAGCAAGGTTGTTGAACTCTTTTCCATTGTCAGCCTGAAGAGCAAGAATGGGACGCCCAAACTGCGTGCCGACATAGGAGTAAAAAGCCGTCAAAGTGGAGAGTGCATCCGACTTTCGTCGCAATGGAAAAGTCCACACATAGTGAGAATAATCATCAAGGATAACCAGATAATATAAATAGCCCGAATTACTAGGAACCGGAGAGGTCCATATATCACTATGAATCAACTAAAAAGAAAAAGAAGCTATGGTGATGGAGTTATTAAACGGGAGGCGAACATGTTTGCCGACACGACAGGCATGACAGGTGTGATCCTCTATCTTATTACAACTGAAACTGAAACTCCTAAGAATATGACGAAGTGTGACGGGGTTGGAATGACCCAAACGAGCGTGCCAGAAATCGACGCCAGCAGAGAGAGCAACCGGTGCAGTGGTGGAGGCGGACGGCGGATGCACCGGATAGAGCTCGTCAGGGCTGTCACATCGGTGAAGTACGATCCTGGTTCAAGCGTCCTTGACACAAAAACCAAGCTCGTCAAATTCAACAATAACAGGATTTTCACGAGTTAAACAACGAACGGAAACAAGGTTCTTAATAAGATGACGTGACACAAGTATGTTAGAAAAAGTTAAAGGCAATGAATTGGAAGGAAAAGAAGTGTGCCCGACATGTGTGATAGGTAGTGTGGAACCGTCGCCGACAATGATGCGGCGGTCGGTGCTGACAGGAGTGAAGGAGGCAAGATTATCAGGATGAGCAAACATGTGAGCCATAGCCCCGGTGTTTGATACGTCTCCAACGTATCTACTTTTCCAAACACTTTTGCCCTTGTTTTGGACTCTAATTTGCATGATTTGAATGAAACTAACCCGGACTGACGCTGTTTTCAGCAGAAATACCATGATGTTGTTTTATGTGTAGAAAAGAAAAGTTCTCGGAATGTCCTGGAAATCCACGGAGGCACTTTTTGGAATTAATAAGAATTTTTGGCGAAAGAATTAATGCCGGGGGCCCATACCTGTCCACGAGACAGGCGCGCCTCTAGGCGCGCCTCCTATCTCGTGGGCCCCTTGGACCTCCACCGACCTCAACTCCAACTCCATATATTCACGTTCGGGGAGAAAAAAATTAGAGAGAAAGTTTCATCGCGTTTTATGACACGGAGCAGCCGCCAAGCCCTAATCTCTCTCGGGAGGGCTGATCTGGAGTCCGTTCGGGGCTCCGGAGAGGGGGATTCGTCGCCGTCGTCATCATCAACCATCCTCCATCACCAATTTCATGATGATCACCGCCGTGCGTGAGTAATTCCATCGTAGGCTTGCTGGATGGTGATGGGTTGGATGAGATTTACCATGTAATCAAGTTAGTTTTGTTAGGGTTTGATACCTAGTATCCACTGTGTTCTGAGATTGATGTTGCTATGACTTTGTTATGCTTAATGCTTGTCACTAGGGCCCGAGTGCCATGATTTCAGATCTGAACCTATTATGTTTTCATGAATATATGTGTGTTCTTGATCCTATCTTGCAAGTCTATAGTCACCTATTATGTGTTATGATCCGACAACCCCGAAGTGACAATAATCGGGATACTTCTCGGTGATGACCGTAGTTTGAGGAGTTCATGTATTCACAATGTGTTAATGCTTTGGTCCGGTTCTCTATTAAAAGGAGGCCTTAATATCCCTTAGTTTCCGCTAGGACCCCGCTTCAACGGAATACATGCCTACATTACATTGATGAACTGGAGCTAGTTCTATATCACCCTATGTTATAACTATTGCATGAGGAATCGCATCCGGCATAATTATCCATCACTGATCCATTGCCTACGAGCTTTTCATATATTGTTCTTCGCTTATTTACTTTTCCGTTGCTAATGTTACAACTACTACAAAAACCCCAAAACATTTATCTTTACTTTTGCTACCGTTACTATTATTATCATACCACTTTTGCTACTAAACACTTTGCTGCATATACTAAGTTATCCAGGTGTGGTTGAATTGACAACTCAACTGCTAATACTCAAGAATATTCTTTGGCTCCACTTGTGTCGAATCAATAAATTTGGGTTGAATACTCTACTCCCGAAAGCTGTTGCGATCCCCTATACTTGTGGGCTATCAAGACTAATTTCTGGCGCCATTGCCGGGGAGCATAGCTCTATTCTCTGAGTCACTTGGGATTTATATCTGTTGATCACTATAAAGAACTTGAAAGACGCTAAAACCAAGATTTTGCCCTCAACTACGAGGGGAGGTAACAAACTGCCATCTAGCTCTGCATTAGATTCTCCTTCCGTTATTAGTAGGCTTGCGACACCTAAACCTGCTACTGCTATGAATTCTGATATGTCGCATGTTATTGATGATGCCACTTCTGCTATGCATGATGAAACTACTTATGTGTGTCATACTACTTTGCCATTAGGTGAATTTCTAGATGAACAACTTGCTAGAGTTAGGGGGAATTAAAATATTGAAGAACCTATTATTGATGATAGTGATGATAAGGTTCCCCCAATGATTATGTATTACCTATTGTTCCTAAGGGTTATGTTATGAATGAAACAGCTGCTATGGAAATTCTTGCTTGCAATGATAGAAATGATCTTAAGAAAATATTAGCTAAATGGAAGCAGCAGTCTCTTAATGCTAGAATGAAACCCGATCCTGCTTTTTCTATTTCACCTATCTGTGTTACTAATAAGGATTATGAATTCTCTGTTGATCCTGATATTATTACTTTAGTTGAATCTGATCCTTTTTATGGCCTTGAATCTCAAACTGTTGTGGCACACCTTACCAAGTTGAATGATATATCCACCCTATTTACTCATGATGAGAAGTCTCGCTATTTATATATCCTTAAGATATTTCCGTTCTCATTAAAGGGTGATGCTAAGACTTGGTATAATTCTCTTGCTCCTGGTTGTGTGCGTAGTCCGCAGGATATGATTTATTACTTCTCTGCTAAATATTTCCCTGCTCATAAGAAACAAGCTGCCTTGTGGGAAATATATAATTTTGTGCAAATCAAAGAAGAGTCTCCCACAAGCTTGGAGGAGGCTTCTCCAGTTACTTAATGCTTTGCCTGATCATCCTCTTAAGAAAAATGAAATACTTGATATCTTTTATAATGTACTAACCGATGCTTCCAAGGACTACTTGGATAGTTGTGCTGGTTGTGTTTTCAGGGAAAGAACAGTTGACGAAGCTGAAATACTATTGAATAATATGTTGACTAATGAAAATAATTGGACTCTTCTCGAGCCAGTTCCTAAAGTAATTCCTGAACCAATTGAGCCAACTCCTGAGCCTATTCCTAAACCCACTCCGAAGAAGAGAGGTGTTTTATTTCTTAGTCCTGAAGATATGCAAGAGGCAAAGAAATCAATGAAAGAGAAAGGTATTAAAGCTGAAGATGTTAAGAATTTACCTCCTATTGAAGAAATACATGGTCTTAATTTACCACCTGAAGAACCACATTGTCTTGATAACCCGACACATGTAGTAAAGGTAAATTCTCTCTATAGATATGATAAAGTTGAAATACCCTCTACTAAATTTCATAGCCCGTGCTTAGATGAATTTGACGACTTTATGGCTAGACAAGAAAGTTTTAATGCTTATGTTGGTAGAGAGTTAAAGAATAATGCTTTCGAGATAGGACGCGTAGGTGATAATCTGGCTAGAGTTAAAGATGAACTTCATCGCGTTAGAAAATATGCTTCTATGGTTGCTACTCAAGCTGAGCAAGTACTCAAAGCTCAAAATGATTTTCTTGATGAATTGAATAATAAAAATGACTTTGTTGTTAGAGTGGCTACTAGAACTGGTAGAATGAATCAGGAACCTTTGTATCCTGAAGGCCACCCTAAGGGAATCGAACAAGATTCTCAGAGAAATAATTTAGAGGCACCTAGTTCTTCTAAAAAGAAGAAAAAGAAAAACGATAGGACTTTGCATGCTTCTAGTGAACCTGTCGTAGACACACCTGAGAATCCCAGTGATATTTCTATTTCTGATGCTGAAACACAATCAGGTGATGAGCATGAACCTAGTGATAATGTTAATGATAATGTTCATGTTGATGCTCAACCTAGCAAAGACAATGATGTAGAAATTGAACCAGCTGTTGATCTTGATAACCCACAATCAAAGAATCAACATTATGATAAGAGAGATTTTGTTGCTAGGAAGCACGGTAAAGAAAGAGAACCATGGGTTCAGAAACCCATGCCCTTTCCTCCTAAACCATCCAAGTCAAAGGATGATGAGGATTTTGAGCGCTTTGCTGAAATGATTAGACCTATTTTCTTACGTATGCGCTTAACTGATATGCTTAAAGTAAATCCTTATGCTAAGTATATGAAGGATATCATCACAAATAAAAGAAAAATACCGAAAGCTGAAATTTCCACCATGCTTGCTAATTACACTTTTAAAGGTGGAATACCAAAGAAACTTGGAGATCCGGGTGTACCAACTATACCATGCTCTATTAAAAGAAATTATATTAGAACTGCTTTCTGTGATCTTGGAGCCGGTGTTAGTGTTATGCCTATCTCTTTATATCGTAGACTTGAATTGAATAAGTTGACACCTACTGAAATATCTTTGCAAATGGCTGATAAATCAACTGCTATACCTGTCGGTATTTGTGAGGATGTGTCATTGTGGTTGCAAATGTCACTATCTTAACGGACTTTGTTATTCTTGATATTCCTGAGGACGATAGTATGTCTATTATCCTTGGTAGACCTTTTCTTAATACTGCAAGGGCTGTTATTGATTGCAACAAAGGCAATGTCACTTTTCATGTTAATGGTAATGAGCATACGGTACACTTTCCGAGGAAACAATCTCAAGTTCATAGCATCAATTCTTTTGAAAAAGTTCCAACTATTATTTTTGGAGGTTTTGAATTTCCTCTCCCTACTGTCAAGAAAAAGTATGATATTCTTATTGTTGGGGATTTTCATATCCCCGTTGAGGTAACTTAGTGTTATTCGAAATTTCATCGGTTCCGTGTTACTCGGAATGAGTTTGTTAACAAGAATTGATCAACCTTGTTAGTGGGTTCATTTTGATGATCACGAGATGGATGAAACTAGAAGGCACAACCTTCTGCACCCTCTTTTTACTTTCTGTTATTTAGAATAAATAAAGCAAAAATAGTATTATCTGAATTATCCGTGCATTAAAACATAGTCCGAAAATAAAAGTGCTCCAAATGCCCTGCAAACTTAGTATGATTTTTTCTGGAATATTTGAGGATTTTAGGCACTAAAAACACTTCAGGAGGGGCAAGCACCAGGCCATGAGAGAGGAGGGCGTGCCCCCTGTAGGGCGCACCCCCTGTCTCGTGGGCCCCTGGTGGCTCCCCTCCACTTATGCCAGCACCCACACACATCATCTTCTACCCAAAAAAATCCCCATCCAGCTCAAGCACGAGTTCTAGCTTGTTTTGCTGCGATTTTCGATCTCTTAGCTCAAAGCTCCATTCACAAAACTGCTTTGGGAGATTGTTGCTTGGTATGTGACTCCTCCATTGGTCCAATTAGTTTTGTTCTAATGCTTTATTCATTGCAAATTTTTGCTGCATAGGTGACCATGTTCTTGAGCTTGCATGTTAAAATTTTTTGAAGTCCCAAGCAATTCCAATGCATGATATAGGCTCTAGGCACTTGTAGTAGTTGCTATCAATCTTGTTTAGTTTTATTCACTTTTATTTTGAAGTTACTAAAATTTCAGAAATTTTCAGAAAATGTTAAGGAGGCTTTTTAAATGCTCTTCCAGCCAAAGCTCTCAGGAAAAACAAGCCAAAGAGAAGGAAAAAGCCAAGTACAATCTTCCTCGCTTAGCGGAAGTACGGTCGTGCGAATGGCCATGTGAGGATTTCTTGAAAGAAGCCGGAATTCATGAAGACTTTTATGCTTTAATCGAGACTGCAGGCCTCACCGGTTTCATGAACGACCGAATCGATCAAGATCTCTTACTCACCAATACTTTCGCAAAACTTTTATTATTATCCTAAGAAATCACCGCTGCAGATCATTTCATTTATATGATGAATTCAAAGAAATATCTTTACGTCATTTTTGTGCGGTATGTAGGATACCTTATGAGGGAGAATTAGATGAACCCCATCGTGAAGACGTGGGTGGCTTTGTTAATACTATTGATGTAGAGGAGCCAAAGAAGGGCTCCAAGGCGAAGGTCTCTAGCATACACTTTCCTGTTTTACGCTATTTTGCTATATTTGCTAGTAGATGCTTGATCGGTCGTGGAAATAGTGGAAATTTGAGCGTTCCAGATATTATTATTCTTCAACATGCTTTGCTAGGAGACCATACTTTTAGTATGGGTGCCGTCGTTGCTAAAAGGCTAGCCCTGAATCATACAAAAGGCTCCATATTTGGAGGTATCTATGCTGCACGTCTTGCTAAACATTTTCAGATACCCATTAGGCACCATGAGGAGGATGAGATAAAATTGCATCCTCACATTTTAGATTACAAGAGCATGGTAGCACATAAGTTTATTGTTGACAACGAAGAAAAGATGCTCTTGTATAAACTTAGATTTAATAAGAAACACATTGAGATTATTATTTTGCATGCGCCTCTGTTGTTTGATTTGCTTGCAGAAAATCGTCTTGTCACGCCGGAAGCGGTGAACGATCACCGAGCTCAAGCTTTTACTCCAGAACCTGAACCTGAGCCGGACCCTTATCATGCATCATCTGTCCAGTGGGATCCGGAGATGACCAGCCAGTGGTATCCTGATTACACCTCCCATTATACCGGGGAGAGTAGCGGCGGTCCTTGGTACTAGACCAACTTAGGCCAAAAGCCTAAGCTTGGGGGAGTACGTATTTCTCACCAACTTTACATTCATGTTCACACACTAGTCGTCGGTGATCATACTCTTTCATTGTATTATCCATGCTAGTTTAAATTTCTTTTTCTAGTTTTCTTCTTGTGTGTTTGATAAACATTGAGAAAAACCAAAAAAATAGTTAGTTTAATTTCCATGCTTGTAGTAGAATTAAAATGAAAACCCAAAAAGATTTCTAATTCTTCTTCTTACTTGGTGGGAGCTTTCCCGTGTAAATAGTTTTCTTTTCTTTTCTTTCTTTTGGGGGTCGAGAAGACCATATTGAAAATGCTTAGTGGCTCTTATATGCATGATTGTTTATTTAATTTAGAGCCCATATTACTTGTCTTCTCTCTTGAGTTGAATGCTTGCAGATTCCAGCTTAGTCCAATGCACGTGCACTCTTATTATTATACACATTGTTCGGTCGTGCGAGTGAAAGGCAATAATGACGATATATGATGGACTTATTGGGATGAGAAAAGCTGGTATGAACTCGACCTCTCTTGTTTTTGTAAATATGATGATTCATCGTTCCTGAGTCAGCTATTATGAAGTAAAAATATTTGCAATGACATTTTGAGATTATAGTTACTTGTGCCATGCTTGATTAGCTATGAGTTATAATGGTTTACCTTGCGTGCCAACATGCTATTAGAATGATTATGACGTGATATGATGGGATTATCCTCCTTTGAATGAATTGAGTGACTCGACTTGGCACATGTTCACACATGTAGTTGAATCAAATCAACATAGCCTTCAGGATATTTATGTTCATGGTAGATTATATCATACTCATGCTTGTACTCGGTGTGAATTAATTTTAATGCATGTTTACGACTGTTGTCGCTCTCTCAGTTGGCCGCTTCCCAGTCTTTTGCTAGCCTTCACTTGTACTAAGCGGGAATACTGCTTGTGCATCCAAACTCCTTAAACCCCAAAGTTGTTCCATACGAGTCCACTATACCTTCCTATATGCAGTATTTACCTGCCGTTCCAAGTAAATTTGTATGTGCCAAACTCCAAACCTTCAAATGAAATTCTGTTTTGTATGCTCGAGCAGCTCATGTTTCAACTAGGGCTGCCTATGTCTTCCATCTCGGTGGGTTATTCTCAAGAGGAGTGGACTCCGCTCCTCATTCACGAGAAAGGGCGATGGCACCGGATGCCCAGTCCCATGATCCAAAAGATCAAAGCAAATCAAAATAATTAAACAAAACTCCCCGTGGCTGTTGTATGTTGGAGGCACTCGTTGTTTCGAGCAAGCCATGGATTGATGCTTGTTGGTGGTTGGGGGAGTATAAACATTTACAATTCTGTTTGGGAACTGCCTATAATGCATGTAGTATGGAAGATACAGCCATCTCATAGTTGTTGCGTTGACAGCGAAAGTATGCCGCTCAAAATGTTATTCAATCTCTATTTTAAAATCGAGCTCTGGCACCTCTACAAACCCCTGCTTCCCTATGCGAAGGGCCTATCTATTTACTTTTATGTTGAGTCATCACCCTTCTTATTAAAAGCACCCATTGAGAGCACACCTTGTCATTTGCATTCATTATTATTGGTTTATATTGGGTATGACTTGACTGGATCTCTTTTACCATGAATTACAATGTTTAGTCAGTCCTTGATCTTTAAAGGTGCTCTGCATTTATGTTTTTCGGTCTCAGAAAGGGCTAGCGAGATACCATTTTGTTATATCATGTTATAATTATTTTGAGAAAGTGTTGTCATCCGAGTTTTATTATTATCGCTCGCTAGCTGATTATGTTATTGATATGAGTAATTGTGAGACCTATGTGTTATTGCGTGTATGCTTAGTTCATAATATTTGCTGAAACTTGAATGCTGGCTTTTCATGTTTACAACAACAAGAGCAAACAAAGTTTGTAAAAGTTTTTCTTTATCACTTTCAGTTTATCAACTGAATTGCTTGAGGACAAGCAAAGGTTTAAGCTTGGGGGAGTTTATACGTCTCCAACGTATCTACTTTTCCAAACACTTTTTCCCTTGTTTTGGACTCTAACTTGCATGCTTTGAATGAAACTAACCCGGATTGACGTTGTTTTCCGCAGAACTACCATGATGTTGTTTTATGTGTAGAAAAGAAAAGTTCTTGAAATGTCCTAGAAATCCACGGAGGCACTTTTTGGAATTAATAAGAATTTTTGGCGAAAGAATTAATGCCAGGGGGCCCACAGCTTGTCCACGAGACAGGGGGCGCCCCCCCCCCCCCAGGGCGCGGCCTCCTATCTCGTGGGCCCCTTGGACCTCCACCGACCTCAACTCCAACTCCATATATTCACGTTCGGGGATAAAAAATCAGAGAGAAAGTTTCATCGCGTTTTACGACACGGAGCCGCCGCCAAGCCCTAATCTCTCTCGGAAGGGCTGATCTGGAGTCCGTTCGGGGCTCCGGAGAGGGGGATTCGTCGCCGTCGTCATCATCAACCATCCTCCATCACCAATTTCATGATGCTCACCACAGTGCGTGAGTAATTCCATCGTAGGCTTGCTGGATGGTGATGGGTTGGATGAGATTTACCATGTAATCAAGTTAGTTTTGTTAGGGTTTGATCCCTAGTATCCACTATGTTCTGAGATTGATGTTGCTACGACTTTGCTATGTTTAATTCTTGTCACTAGGGCCCGAGTGCCATGATTTCAGATCTGAACCTATTATGTTTTCATGAATATATGTGTGTTCTTGATCCTATCTTGCAAGTCTATAGTCACCTATTATGTGTTATGATCCGACAACCCCGAAGTGACAATAATCGGGATACTTCTCGGTGATGACCGTAGTTTGAGGAGTTCATGTATTCACTATGTGTTAATGCTTTGGTCCGGTTCTCTAATTAAAGGAGGCCTTAATATCCCTTAGTTTCCGCTAGGACCCCGCTTCAACGAGAGGGTAGGACAAAAGACGTCATACAAGTTCTTTTCCATAAGCACGTATGACTATTTACGGAATACATGCCTACATTACATTGATGAATTGGAGCTAGTTCTATATCACCCTATGTTATAACTATTGCATGAGGAATCGCATCCGGCATAATTATCCATCACTGATCCATTGCCTACGAGCTTTTCATATATTGTTCTTTGCTTATTTACTTTTTCGTTGGTAGTGTCCATGTACCAATCACCGCCTCCAGTGTAGTTGTTCGGCGTAGACGCGGTGTGCAGCGCGGTGAGAAGCGCCGGATCCCAAGGTGCCGGCGGCAGGGCCGGCAAGGGCGGCGGCGGGGCCGCAGGGAGACCGTAGCCGCCGCTCAGCTGCGGCGGTGGGTATCCTCCATACAGCTGCGAAGCCGCGTAGTACGCCTGGTGCGCCAGCGGGTGCGACACAGGAAGGGTCGGTGCAGGGGCCCGTGAAACCGGCATGGTGTAGGCATGAACGACGCTGGTCCACGGGTTGTAGCCGGAGGCCCATTTGTTGGGGAACGTAGTAATTTCAAAATTTCCTATGCACACACAAGATCATGGTGATGCATAGCAACGAGAGGGGAGAGTGTGTCCACGTACCCTCGTAGACCGAAAGCGGAAGCGTTAACTGCTTAGCGGTTGATGTAGTCGTACGTCTTCACGATCCGACCGATCCAAGTACCGAGCGTACGACACCTCCGAGTTCAGCACACGTTCAGCTCGATGATGTCCCGCGACCTCCGATCCAGCAGAGCTTCACAGGAGAGTTTCGTCAGCACGACGGCGTGATGATGGTGTTGATATTGCTACCGACGCAAGGCTTCGCCTAAGCACCGCTACGATATGACCGAGATGGAATATTGTGGAGGGGGCACCGCACACGGCTAAGGAACGATCACGAAGATCAACTTGTGTGTCATGGGGTGCCCCCCTGCCCCCGTATATAAAGGAGGAGGGGGGAGGTGCGGCCGGCCCCTAGCGGTGCGCCTGGAGGAGTCCTACTCCCACCGGGGAGCACACGGCTAAGAGATCAAGAGATCAATTGTTGTGTCTAGAGGTGCCCCCTGCCCCCGTATAAAAAGGAGCAAGGGGGGAGGCGGCCGGCCAGAAGGAGGGCGCGCCAAGGGGGGAGTCCTACTCCCACTGGAAGTAGGAGTCCTCCTTTTCCTTGTTGGAGTAGGAGAGGGAAGGAAGGGAGAGAGGAGGAGAAGGAAAAAGGGGGGCGCCCCCCTCCTTGTCCAATTCGGACTAGAGGGGGAGGGGGAGGGGCGCGCGGCTGCCCTGGCCGCCCCTCCTCTTCTCCCACTAAGGCCCATGAGGCCCAATTAACTCCCCGGGGGGTTCCGGTAACCCCCAGGTACTCCGGTAAATGTCCGAAACCTCCCAGAACCTTTCCAGTGTCCGAACATAGTCATCCAATATATGATCTTTACGTCTCGACCATTTCGAGACTTCTCGTCATGTCTGTGATCATATCCGGGACTCCAAACTACCTTCGGTACATCAAAACACAAAAACTCATAATACCGATCGTCACCAAACTTTAAGCGTGCGGACCCTACGGGTTCGAGAACTACGTAGACATGACCGAGACACGTCTCCGGTCAATAACGAATAGCGGAACCTGGATGCTTATATTGGCTCCCACATATTCTACGAAGATCTTTATCGGTCAAACCGCATAACAACATACATGTTCCCTTTGTCATCGGTTTGTTCCTTGCCCGAGATACGATCGTCGGTATCTCAATACCTAGTTCAATCTCGTTACGGCAAGTCTCTTTACTCGTTATGTAATGCATCATCCATAACTAACTCATTAGTCACATTGCTTGCGGGCTTATAGTGATGTGCATTACCGAGATGGCCTGAGATACCTCTCCGACAATCGGAGTGACAAATCCTAATCTCGAAATAAATCAACTCAACAAGTACCTTCGGAGACACCAGAGAGCACCTTTATAATCACCCGATTCGTTGTGATGTTTGGTAGCACACAAAGTGTTCCTCCGGTAAACAGGAGTTGCATAATCTCATAGTCATAGGAACATGTATAAGTCATGAAGAAAGCAATAGCAACATACTAAACGATCAAGTGCTAAGCTAACAGAATGGGTCAAGTTAATCACATCATTCTCCTAATGATGTGATCCCGTTTAATCAAATGACAACTCATGTCTATGGCTAGGAAACTCAACCATCTTTGATCAACGAGCTAGTCAAGTAGAGGCATACTAGTGACACTATGTTTGTCTATGTATTCACACATGTACTATGTTTCCGGTTAATACAATTCTAGCATGAATAATAAACATTTATCATGATATAACTGCTGCTGCTGCTGACGGGGCGGGCTGGTGCCCTGCGGCTGCTGCCGCTGACTGCCATGGCGCCCCCACCATGGCCCCCTCTGGCGCCGTTCAGCGGGAGTGGCGGGCGGGCCATAAGGCAGTGGGAGCAGCCCCGGCTGCTGGGGCGCCGGGTGGCACTGCGGCGGGAGGCGCCGAGGACCCGCCGCGGGTGGTGCCGGCGGCGAGAGCGGTGTGGATGGCCCGCGCCTTCACCTGCTTCATCCGCCGCTCCTCCAAGCGGAGGTACGCAACGAACTTGGCGAAGGACGGGTTGGGGATGAGGTTGAGGTTCGCCGCGGCGTTGCCGAAGTCCTCGTTGAGCCCGTCGGTGAGCGTGCTGAGGAGGAGGTCATCATCGATCTTCGCGCCAATATCGCAGAGCTCGTCAGTGAGAGTCTTCAGGCGGCGACAATAGTCGTCGATGGAGGTGCTGTCCTGGTGACACCCAAAGAACTCTTACTGCAAAAAAACACGACGCTGGAGCTGGTTGTCGATGAAGAGCCCGTTCAGCTTGGTCCACACGGCGCATGCATCATCACCGTCCTGCACGACCATCTGGAAGAGGTCCGGCGAGATGGTGAGGAAGAACCAGCGGATGATCGTGGTGTCGATGGTGGACCAGTCATGGAACTCAGGGAGGAGGCTGGAGTCGACGATGCCGTTCACATGGTCGATGAGATGATACTCCCGAAACACGAGGGAAAAATACGTCTTCCACGTGTAGTAGGAGCAGCCCGTCTGGGAGAGACGAACCGGTACCCGCTCGAAGATGTTGAGGTTGCGGATGTCATTCACGTCGGGAGGGTTGGCGTCGGCGAACGGGTTGGATTTGGTGGACGCGGAGGAGGTGACTGACGACATGGCGAGGGTGAGGCGGCTCGGCAGCTCGGGTCGGCGGCTTACGCGGCAGCGGCTTGCTGCGGTGGCGGGCAATGCGGGGCTTCTTGCGGGCGTCTTGGCTAAGAAAGCGGCGAGCTAGCGAGGCGTCTTGGCGAGGCGAAGCAGCGTCTTGAGCGGCGAAGCGAATGCGGCGTCGAAGCGAAGCTAGCGGCGAGGCTAAGCGGGCGGTCGGGTCGGCGGGCGAGGCTAGCGGTAGTGGTGGTTCGGGTGATCTGGCGCTTAGCGAGGCTGAGTATCGATCGGGCAATCCGGCGGCACGGCTGGGTGACAATCAAGCGATGCGGGCGGCGCGACGGGGAGAGAGAGGAGCGGCAGCCGGCGCGGTAGGCGCGCGGACGGCGGCGGCGACGGCAGAAGACTAGGGTTAGAACCCGGAAACTGATACAATGTATGTTGTGAAAATTGCACAATTTATTGCTCATGTGCAAAGGCACGTATGTATGATGTACAAGAAATGAGTCATGACCTTAACTATACAAAGAACTAAGAGGTGGGCACAATACACAGATATGCACAATACATATACTCAACACAAACTCTGAACATCCAGGCAAGCGAAAAGAGCATGCAAAAAGTCAGATCCGGTGAAACATTACCCTGCGACCGATTCCTCAAAAAACTCTGTGCCATCCAAGTCGAGTACCTCTAATCTGGTTGCGTTCCGTAGGGTTCGACGGGCCAAACAGTCATCATTGTATCACCAATGAGCCCACGAGATTCATTTACTATCAATCGACTACCCGCCAGGCCGCACAATGGGCCAAATTCAAAGCCGCCCACGCAGAACATCATGTTCATGGGAAGAACCAGCCGAAACGCAGGCCCACGTACAATCGTCAACACCAGAGAGGACGGCACCGGTGTATTTTCTCGTAAATAGCGATCGTATATAGCTCAAAAGTCAAACGTCACGGATCTCGATGTTAAAAGGCTCGACGCAGATTTCGGCCTCCAGGCAGCTCGGCCTCCAAAACGCCTCCCTCCAAACACGTTCACTATACCATGGAAAAAAAACACGTTCACTATAAAAAAACGTGTGTGCTTTGGCCACCTTTGATCAAAGTTGAAGGAGGGGCTTACCGCAGATTTCGTGCCAAAACACCGCAGCAGCTCTGTTGCTATTCCGCCACCGCACTCTTGGGCGCTCCAAACTTACATCGTCATCGTTCCAGGGACTTACACAGTTTTAACTTAGCTCTACTTGCTAAACAAGTTTGGAGGCTGCTGGAGAATCATGATTCTCTGTGTGCCCAGATATTGAGAGCCAAGTATTATTCGGACGGAAAACTTCTTGATGCCAAGGTAAAAAGTGGAATCTCGTATACATGGCAGAGTATTTGTGCTGGTATTAATACATTCAGAAGAGGGGCAATATGGCGCATAGGTGATGGTTCACAAGTGAACATTTGAACAGACTCGTGGATTCAATCGAGTGCTGATGGTCGTGTCATTACACCACGAGGAGGGACTCTGCTGTCTAAGGTTGCGGAGTTGATTGATCCGGTCACGGGGTTTTGGGATCAACAGTTGATAATAGATGTCTTTTGGCCGGTTGATGCGCATAGAATTCTTGCAATTCCGCTGGCACCACATGGGATGATGGAAGATTTTGTAGCCTGGAGGTTTACAAGGAGCTTCGTCTTCTCGGTCCGGTCAGCTTATCATGTCGAGTGGGAGCATCAATTTGCACGCTGGTATGAACGAGCAGAGGGGGAGCCGTCCCAGCGCTATCCGGTGTGGAAGAAACTTTGGGAGTCGCCTGCCCCCGCTAAGGTTAAGATTCATGCTTGGAAGGTCTTACATGGATTCATACCATGTTATGGGGTTTTGGCAAATCGCCACATTGATACGTCCGATAGCTGTCCTATGTGTGCGGGTGGATGCGAAGATATCATGCACGCTCTCTTCACTTGCCCTAGGGCAGCCGAAGTATGGAGATGTCTGAATCTTGACGGGTTCGTGGACGAGGCGTGTGATACTGATAGGGCAGGCTCGGCAACGTTGGACTATATTTTATGTGCTCCACCACGTCAGACATTGATCCAAGATATTCCAGCCCAATTCCTAATCCTTGTGGGTATCTGGTATATTCGGTGGGAGCGTAGGCAACACGTCCACGGGGAGGAAGTGCAGGCCCCGGCCCGAACTGCGATGTCGATTGCAGCACTGGCAGCAAATTATTCCAAGGCGATGAAGAAGAATGCGATTGAGAGATCATCTGGTTGGAGGAAACCGCAGGAGGACTTTGTCAAATTGAATGTAGATGCAGCTTTCAATGCAGATGACCTTCAGGGAGCTATAGGAGCTGCGCTACGGGACTGCAGAGGTGGATTCATCGCTGCTTCAAACGAGCGACTGGAGCATGTTGCTGATGCTGGGATGACGGAAGCACATGCACTGCGGCATGGCCTCTTGCTAGCGCAGCGGATGGGGATCACCAAGCTCATTGTGGAGTCCGACTGCCTTGAGGTGGTTGAAACTATGAACAATGGTGGGTTTACGGCATCGGGTGCAGCAGCGATCTATTCGGACTGTGTGGTCCTCATCATAGGTTACACTTCGCTATCTTTTGTTCACTGCCCTAGGGAGGCAAATTCTGTCGCTCATAGTTTAGCTAGGCAAGCGGTGTTGGCTCCATCTTCCATCTGGATTGAGGAGCCACCGGCTTTCACTGTAAAGGGCTTAGTGGATGATGTAACTCTATTTTGATCCAATAAAAGATTCCTGAAGTTTCAAAAAAAAACTTACATCGTCATCGTTTGCAAGAAATCCCCAAACCTTGGGACCAGAAAAAGAAGAAAACATCTTTTTCATGCCGACGAGGAGCAAAATCTGCTTGACGATGGATCGACCGGGACTAAAGAAAATTTTATGATTTTTTTTGAAATTTTTTTGAATTTTTTTATTTTCAAATTTCTGAATTATTTTAATGCAGATGACCTTCAGGGAGCTAAAGGAGCTGCGCTAAGGGACTGCAGAGGTGGATTCATCGCTGCTTCAAACGAGCGACTGGAGCATGTTGCTGATGTTGGGACGACGGAAGCACATGCACTGCGGCATGGCCTCTTGCTAGCGCAGCGGATGCGGATCACCAAGCTCATTGTGGAGTCCGACTGCCTTGAGGTGGTTGAAACTATGAACAATGGTGGGTTGACGGCATCGGGTGCAGCAGCGATCTATTCGGACGGTGTGATCCTTATCATAGGTTACACTTCGCTATCTTTTGTTCACTGCCCTAGGGAGGCAAATTCTGTCGCTCATAGTTTAGCTAGGCAAGCGGTGTTGGCTCCATCTTCCATCTGGATTGAGGAGCCACCGGCTTTCACTGTAAAGGGTTTAGTGGATGATGTAACTCTGTTTTGATCCAATAAAAGATTCCTAAAGTTTCAAAAAAAACTTACATCGTCATCGTTTGCAAGAAACCCCCAAACCTTGGGACCAGAAAAAGAAGAAAACATCTTTTTCATGCCGACGAGGAGCAAAATCTGCTTGACGATGGATCGACCGGGACTAAAGAAAATTTTATGATTTTTTTTTTGAAATTTTTTTTTGAATTTTTTTATTTTCAAATTTCTGAATTATTTTAATGCAGATGACCTTCAGGGAGCTATAGGAGCTGCGCTAAGGGACTGCAGAGGTGGATTCATCGCTGCTTCAAACGAGCGACTGGAGCATGTTGCTGATGCTGGGACGACGGAAGCACATGCACTGCGGCATGGCCTCTTGCTAGCGCAGCGGATGGGGATCACCAAGCTCATTGTGGAGTCCGACTGCCTTGAGGTGGTTGAAACTATGAACAATGGTGGGTTTACGGCATCGGGTGCAGCAGCGATCTATTCGGACTGTATGGTCCTTATCATAGGTTACACTTCGCTATCTTTTGTTCACTGCCCTAGGGAGGCAAATTCTGTCGCTCATAGTTTAGCTAGGCAAGCGGTGTTGGCTCCATCTTCCATCTGGATTGAGGAGCCACCGGCTTTCACTGTAAAGGCTTAGTGGATGATGTAACTCTATTTTGATCCAATAAAAGATTCCTGAAGTTTCAAAAAAAACTTACATCGTCATCGTTTGCAAGAAACCCCCAAACCTTGGGACCAGAAAAAGAAGAAAACATCTTTTTCATGCCGACGAGGAGCAAAATCTGCTTGACGATGGACTGACCGGGACTAAAGGAAATTTTATGATTTTTTTTGAATTTTTTTATTTTCAAATTTCTGAATTATTTTAACCTCTAATCTCTAATCACCACCCCTCATCACTGCTCAATTTATCCTTTAATCTCTAATCACCCCTCATCATTCCTAATCATCCAACTTCCCGAACGGTCACCCATCCTCCCACTTTCCTAGCCTAAGCACGCTTAACTTTCAGGTTCTATTCTCCCTCGTTTCCAAGTCTGCACTTGTCGTTTTCCTGACAATAGTAAGATGTCAATCCTATTAACCCTCAGGAATTTTGCGTGAGCATGAAGTGACACATTTTACTGTTTGAGTTTGAAACTATTGTTTTAAAAAACAATAATTATTTAGGAACACTAATATTTCTTGAATAATTAGTTTGACCATTGTTTGACCACAGTTTGGCCACAGTTTGACCAGATTTGACCAAAATTCAAAATAACTGAAATAATTATTTAGTAACACTAATATTCTAGAATAATTAGTTTGACCATTGTTTGACCACAGTTTAAATTTTTTACGATTTTTTCCACTTTAGATCTTAAAAGCCCCGTAACTTTTTTCTGTTTGGTTTTTGAGGATTTTGAAAATGTTTAACGGGGTTCCCCCGTTAAATTTGGATGTAACTTTTCGAGTAGATGATTTTTCATATAAAAACTTTTCATCCAGTCGGTATGCAAAAGTTATGCCCATTTACTAAATTCTAGACAGATTTTGCAAATAAAGTCGAAATTCACATTTGCAAATTTTCCCAACAACTAGACCACATATCACATGGGAAACTTTTTTTTGACATTTTCATTATTTTCTTTTATTTTTTTAAAACTGAAAAGCGATCCAAGGGGGAGTTTGAAAATGTGACCTTTAGTACGGTTCGTGCCATGAACCGGTACTAATCCTCAAACCCATTAGTACCGGTTGGTGGCTTGAACCGGGACTAAAGGTCTAACCTTTAGTCGGTTGGTGCCACGAACCGTACTAATCAACATCACACCTTTAGTCTGGTTTGTGGCACCAACCGGGACTAAAAGGTCCAGATGAACCGGGACAAATTGCCCACGTGGCCCCTAGGCGCACGAACCGGGACTAATGCCCCCATTAGTCCCGGTTCAGGACTGAACCGGGACTAATGGGCTAACCCGGGGTGGACCAAAGCCCTTTTTTCTACTAGTGGCGGTGAATGTGCGCCACCCGAATGTGGCGAGGCTGGTGGGCGTGGGCCTGGAGGGCGGCGAGCACCTGGTGTTCCCCCTATCCCGCCTGGGATGCCTCTCCCGCAGGCTCCATGGAGGGTCCGGCGAGGAGGGGACCATGTCGTGGGAGGCGAGGTACAAGGTGGCCCTGGGCGCGGCCAGCGGGCTGGAGTACCTCTGCGAGCGGTGCGCCAGGAGGATCGTGCACCGCGACGTCAAGCCCGCCAACATCCTGCTCAAAGACGACTACGAGCCACAGGTAACCAAAATTGGATCGGTTCTGCTATTTCTCGGGTACCTGGAAATTTCTCTAGCGTGAGTCACCTTCTTCCTTCAGGCATCCAAACCTCGTCAGAGAAGAGAGCCCCACTATCTGAATTCATTGCCTATTATCTACCCTAGGGTGGGAGGGGGGTTGCAGGGGATCGCCGGAAGTTTTCCCTGGCGCGGAGGGTCTTAGAGGGATGGTCGGGGTGGGGTAGCCGGGTAGGACGGGGGCATCGGTTTTTTTTTCGAGACCGGAGGGGAAGAATCCCTCGGTTTACTTTTATAGAAGAATTAGGTGAGTACGCGCTGGTATTGCGAGCACGGAGGCTCGAACCTAGGCGGGCAGGCATGCATCAGCCCAGGACGGGGGCATCGTGAGGAGGAAGATGATGAACAGTTTCTGGATCTATTCTGGGCGGTTGGATGATGGTCTGACGGTTTATATTAGAAGTGACTGATGCACTAGTTTTTTTTTTTCAGTTAACTGACAAATAGAGGCTCCCAAATTGGAAGCAGTGCGTGATATGGAGTATGTGATCTTGTGTGTGTTAATTTGGTTGTTGTTCCCGTTCGTGCTTCAGATATGTGACTTTGGGCTAGCAAAGTGGCTGCCGGCCAAGCTGACGCACTACCAAGTGACTACCTTCGAAGGCACATTTGGGTCCGTCGGTCTGTTTATCTGTCTCATTACAATCACGCCAATTTTAATCATCGTCGATAAATTGACCGGTTTGGGGTCGAGTTGAAGTAACACGAATGAATGAAATCATGTGTACAGGTAAGTGCCGCCCGAGTACACGACGCACGGGATCTTCAACGAGAAGACGGACGTGTACGCCTTCGGCGTCGTGCTGCTCGAGCTCCTCACCGGCCGGTTAGCCATCGACGGCAAAAACCACAGAGCAACATGGACGTAACATCCAACAGCTTTCATCACCTTTGATGAATCTCATTTTTTGTAGGTACAATCGTTCCTGAGCAGCAAGGACGAGGTCTTGAAGATGGTCGATCCCGCTCTAGGAGGACGATACGACGTGGAGCAGCTCCACCGCGTCATGCATGTTGAGGCAAAATAAGCCATGCTCTGCCGAGGTGACCGACGTAGGGTGCGCCAGGTCTGGTCCGGCAAGGGTGTGCGCGTGTGCGTGTGTGTTTAGTCTGAGCTGAGCCGGTCTGTGGCTGGGCCTGCGATCGTGCAGCGATAGATGCCCAGATCTCGCGGAGGAGTAGGTTGCTCACGTTGGTGGGAGACCGGGTAGCCAAGGCGTGCGTGCGGCGTGGTGATGCGTGTTGCGTGGGGCTGCTTTGCCGATGGCTACAAAGCGGTTGTAATCCCAGGTTTGTTAGCTGGTGGTGAGTTCTGTTATAACGAAGAAGGCGTTGGGCGCGGTGCATTCGTTGCACACAAAACAGACTCGAGTCTCCTGTCCATCGTCTACCTTTGAGCGAGAGTAACTAGGCGAGAGAGCCACCCACCACTTGGTATCAGAGCCTCGTTGAGAAGGTGACCGCCGGCGATGTCGCTCATCCCGTCGCCCGGCGGATCGGGCAGCTCCTTTGCCGCGGCGGTGCCGATGCTCACGGTGAGAACTACACTGCGTGGGCAATCAAAGTCGAGGCCAATCTCGGGCGGCTGGGCTGTGGGAGGCCGTGGTGGTGCGGAGGGAGCGGCGGTGGCCGTGATCGCCAAGAAGGACAAGCCGGCGAGGGCATACCTGCTCGGCGCGCTTCGCGAAGACTTGCTCCTGCGGTGGCGTCGAAGAAGGCGGCGGCGAGGTCTGGCCAGCCTCAAAGCGGCGCTTCGTCGGGGCCGATCGCGTCGAAGCGGCGCTGGCTGGCACGCGTCGCGCGGCGAGTTCGAGCCTGCGGATGGGCGGCGGTGAGTCGCTGGGCGCCTTCGCCCGGCAAGATCAGCGGCATGGGCGCTTCGCGGGCTGGGGCGACCCTCGGCGGGCGATGGTGAAAAAGTTGCTGGGCTGCGTCCCGGATCGCCTATCTGCGGCGGTCGCGAGATGGAGCAGTTCTGCGACTTGTCGATCTTGCTTCGAGGCGCTTAGGGCACCTGGCGTTCGACGGCGGCTGCGACAGCGCTGCGGCGGTCGGCGGCGAGTGATGGACAACTCATGTACCGCGGCGGCGTTGATGGCGTCTGCGAGGAAGCGTCGGCATGGCGGCAGGTTCGACCACGGCAGCGCCGATGATGGCAGCAAGACGCGGCGTCGGCGGAGGGCGGGCAGCGGCGGTGCTACAACTGCGGTGTGCGTGGCCGCCGGAAGGATGCGGAAGCCTAAGAAGCGGAGGAGGAGAAGGCACTCCTCGCCCGACATCGGCGAATGGCGCTACTCTAGGTCATGGCTTAGGGGTGTTGTTGGGGCAAAATAAGCCATGCTCTGCCGAGGTGACCGGCGTGGGTGCGCCAGTCAGGTCCGGCAAGGGTTTGGGCGTGTGCGTGTGTGTTTAGTCTGAGCTGAGCTGGTGTAACACCCGGGTAATTAAGCTACAGTAATCCCTGCTAAGGATGCCACGTCACTGTGATTAAACTCACGTGGATTCAAACCCGGTTCAAATTCAAATTTAAAACATAGGCAAACGATAAAAGTTTTCAAAAACTAAAACTAAAATGTTAGGGGTTGTCAAATATTGCAAGGTTAATTATGATGGGGTGCACATTTTTTGTGAAGTGTCTAGATAGATTAAATAAACTAAAAGCAGAAAAAGAAAAATAAGAAAAACAAAATAAAACAAAAGAGAAAGTGGGGAGAAAACCCCATTTGGCCCAACTGCCAAGCCCCACACTGCCCAGTAAGCCAGCCCCCAGCCCGCCCAACCCCCCCCTCCCTTATCCACTTCCCCGTCGGTGGAAACCCTAACCACCTCACTCTCGCCCCCCCGATCCCTCCTTCTCCTCCTCATGTCCGGATCGGGGCTGCCCGATCCGTCGCCCCGACGCCATGACCCCCGCCGCCCGTCCGCACCTCCTCCCTCCTCCCGACCTGCTTGCCTTGGGCACAAGGCCCCCTCGCCGCCCGGCAGAGTGAGTCCCGACCCCCGCCTCGGCGGATCCGTCGCCGTCAGCCGCCTCCCGCCCTCCTCCTCAGCAGTCGACCCGACCCCCCGCAGCTCGCATAGACCCCACGCTCCCAGTGAGCACTCCCTTCCCCATCGGTCCCTCTCTCCCCTAGTCCCCTCGAACGCCGCCGCGCCCCTGGCCTCCCGTCGCGGCTCCGGCCTCCTCATCATCCTGCGATCGCCGCCACGCCACCGCCGTCCCGACCTCCTCTCTCATCTCTCGCATGAGCCGCTCCCGGCGAGCACGCCGCCGAACATCCCCCCCGCCGTGGATCTCGTCATGGCGCTCCCGTGACCAAATGGTCACGGGAGGCTCCGTGGTGCTCCAGCGCCCAACCCCCCGGCCCGTGGCGTGCTCCCGTCGAGGACCGAACCCTACCGCCGCCCCCTCGTCGTCGGCACCATCCCGGCCAACTCCGTGAAGCCAACACTACTGTTCGACTCGGCGAAGGCGATACTCGTCGAGCAGTTGCCAACCGCTTCTGTAAACGGCCGCCCCTAAGCGTTTAAGCGAGGCCCGAGCCCCTCCAGCGTTTTGGCATCGCCCGGCGTCAAGCCGCCAACCCTTGCCGCGTAGCGCGAACCGGGAGCCACGCCTGAAACCCTTGGCTGGTGGGCCCAGGCCCCCCCCATGGTCTGGTTGATTTCGGTCAATTTGGTGACAGGTCCACCCCCTACATGACATGTGAGCCCCACCCCAGTGAGCGTTTTTGAAATAAAAAGAAAAGGAAAATGAAATTTAAATAAATATAAATAAAAATGAATAAAACTAATTAATTAATTAATTAAGTAAGTAAATAATTAATCTAATTAATCTGATTAATTAACCTAATGACTAATTAACCTAATTAACTCACATTAATTAAACTAAGCTAGGTTAATTAGTTAATGAGTATAATGACGGGACCCACATGTCGGGTTGACCTAGTCAACCACTGTTGATCTTGACGTCATAATTCCATTTTCAATTAATTAATTAATTAATTAAATTACAGAAATTAATAAAATCTTTAGAAAATCATATCTTTTAATCCGTAACTTCGGTTAAAATATTTTCAACATGAAAGTTACTCGAGCAGCGAGGCGAATCTGGATCGCAGATCCGTTAAATCGCCACACCCTCCTAACCTATCGAACCTGCAACTCCCCCCGGCTCCTCTGCAAAACCACGAAACAGGAATACTTTCCGGATGTTTCCTTAACAGTACCCCCTCATACCACGTTAGAGCACGCCTAGCATCGCTTCTTGACATGTCATGCATCGATATGCATATGTTTACTTAGTATTCATTGTTTCTTCCCCTCTTCTCTCCGGTAGACTACGAGGCCGACGCTGCTGCTGGCGATTCGACTACGGTGTTGTGACCCTCTCTCTTGCGAGCAACCAGGCAAGCCCCCTTGATCACGGATATAGCCTACTCTTCTCTATCTTGCTTGCATTAGAGTAGTATAGCATATTCTTGTTTGGATACTCCTATCTTTGCTGCATAGCTTTGTCCTTGTTATACATTGTTACCTTACGCAATCCTATATGCTTAGTATAGGATGCTAGTACTTTCATCTGGCCCTACATTCTTGTCCGTCTGCCGTGCTATACTATCGGGCCGTGGTCACTCGGGAAGTGATCACGGTATATACTATATACTTATACATGATACATGTGAGACTAAAATCGGGTTGGTGATGGAGCACCAGCAGTGGATATTTGAGGCGGAGGCGGGGCAGAGTTGAGACCGCCTAGGAGAGAGGTGGGCTGGCCTTGTTCGGCGTTCGCGGATACTTAACACGCTTAACGAGGTCTTGGTATTTGATCTGAGTTGGCTCTGAGCTTATCGCACTAACCATCTCGCGGGAGTAGTTATGGGTATCCCGCGTCGTGGTATCGGCAAAGCACTTGAGACGTCGGCTGACGGGCGGCGTAGCGGATTGGATTGGAGCGCTGTTAGGCTAGGTGCCTTCGGCGCGTCATAACGTCTTGAGTGTGCTTTCGAGCGATGGGCCCGGACCCTGCGGCTTAGGTTTAGACCGGCGTGTTGGCCTCTCTGTTGTGCCTAGGTGGGGCTGCGGCGTGTTGATCTTCAGCGGCGGGCATGACCGAGAAAGTGTGTCCGGCCAAATGGGATCAAGCGTCTTTGGGTAGATGGTGCACCCTGCGGTGAAGTTAATCTATTGAATAGCCGTGATCTTGATAACAGGGCGACTTGGAGTTGTACCTTGAGCTTATGACAACTAGAACCGGATACTTGATAAAACACACCTTCAAGTGCGGATACAACGGTGGTCGCTCTCTCTCGGGGATATGAGGAGGGATGGCGGGTAGGATTATTGCTATGTGATGTTACTTGGAGGACTTGGATCGTCCTCTTCTATACATTTGCAAGGCGGTGACGAGCGTAGTCTTCGTTAAGACTAACTATCCCCTCTTATTACGGCATTCTGATTCGGTCCATGATATGGCCCTTTACACATATATCCATGCATATGTAGTGTAGCTCCTTGCTTGCAGTACTTTGGATGAGTACTCACGGTTGCCTTGTTCCCCTTTTCCCCTACCTCTACTCGATTGCTGCAACAGGACGATGGAGCCGGGGGAGAGCATACCGCCTATGGCGACTACTACTGCAGGTGCCTACTACTACGTGCAGCCCGGCGGCGACCGAGAGTAGTTAGGAGGATCCCGGCGGAGGCCTGCTCCTCTTCGATCTGTATCCCGGTTTGTGCTAGCCTTCTTAAGGCAAACTTGTTTAACTTATACGTACTCAGATATTGTTGCTTCCGTGACTTCGTCTATGATCGAGCACTTGTATTCGAGCCCTCGAGGCCCTGGCTTGTATTATGATGCTTGTATGACTTATTTTATTTGTAGAGTTGTGTTGTGATATCTTTCCGTGAGTCCTTGATCTTGATCGTACACATTTGCGTGCATGATTAGTGTACGATTGAATCGAAGCGTCACAAGTTAATATCGAGCCATTTGCTGTGGAATCCCCTTCCACACTCCTTGGCGAAGTCGAGTCTAGACATTGCAAAACTTTTACTAACTTGGCTGTGTGCCTTACGGGCCCACGTCGCCATCGGGTGGTACTAGGATCTTTTACTCCTCGACCTTTACTCGGGACTCTGAACTCTCTTCTACTCGGGTTAAGCGATTTTACTAACTAACACTAGGATCCGTGACCACATTCACCCCAAAGTTGGATAAAGCCATAGTTGTTTCTTGGAATTGTATTTTGAGCAACTTCCACACTGTCATTTGACTCCTTTGAAGCGTCTTTGTTTTCGAGATGGAACCCACGAGGCAGGTCGTGCGCCACCACGACGGCCATTGGTGCCTCGGGATCACTGCGGTGCTAGCGAGATGATGACCTATCCGGGTTATCGGCGGCACCTGAGTACACCGTCTATGAGGAGTACCGGGACTATAACCGAGGAGCGATACCGCGCCATCGTCCACCTCTACTCTGGGAGTATGACTCCCTCTTGTGTTGCACACGCACATGGTGTTGGGGTGACTATCGATATGGCAGTCCACGATGCTGCTTATGGTGCTCGACCGTCTTCGTGCGAGTATCGAGAGTTGGACACCTCCCCTTGAGCACATTGCTATCGCGTATGATGTTGGTGAGGAGGTTACTACTGCGCTGCCTACTCCATCGTCACCGAGAGCCCTTCTACCATCGAACTTTGTTACGCATCTTTGATGGGCTGGATCGAATAACCGAGCTCTTATACGAGTTGTACATCACCGTCGGCACCTCTACTGCTCGACGCTGATGCACCCTTTGTCCGATCCGAGAGCTGCCGCGTTCTGCGATCTACCCAGCCAGACCGTGATGCCCCGGGTGTCGGGTGCCCGACGTGGGAGGCTATTCTCCGCGCTTGGCCCTCTTACGCCACTTGGGCGTCGGATTCAGCACGAGTATCCGCGGCCCCAGTCACCGACGTGGAGGACTATCCGCTGCCGACTACCACTTTTCAGGCTACAGCTACCTCCGCGATGCAGCGTGGGACTGATGTAGACTTGCTTGTTAGTGTTAGATGCATTCGTCGCGAGAACTGCGTGCCGCCTATGATGTCTTAGTCTATGTCTTGAACTCTATGTATCGAACTCATGCATGATCCCTTTTGTAAGATATGCCGACTACTATGTAGTTCCTATCGTCTTGCTTTCATTATGCATGTTTCATCATGAATGATTCTGTCCTTTGCTTAATTTCTCAAATGTTGAACTACCCTGTTATATAATAGCAGGATGGTTAGGCCAGCCGGTCGTGGTCGTGGTGGCAACTTCCCACCACCGCTTTGAGTACATGGCTGGTATGATCCAACAACTTGAGATGAATCGCCAGCTCATGGAGAACATGATGGCTCGGTTCCTCGCCCCAATATGAACCAACACCCAAACGCAACAACTCTGCAGGATTTCATACGCTGAACCCGGTGTGTCGCAGCTCAACTCAGCCATTTGGATGTTTGATGGCCGCTCGTGACATCACCTATGAGATGGAGTCTGCTGATGTAGCCCCCGCCAGCTATGTCACTTTTGCTTCCTTCTTCTGAAGGGACCCTTGCTCAATGGTGGGACAGCCACAGCGTACTCGCCAGCTTGGAACACTCATCACTGGCGGACTTCCAAGCTGCCTTCCGTGCCTGTTTCATCCCTCAAGGGTCATGGACGGAAGAAGCGTGAGTTCCGCAACCTCACCCAAGGCAACAAGACTGTTGAAGCTTATCGTGAGAGTTCTGGACTTGTCTCGCTATCTTGAAGAGGATATTGCAACCGATGCACAGACAAGAGAAGTTCCGTGGCGGCCTTCAAGTGACATCAAGCTCGCACTTCGTGCACGACTTTGCTGATTTCGCCACCTTGGTGAACAAAGCTATCAATGTCGAAACTGGTGCTGCAGGAATACCAGAGCTCTAACAGCGCAACCGTGACACGGGCTCATCTTGGGCCCGTCCTCATGACGCAAGATATGGATTCCCAACAGCATGTACCAAATTAATGCACTGCTCCAAGGCGAGCTATGCTGCACCTCGTCGCCTACTTCAACTAAGAAGCCAAAGCTTCCAGCTCCACCACCCCAAGCTCCTGTTCCCACCCCAATAATGGTTTGTGCTTCGATGTGGACAACGAGGGCACCGTGCTAGAGATTGCAACGAGAACCGTAATCACCGGCCCTTCCGGTGGTGGCGTGAAACACCCAGCCCACAACAACACCGCCAAGCCTTATGGTCAAGCTCGGGCCAACCACGTTGATCTCGAGCGAAGCTCAAGACCAGCCTGCTCTTGTGATGGGTACACCTCGTAAATTCAAGACGCATCATTTTATTAGATTCAGAGCATCGCATTCATTCATGTCGAAAGACTTTGCATACAAGCACGACGTTAAGTGTGAGGAGATGAACTCTTGGTAGTGGTAAAAACCCCTTGGGACAATGTCAAACCTCCATGGTTGGCGTCGGCGTCCCGTGGAAATCGAAGGGCTGGAATTCTATGCCTCCCCATTATCCTCAAGGCGTCTAACATCGACCTCATTTTGGGGATGGATTGGTTGAAAGCGCATCTTGCGTCAATCGTTTATGCCACTAAGACCGTCCATCTGCTACACCCTTCGATGAAATAATAAGCTACAATGCTCGCTGCAGTTCGGGATGCGAGGCAAGGCTCTATGCATTGAATGCATTGAGCGCCGCACCACTCGAGGCATTGAAAACATTCACTGCTCGTTCGCGACTTCCAGGCGTTTTTCTGAAGAACTTCGAGGATTCCCTTGCTAGAGCTGTCGAATTAGTCATCGACTTGAAACCGAGCACCACTCCTATAGCCAGCGACCCTACAAGATGTCGCCGCATGAACTCCTTGAGCTAAAGGAGAAATCGACAAATATCTTCAAAGTGGATTCATTAAGCCCAAGTTGCTCTCCTTGGGGAGCACCTTCTCTCTTTGTCAAGAAGAAGGATGGGACAAACCGATTGGTCCAAGACTACCGTCCTATAAATCAAGCTACCATTCGAATAAGTATCCTCTTCCTCGGATCAATGACCTTTATGATCAATTGGCTGGTTCGTCGGTGTTCTCGAAACTTCGACTTGAGGTTGGGTTACCACCAGATCCGTGTTCGTGAGGAGGATATCCCCAAGACCGCATTCGTGACTCGTTATGGTTCTTACGAGTACACCGTCATGTCTTCGGCTTAACCAATGCTCCAGCTACCTTCTCTCGCTTTGATGAATTATATATTCATGGATTACCTCGACAAGTTAAATGCGTGGTTTATCTGGATGATATCCCGATCTTTTCCAAGAATGAAGAAGAACATCTTTGAACATCTTCGTCTTGTCTTTGGAAAAGCTACGAGCATCAACTCTATGCCAAGTTCTCCAAATGTGAATTACGGCTTCAAGTAACCTATCTTGGGCATGTCATCTCTAAGGATGGTATTGCCGTCAACCTGAAAGAGTTCAGGCTATTCTCGATTGGACTCCTTGAAGAGCGTTAAGCAAGTCGGAAGTTTTCTCGGTCTCTTGACTATTGCCGTCGATTAAGTGAGAACTTCTCCAAGATTGTCGAGCCTCGACTAACTTTTGTTGCATAAGGGCGTCAAATTCCAATGGATGATAAGTGTCGGGAAAGTTTCCGGGCACTCAAAGACAAGTTGACTTCGCCCCAAAGGCTAGCTCCTCCGATACTAAGAAGGACTTCGTCATTTCTCGCGGCGCTTCCCGTCAAGGATTAGGCGGTGTCCTAATGCAAGAGCGCAAAGTGGTTGCTTATGCCTCTCGACAATTGCGCCCTCACGAAGAGAACTACCCAGTTCACCACCTCGAGCTTGTCTTTGTCATTCATGCGCTAAAGCGATGGCGACATTACCTTCTCGTGTCGTTGTAGATCTTCACCGACCACCAAAGTCTGAAGTATCTGCTTACTCAGCCAAACCTGAACCTCCGTCGGCAGAGATGGATGGAGACTGCTGCGAGACTTTGATTTGGGTATTTCCTATACGCCGAGCAAGGCTAATGTAATGGCTGATGCCTTGAGCCGCAAGTCTTCTCGCAACCACCTTGAGTTCACAAAGTTCAGCCCTCACTTGTTGAAGAATTCAGAAAGTGAACCTCCATATTGTTCCTCCGTGCACTTCGCTCCCCCTCCTCCGGAGTTCCGCAAGATGAATCTCCGTGTTGTTTCCTGTGGTTCCCTCTATACCTGGCTGTTGAACCCGATCTCGTGGGCACCATAAAGACAATGCAGGATTTGACTCAAGTCTACAAGATTAAGCAAGACCTCAAAAGGGAAATCCTCATTCTTCACTATTACGATGATGGCGCCTTGTACTTCAAGGCCGCCTAGTGGTGCCGTGTAAGAAGGAAAACCTGAATATGACTCAGAAGGTTATGAAAGAAGCTCATGATACGCCTCTATGCATCCATCCCGGTAGTACAAAGATGTATCAAGACATTACGCAAGAGATTCTCGTGGTCTAATATGAAGCACGACATTGCTCGCTATGTTCTTTGAGTGTGACGCTTGCCGTCAGTATCAAAGCAGAACATCAAAGGCCTTTGGAACTCGCAACCTATCTCTATTCCTGAATGGAAATGGGACCATGTTGAAATGGACTTCGTCACTGGATTTCACAAATAGCAGAAAGGTAATGATGCTATTCTTGTCGTCATTGACCGGCTTTCTAAAGTTGCACATTTTCTGGCGGTCAAAGAAACGATCACTGCTAGCCAGCTTGCAACTCTCTATATGTCTAGAATTGTTTCACTTCACGGTATTCCACTGGTTATCAGTTCGGACCGTGGCAGCTTATTCACTTCAAGATTCTGGGCAAGTTTTCAAGAAGCTATGGGGACTCATTTATCTTTCAGTACTGCGTTTCATCCGCAGTCTCAAGGGCAAGTTGAACGTGTCAACCAAATTCTCGAAGACATGCTTCGAGCTTGTGTCGTTTCCTTCGGCAAGAAATGGGAGGAATCTCTTCCGTATGCTGAGTTCTCTTATAATAATAGCTATCAAGCTAGTCTGAAGATGGCCCCTTGAAGTGTTATATGGACGAAAGTGTCGAACCCTCCGAACTGGTCGAAATCGGGAACGCCCACTCTTCGTCCGGATATTATCCAACATGCCAAGAACAAGTCCGCATTATTCGCGAGAATCTCAAGACTGCTTCGATCGCGTCAAAAGAGTAATTATGACCGTCATCACAAAGACATGGTCTATCAACTTTGGCGAAAAGGCCTATCTTCGCGTTACACCAATGAAGGGTGCTCACCGCCGGGATCAAGGGCAAGCTAGCTCTCGCTATATTGGCCCATTCACTATTCTCGAAAGGCGTGGCAAAGTGGCATATCAACTAGAGCTTCCATCGAACCTTTCTCGTGTTCACGATGTGTTCCACGTGTCACAACTCCGACGCTGCTTCAAGGACCCAATCCGGCGGTGGACCATGAAGTGCTCGAATTACAACAGACCTCTCCTATAAAGAGCATCCGTCCGCATTCTCGACCAAGCTGAACGCCGCACACGCCGGCGATCAAGTTCCTCAAGGTCCATGGTCGAATCACTCAAGACGAAGCCACACGGGAACGCGAGGATCGTCTTGAGATGAATACCCGCACTCTTTCCTTCTACCTCCTAAATCTCGGGGCGAGATTTCTTGTAGTGGAGGAGATTTGTAACACCGGGTAATTAAGCTACAGAATCCTCGCTAAGGATGCCACGTCACCGTGATTAAACTCACGTGGATTCAAACCCGGTTCAAATTCAAATTTAAAACATAGGCAAACGATAAAAGTTTTCAAAACTAAAACTAAAATGTTCGGGGTTGTCAAATATTGCAAGGTTAATTATGGTGGGGTGCACACATTTTATGAAGTGTCTAGATAGATTAAATAAACTAAAACAGAAAAAGAAAAATAAGAAAAAAAAATAAAACAAAAGAGAAAGTGGGGAGAAAACCCATCGCCCAACCGGGCCAAGCCCCCACTGCCCACCTGCCAGCCCCCTGCCCGCCCAAACCCCCCACTCCCTTATCCACTCCCCCGCCCATCGGTGGAAACACTAACCACCTCACTCCCCCCCCCCCCGATCCCCTCCTTCTCCTCCTCACCCGTCCGGATCGGAGCTGCCCGATCCCGTCGTCCCCCACGCCGGGCGACCCCGCCCGCCCGTCGCACTCCTCCCCTCCTCCCGACCTGCCAGACCGGCGCAAGGTCCTCGCCCGCCAGGGTCGTCCCGACCCCCCACCTCGACGGATCCCGTCGCCGTCAGCCGCCTCCCGCCCTCCCTACTCAGCAGTCGACCCAGACCGCCCCGAGCAGCTTCAGATAGACCCCACGCTCCCCGTGAGCACTCCTCCCCAATCGGTCCCTCTCTCCCCTAGTCCCCTCGAACGCCGCTAACGCCTCAGCCTCCCGTCGCCGGCTCGGCCGCCCCTCCTGGTCACCACGGTCGCCGCTTGTCCACGCCACGCCAGCCTCCTCTCTCTCTCTCCTCTCCCCGAGCAGCTCCCGCGAGCACGCCAGCACCAACATCCCCCGCCAGGATCTCGCTGCCGGCGCTTCCGTGACCAAATGGTCACGGGGCCGAGCCCGTGGTGCTCACGCGCCTCAAGCCCGCCCCCTGAAGCGTGGCGTGCTCCGTCGAAGACCCGAACCCTACCGCCGCCCCCCCTCGTCGTCGGCGCCATCCCCGGCCAACTCCGGCGAAGCCAACACCACCGTTCGACTCGCGGGCGAGTACTCGTCCGAACGGTGCCAACCGCACGCGAAACGGCCGCCCCTAGCGCGTTTCCGACGAGGCCCGAGGCCCTCCGCCGCGTTTTGGCATCGCCGGCGTCAAG
Source organism: Aegilops longissima (assembly GCA_021605205.1). NCBI lineage: Eukaryota > Viridiplantae > Streptophyta > Magnoliopsida > Poales > Poaceae > Aegilops > Aegilops longissima. The sequence continues at coordinate 588,207,872 of CM038682.1, forward strand.
CCGCCAGCCACTGCCGACGTGGCACGAACCGGGGCCACGCTGAGCCCTTCGATCGGTGGGCCCAGCCCCCCCACGATCTGGTTGACTCGGTCACCGGTGACCGGTCCACCCCTCTCTGTCTATGACAATGGTGCCCCCACCATAACGTTTTTGAAATAAAAAGAAAAGGAAAATGAAATTTAAATAAATATAAATAAAACTAATTAATTAATTAATTAAGTAAATAATTAATCTAATTAATCCTGATTAATTAACCTAATGACTAATTAACCTAATTAACTACTGTTAACTAAACTAAGCTAGGTTAATTAGTTAATAGAGTATGACGAACGGGACCCACATGTCAGGGTTGACCTAGTCAACCCTGTTGACTGCTGACGTCAGCATGACATCATGCTGACGTCATAATTCCATTTTCGAATTAATTAATTAATTAATTAAATTACAGAAATTAATAAAATCTTTAGAAAATCATATCTTTTAATCCGTAACTCGGATTAAAATATTTTCAACATGAAAGTTACTCAGAACGACGAGACGAATCCGGATACGCAGTCCGTTCGTCCGCCACACCCTCCTAACCTATCAAACCTGCAACTCCCCCCCCCCGGCTCCTCTGCCCGAAAACACGAAACACCGAATACTTTCCTGATGTTTCTTAACCAAGACCCCCTCATACCACGTTAGGGCACGCCTAGCATCGCTTCTTGACATGTCATGCATCGATATGCATCTGCTTACTTGGTATTCATTGCTTTTTCCCCTCTTCTCTCCGGAGACTACGAGACCAACGCTGCTGCTGCCGGCTCGACTACGGTGTTGACGACCCCTCTCTCTTGCCGTGAGCAACCAGCAAGCCCCCTTGATCACCAGATATCGCCTACTCTTCTCTATAACGCTTGCATTAGATTAGTATAGCATGTTACTTGTTTTCGGATACTCCTATACCGCCGCATAGCTTTGTCCTTGTTACTACATTGTTACCTTACGCAATCCTATATGCTTAGTATAGGATGCTAGTACTTTCATCTGTGGTCCTACATTCTTGTCCGTCTGCCGTGCTATATTATCGGGTCGTGATCACTCGGGAAGTGATCACGGTATATACTATATACTTATACATGATACATGTGAGACTAAAGTCGGTCGGTGATGGAGCACCATGAGTGGATCTTTGAGGCGGAGCGGCAGGCAGGTTGAGACCGCCTAGGAGAGAGGTGGGCCTGGCCTTGTTCGGCGTTCAGCGGATACTTAACACGCTTAACGAGGTCTTGGTATTTGATCTGAGTTGGCTACGAGCTTATACGCACTAACCATCTACGCTGGAGTAGTTATGGGTATCCGGCCGTGGTATCACCGGCACTTCAGACGTCGGCGACGGAGCGACGCCGGATTGGATCGGACGCTGTTAGGCTAGGTCTGCTCCGCACAGACGCGTCGTGTGTGTGTGCTCGTATGGATGGGCCTGCACCCTGGCGCTTAGGTTTAGACCGGCGTGTTGGCCTCTCTGTTGTGCCTAGGTGGGGCTGCGACGTGTTGATCTTCCGCGGCGGGCATGACCCAGAAAGTGTGTCCGGCCAAATGGGATCAAGCGTCTTTGGGTAAGATGGTGCACCCTGCAGGAAGTTAATCTATTCGAATAGCCGTGATCTTCGATAACAGGACGACTTGGAGTTGTACCTTGAGCTTATGACAACTAGAACCGGATACTTGATAAAACACACCCTTCCAAGTGCCGATACAACCGTGGTCGCTCTCTCGTGGATATGAGGAGGGATCGCGGGTAGGATTATTGCTATGTGATGTTACTTGGAGGACTTCAGATCGTCCTCTTCTATCATTGCAAGACAGTGACCGAAGCGTAGTCTTCGTTAAGACTAGCTATCCCCTCTTATTCTCGGCATTCTCGAGCTCAGTCCATCGATATGGCCCTTTACATATATCCATGCATATGTAGTGTAGCTCCTTGCTTGCAGTACTTTGGATGAGTACTCACGGTTGCCTTGTTCCCCTTTTCCCCTACCTCTACTCGATTGCGCAACTGCAGACGATGGAGCCGGGAGCGACGCCACCGCCTATGACGACTACTACTGCGGAGGTGCCTACTACTATGTGCAGCCCACCGACGACGACCGTGGAGTAGTTAGGAGGATCCTGCGGAGGCCCGCTCCTCTTCGATCTCAGATCCCAGTTTGTGCTAGCCTTCTTAAGGCAAACTTGTTTAACTTATGTCCAGTACTCAGATATTGTTGCTTCCACGACTCGCCTATGATCGAGCACTTGTATTCGAGCCCTCGAGGCCCCCAGCTTGTATTATGATGCTTGTATGACTTATTTTATTTGTAGAGTTGTGTTGTGATATCTTTCCGTGAGTCCTTGATCTTGATCGCATACATATGTGCATGATTAGTGTACGATTGAATCGGGGCGCCACGGTGATGCAATGGTTGGGCTGCGATCGTGCAACGATAGATGCCTGTGTCTCGCGGAGGAGTAGGTTGCTCACGTTGGTGGGAGACCGGGTAGCTGTATGCGTGCGCGGCGTGGTGATCGTGTTGCGTGGGGGCTGCGTTGCCGATGGCTACAAACCCGGCTATAATCCCAGTTTGTTAGCTGGTGGTGAGTTCTGTTATAACGAAGAAAGCGTTGGAGCGTCGGTGCATTCGTTGCACACAAAACAAACTCGAGTCTCCTGTTCATCGTCTACCTTTGAGCGAGAGTAACTAGACAGAGAGAGAGCCACCCAACAATGCACGCAGCCCAACTCTGCATACACATCTCGCCGGCCCAAAGGCCACGGATGAGCCAGGTATCTGTTATTCTAGCCCTCCTTTCTTTCTGATTTGTAAGCTCCAACGCCGAGCCCCAAACCTTCCGCAATCGTCTGGACCGTGTTGTTTGGAACGCGGAAAACCATTCAATACGGTCCTGTATTGATTAGTGGACCGGTCCGGACGCGATTTCTTCCTCAAACCGGAGACAAATATGGAGGGCTTTGCGGGAATTCGGACACGCAAATCATCGCTCTCCGCCCCTGGCCCATCCAAAAGAAAGGTGGAGCCAGCGCTTTTGTAGCATCCCGCAATGCTTCTGCGCCAAAATCACCCACTCTCTTCTTCCATTCCCCATCGCTCTCCGCCCAATTCCCGCTCATTTCTCCTACCCTCTCGTTTCTTTCGCTGCCGACACATGGAACCGTAGGAGAACCTGTCGGAGATGGAGCTGACGAAGGTGCCGGAGGATCCGAACATCACTCTTCCCTGGAAGATCAGCTCGGAGACATGGCAAAATCGCGCGTCAAAACGAAGGCCGCAAAGGAGGAGAAGTTCAAGAAGCGGTTGGCCTGGTGGTGGCGATGGGCGTGGAGGTCATGGCGGCCGGCGCGGCCATGGCAAGAATGTTGACCTTGAATATCGACTCTTTAGATGCCGACGCTAGAATTATCGTGCAATCCATCCGTTACTAGATGTTGGAGCGGCAGAAAAATGAGTTGACGGCGGCGGAAGATAGAGGCGGATGCGGATACAGAGGCTGCCTACGCGGCGGCAACGACACCTCCATGACCGGGGAACAACTTGCTAGGATTGCCAGTCCGGCAGGGCAAAAATGTACGGACTGTTGGACTGATGTTCATTTCGATTCGGGTATGTAAAAACTAATCATATTTGGCTCTTTTTGATTGTGATTGGAAATGTGATCCGGTGCGGGTGTGATCCGGCGCGTTGTGTCGATCAGCGTACCTTTGAATTTGATTTGCTGGCGGACATATACATGCTACTATTGGATGCCATCCTTCCGCATCTGTGTCCGTGGACTGATCCCCCTGTCCACGAATGGATGCGGGAGGACATTTGCGGGTTGTCTTTGAAGATGTCCTATGACCCACATATCTCATTTGACTAATGGACAGTATAACATTTTATATAATATGGTTAATCTTAATACTAAAAATGCGATATGGATTCGGAAGGAGTACATCAAGTAAATTGGGGCCATTTATTTATGTGATTCAGTGTCCCAGGTGTCATAATACTAGAACAGAATCCGAATAGTATATTAAGACATAAAATCGTCTCTAACCGATCCTTATAATTTGAGTCTGTCTATATTACATCTAGATGTGAGATAATATCTCACATTTAAGTAGCATCTTTTTACTTTTGTTTGTTTGTTTGTTTTTCCTTTTTGTTTCTCTCACGCATGTTTGTTTGTCTCAGCTTTTTTGTTAGGTTGTGCAGCTGCTGGGAGATGTGTTTGACTGTCACGCGGTGCATGATGGCGGATAGTGCAACGTACAAAATTCCACAAAAAAAGAAATGTGACCACTCACAATCAAACACAGGACCTCTGACAGAGGCAATCCTGTAGTTAGCCACTAGAGCTATAGCGCGTTAGTTACTTGTTGCCACCGTGAAACACTAAAGACTATTCCACCGCACATTGAACAATTCAAAATATTCGAACATTTCATGAAATTGTGACTTTTGATTGAGTTGAACAATTTCCAAAATTGAGATATGCTTTTGCAAAAAAAGAACAAAATTTAAAAATTGAGAAACATTTTTTAGAAAGAAGAATTTTTTTTGCAAACTTTTAAACATTTTTAAAAATGTGATTTTTTTTAAAATGCATACACTTTCAAACAGTTTTTGAAAATTGCAAACAACTTTTTGTTTCAAACTTTTTTATAACTTGTGAACAACTTTTGAAAAATATGAATGCATTTTAGAATTTCAAAAAAAATTGATAGACACGAACAATTCAGGAAACTTGAACAAATTAATGAATTTGGAACATTTCGGGAAACTTCTAAATTTACGTAAAAACAAAAAAATAATCAGAAAAAGAAAAAATAAAATAAAAATGACAAAAGAGATCGACTTTTGAAAAATAGTAAAACTAAAAAGAAAGGAAAACCAGTGAAGACAAAATGATAAAAGAAAAAAAAGAAAAAAACATGAAGAAAAAAAGTATCCTAACTACTTGGGTCAACTCGTGTGCGGTGTGCTCGCTGTCGAGGATAGGCTTGCAACTGGGATAGAAAAAGGTCGGACCCTTAGTTGCGAGTTGATAGTGGACTCAGAATTGGGACTAAAGAAGGCCGAGCCCCAGTTGTGAGTCGTGTTGGACTTTCAACTATTACAAAAAAAACGTTGGCCCGCTGTTGCGAGTCGATGATGGCCTTGCAACTAGGACAAAAAAAGGTCGGCGCCTAGTTACGAGTCAAGGGTGGACTTGCAACTGGGACAAAAAAGGTCCGACCTGAGTTGCGAGTCGAGGATGGACTTGTAGTTGGCAGTAAAAAACCTCGGCCCAAGTTGCAAGTCGAGGGTGGACTTGCAATTAGGACAAAAAAGGTCAGACCCTAGTTGTGAGTGGAGAGTGGACTTGCCACCAGGATAAAAAAGGTTGGGTCCCAGTTGTGAGTCGAGGGTGGACTTGCAACGGGGACAAAATAAGGCCGGACCCTAGTTGCAAGTCAAGGGTAGACTTGCAACTAGCACAAAAAATGCCAGGGTCCAGTTACAAGTCAAGAGTGGGATTACAACTGGAGAAAAAAGGTCAGATCCCAATTGCGAGTCGAGGGTGGACTTGCAACTAGAACAAAAAAGTCGTACCCTAGTTGCGAGTTGAGGGTGGACTTGCAACTAGGCCAAAAAAAGTCTTGTCCCAGTTACAAGTTGAGGGTGGGTTGCAACTGAAACAAAACAATGTTGGGGTCCAGTTGCGAGTCGAGCGTGGACTTACAACTGGTAGAAAAAAAAGGCCAGGCCCCAGTTGTGAGTTGATGGTGGACTTGCAACAGGGACAAAAAAAGGTCGAACCTCAGTTGCGAGTCAAGCGTGAAGTTGCAACCAGACAAAAAAAAGCTGGGCCCGAGTTGCGAGTCAAAGTTGGACATGCAACTGGTACAAAAAAAGGATGAGCCACAGTTATGAGTCGAGGGTGGAATTGCGACTTAGACAAAAAAAGATTGAGCCCCAGTTGCGAGTCGAGGGTGCACTTACAACTGAGAAAAAAAGTTTAGGCCCCAGTTGCGAGTCAAGGATGGATTTGCAACTGAAATGAAAAACAAATTGGGATGAACAATATTTTGGAATTTATATTTTTTTCACGTACTTAAACTTTTTTCCAAATTTTATAAAAAATATTCACACTAATCTTATTCATGAATTTGAAAAAGGGAAAAACTAAGATAAAATGAAAAAAGAAAAAGAAATAAAATGAAACTGACACAAAAAGAAAAGTTATATAGAGACAATAGAGCAAAAAATAAAAAATGATAATGAAGAAAGGTGAACGGTAAATGAAAGAGAGAGTAATGATAAATAGTGAGAGGAGAGTCGATCAGCCAACTCTTCATTTGTGAAACAAACGAATGAAAAAACAAATCTTTGCCAAGCCCCATAAACAAACAAACGAAAAAAGGGGCCGAGCCTATCCTTCCCGTGACCAGACAACGTGCAACTAAGATGAAACAAACTACAGTCCCAGTTGCGAGTCAAGGCTAGACTTGCAACTGGGATGAAAAAACAAAACAGATGCCTGGTTGCAAGTCAAGGGTGAGCTTGCAACCAAGAGAACTATGAGCCTAGTTGCGAGTCAAGGGTCGACTTGCAACTAGGACGAAACAAACTACAGTCCCATATGTGAGTCAATGGTGAACTTGCAAATGAGATGAAATACAAAACACATGCCCAGTTATGGGTCAAAAGGTGGGCTTGCAACTCAGAGGGTGGACTTGCAACTCGGAAAAGTACGAAACCAATTGCGAGTCAAGGGTGGACTTGCAACTGGGACAACTATGAAACTACAAGCCCAGTTGCGAGTTAAAGGTTGACTCGCATATGGGAGGAAACAAGCTATGAGCAAGTTGCAATCAAAAGGTAAACTTGCAACTGGGATAAAAACATAACACATGCTCTAGTTGTGAGTAGAGGGTGGGTGAGGGAGTCCTGGATTAGGGGGTGTCCGGATGGCCGGACTATGACCTTTGGCCGGACTCCTGGACTATGAAGATACAAGATTGAAGACTGCGTCCCGTGTCCGGATGAGACTTTCCTTGGCGTGAAAGGCAAGCTTGGAGATACGGATATGTGGATCTCCTCCCATTGTAACCGACTCTATGTAACCCTAACCCTCTCCGGTGTCTATATAAACCAGAGGGTTTTAGTCCGTAGGACGAACAACAATCATACCATAGGCTAGGTTCTAGGGTTTAGCCTCTCTGGTCTAGTGGTAGATCTACTCTTGTGCTACCCATATCATCAATATTAATCAAGCATGAGTAGGGTTTTACCTCCATCGAGAGGGCCCGAACCTGGGTAAAAACATCATGTCCCTTGTCTCCTGTTACCATCCGCCTAGGCGCACGCATTCGGGACTCCCTACCGAGATCCGCGGTTTGACACCGACATTAGTGCTTTCATTGAGAGTTCCTCTGTTTGTCATCTTTAGGCCCGATGGCTCCTCCGATCATCAACAACGATGCGATCCAGGGTGAGACTTTTCTCCCCGGACAGATCTTCAGATTCGGCGGCTTTGCACTGGGCCAATTCACTTGGCCATCTGGAGCAGATCGAAAGCTACGGCCCGCCATCGGTCAGATTTGGAAGTTTAAACTACGGCCGACGTCGCGGAGACTTGATCTTCGACGGTTCGAGCCACACCAGCGTCGCCTTTATCACGATGGGCATGATCTAGCTCTGCACCGAGCGGTGCCACGGAGGTCGCACCGATGTCCGCTCGACCCTTAGCTCGAGCCGATTGCTGCATGTCGAGGACGGTGGCTGGACACCGCCTCGGGGCTACAATCTCTACGGTGATCGAGCGAACACCATACCTGTCCTTTGTGAAGCTCGTGGCTCCAAGGTGCGGACTCCGAACCTTCCGCCCCACTTGTCGAATCCGATTGGGCGCCGATCATGGAGTTCACCGCGCGGACATCTTTCGGCACTTTCGCCCTTGGCGACATTCTGAATTCACTAAAGTCTCTCTCTTTATCGGAGAGCCTTGGCGGACTATGGTCGGCAAGGTTGGGATGCGGACGACGAAGAAATTCAAAGCCGCCCACCACCCACTTCAGCCACCGTCGATGATTTAACCAACATGCTCGACTTGACTCGATGACATCGGCGGTATGGGCGCCGATGCAGGAGATGACCAGAACCAGCGCCTATAGGGCATGGAAGGCCACCTCGTCGTATGACATATACATGATGGACACCCCAAAAGAAGGAACGCGATGGAACAACGGAGGATGACCCTCAAGAAGAAGCCTAAGCGTCGGCGTCGTGCGGCCGCTCTAAATCCCGCCAAAGCAAAAAAGCGATTCGGCACGGAGACAATAACACCTGGGCGGTCGAAGACAACCCCCTCCAGCAGATTCAAAGACAGAGGATGGAGAATCCAACCCTCATGAGAGAGCGGCGGATGAGAGGTAGACGGCGATAATTACATGCCTCCCTCCATAGGCGAGGCAAGCCTCGGCGACAACAATTTGTCGTGCACGAGGATCCGTCGAACAAGAGCGTTTCAAACGCGGGCTTATAGCCACGGCGAGCAGCCTCAAGAAAAAACAGCAACAGCTTAGAGCTGACCAAGACTTGCTAGCCGGCGGATGGTGATGTCCTTGCGGTGAAAATCTGAACTCGAGCGCCCCTCAAGAGCTACCCAAAATGCAGGCTGCTACCCGATTAGAGGAGGAAGCACCTAGACTTACATCACCAGCACATGATACGGCCGACTGGCCACCTCGTGGCAGCGACAGAAAGGCCTCTCGGCCCTCCACTCAAGCCGCACCCCAGCGTCGCTCAAAGAATACCAGGCGGAAATCGCTGACTGCGAGATATATTGGAGGACAGGGCAAGGCAAACAAGATCGATCTATGGATCGCGTGGGCGCCCACGACATGTGGCGATAACCGTCATGCGGATATAGTAAATCCGGTAGGGCGAACACGATGAACAAAGCTCATTTGAGCTACGTCGTGATATATTAACTGAGGCGCCAAGACACCCACTATGCTTCACGGATGAAGTAATGGATCATCAAATCCCGAGGGTTTCAAACCCGTAAACATCGAATCATCGATGGCACAACAGCGGCGGTATGGATCGAGGATTATCTCCTTCATATCCACATGGCCCGCGGCGATGATCTACGCCATCAAATACCTCCCACTCAAGCTTAAAGGACCAGCTCGGCATTGGCTTAACAGCTTGCCGCCAGAATCAATTGGTTGTTGGGAGGACACGGAAGCCGCATTCCTTGACAACTTCCGGGGCACCTATATGCGACCACCGACGCCGATAACCTAAGCCACATAATTCAGCAGCCGGAGGAATCGGCGGACAATTACGGACATGGTTCCTAACCAAGAAAAATCAAATAGTCATTGTCCGGACGCAGAGGCCCTTGCAGCCTTCAAGCATAACATCCGTGACGAGTGGCTTGCCCGGCACCTAGGACAGGAAAATTTGAAATCCATGGCATCCCTCACAACACTCATGACCCGCTTTTGCGCGGGAGAAGACAGCTGGCTAGCTCGTAGTAATAGCATGACCAAGAGCCACGTAATTCGGATACCAAGGACAACATTGGCAGGTCGCGTCGCAACAAGCAAAAGCGCCGCGTGCTGGCGACAATGCTGAGGATACGGCGGTTAATTCCGGATTCAGAGGCTCTAAACCCGGTCGTGGAAAAAGGCATTCAAAAGAAATACTCTGGGCCGTCAATTTTGATCGAATACTCGATCGCTCGTGCGAATACGGCACCCCGAAAAACCAGCCAACCACACTAACGAGGATTGTTGGGTGTTCAAGCAGCGAGCAAGTTAAATGCGAAAACAATGACAAGGGGCTGCATAGCGATGACGAGGAGGAGCCTGCCGCGAACAATAGGGGACGAAGGCTTCCCCCACAAGTGCGGACGGTGAACATGATATCGCAACCCACATACCCAAAAGGGAACAGGCGTGCACTCGAGGAGTTATATGCGTTGGAGCCGCCCCAAAGTTCAACCCATGGTCCTCCTACCGATCACTTTGATCGAAGGACCACCCACTAGCATCCGCCATGGCGGATTCGCATTGGTCCTAGACCCAATCATTGACGGATTTCACCTCGCTAGAGTCCTTATGAGCGGCGGCAGCTTCAACCTGCTTTATCAGATACGGTCGAAAAATGGGCATAGATCCCTCAAGTTAAACCCACAAAGACGACCTTTAAAGGCGTCATACCAGGTGTAGAGGCCAATTGTACAAGCTCGATTACACTTGAGGTGGTCTTGGATCCCCGGATAATTTCGAGCGAGGAGTTAATCTTCGACATAGTCCCGTCCCGCGATGGCTATCACGCCTTTTCGGACGAACCACATTTGCAAAGTTCAATGCGGTGCCGCTTTCGCATACCTCAAGCTCAAGATGCGAGCCCTCGAGGAGTCATTACGGTCAATGGAAACACCGAACGCTCTCTCCGAACGAAGGAGCATACGGCGTCCCTCATGGCGGAAGTACAAAGCAGCCTCTCAAGGCAATTCTCCAGTCCGGCCATTAAATGTCCGGACAATGTCAAGCGCGCCCGGAGTAACCTACAACAAGACCGCCTGGCACGTTCCGAGCACGTGTAGCAATGCGGCCCCACCCCACCCTCGTGAAATTGCGAAACCGATGCTGCAGCGTACATAACTACGCTCTGGAAATACCATGGGCATAGGGAGGGGCACGACCACGACATGCCCAAAATGCAGCTCAACCGCACTGGGGCTCCGATTTTGTCATTCCTTTTTTCTTACTTTCAGGACTCCACTTTCCGAAGGCCTGTCCGGCGAGATAATCGCCCGAACACACGATGCAACAGCCAGGAGGCGTGAAGCGTCGCCGAGTGTCCACGTGGTCTCTATAACGAGCGGTATACTTGTTTCACATATCATCCCGCAGCTTCGCCCGAGAGAGGACATGTTAAATAGTCCCATCTCTTGCTTATCGCACTATTTGTATCGTTCGCTTTTACCGCAGACTTTTCAATAAACAATACATAGCTTTTGTCTATTATTGCATTCCTTTTTATAAAAATATGTTCAGTTATGACATTATGCAACCGTACACTTTGGTACGGCCAATACACCGAGGGCTTACGTACCCCGAATATGGTGTGAGAAGTCGAACACTCTCATGAGTCGGCACCCGAACTTATAGCATTATATGCATCGGCTCAATCATGTCTTGGGTCAATAGTTGGGTTTGCCCGGCTCCCATGTTTTGGTACCTTACGTTCCGTTATATCGCTAAGGTAGCACTGGGAGAACCACTGCGATTGTGCCCGGTTGAGCTGGGCTAAGCACCTCGATGGAGAAAGCTAAAACTGACCGTCATGATAGGGCGAGAGCTAGTCGCTGTTCGAGAGGTTTTCGAGTCCCTAAAGATTTATGCCGCTTAGAGCGAGGAGTCGGCTTTGTCCGGCCTAGGCGTGGACAGCGCCCCGAACTCGGTCTTCCGAATACTAGGGGCTTCGCCGAAATTTAAAATTATAGAATTCTATGGCTAAGTGAGAGTGTTGAAGCATTATAGTCCGATTGCCTTGTTCGTTGTGTTGAGCGCCTTCCTCGAAGGACCCAATAATGGGAAAAAGTGCGCTCAAGTTTATCCCAAACACCCTAGCACTCGTGGCATGGGGGCAGAAGCCGACGACTCGCCATCTCTCAAATTTAATAAACGGCCGCACAGAAGGTAATATTTTAAATTCAAAAGCGTTACTTAGCGCATATGAACAAGTTTTCGGCGTACATGATCACAAATGCGAGTTTACTCAAAAATTAAATCTTTGGAGCACTCATCCGCTACACGGCGGGCACCTTTCAGGACGCCCTCATAATACATCTCGGGCTTGCGATGCTCCTTGCCCGGCGGTGGTCCGTCCGTCACAAGCTTCTCAGCGTCCATCCTGCCCCAGTGCACTTTAGCACGGTCAAGGGCCCTACGGGCACCTTCGATGCATACGAGCGCTTGATGACTTCAAGCCTTGGACAGCATCCACCAGCCGCCTTACCGGCCCGGTAGCTCCGGGCATGGCTTCCCGTGCCACAACCGGACTCTGAGACCCTTCATGGCATGTTCGTCCACCTTATGGAGCTCGACTAGCTGCTTGGCTGGTCGCTCAAGGGCATCGGTGTCCGGCCTCGATATCTTGAGACCGAACACCTTCTCCGTCGAGCTCCCTCTTCGCCTTCGGTAGAATCTGCAGCGTCGGACACACTCGGGGAAGATCTGCGAATGCTCTGGAGAGCTCGGACTTGGGTAAGTAACAAGTAATTCACTTTCACGTGCTTGCTTTGCATAAAAATGCCTTACCCGCCGCTATCTTCTTCATCGCCTCAATTTCTGGAGGGCTTTTTGGGCTTCGGCCTTGGCAGATTTGGCGCTCTCAAGCGGCCGGCGAGCTCGGACTCTCGAGTCTTTGAGTCAAGCTCCAAACTCGTGTTTTTCACGAGGCACAGAGCTCTTGCTGCACCTCCGCCACCCGCGCCTCCTGCTTTTCTCGCTGGGTACGCTCCACGGCCGCATTTTCTTCGGCCTTGGACAGCGCTTCCTTCAGGGTCGCCACCTCGTTCGTGGCCCCTGCAATACCCATGTCGGTCCTGTCATTTTTTGCAACCACATCTTTTTATATACTTACATAAGGTATTCCTTACCTTCCTTGTCCTCGAGCTGCTTTTTGGCAAGGCCGAGCTCGTTCTCGGACCGCTCGAGGCTCTGCTTCAATGCATCGACCTCCGTAGTTAGTCCGGCAGAGGTCAGTAGCACAGCCTGCACTCCCATATTGACATACTTATGTTAGACTCCTGCATATATCTTTTAGATCCTTAGTTCGGCTTTTCTTTTCGAACACCAAACTGAGCATCAGGGGCTACTGTCTATGCGGTAATATTTTACATATCTTAAATACATACCTCAAAGCTTTGTTAGAAGGTGGCACAGACTTGTCAGCCCGCTCTTGGCGGATCGAATCTTCTCGGATCACCACACTCATAATAGTGCGGTGCTCCTCGTCGATGGAGGCGCCTTTAAGCACCTCCAGCAGATTATCCGGTGCCCCCGGTTGGACGGAGGTCACCGGCGTCGTAGGCTTGCCCTTCTTAGTAGGGGGCCGCCTGCCGGATTCCGGAACCGTTGAAGGTTCCGATGCGGTGTCCGGCCCAGGGCCGAACTTGGAGCCCTTGGGGGTCTTATCCCCTTTGCGCCTGGAGTCCGAGAGGTCGCCTTGCCGCGCCTCCAGGACCACCTCCTCCTGGCTTGGACCCTTTTGGGACTCCACCTCGGCATCGTCCGTAGGACGAGGGGAGGTAGCAGTCGGAAGCGAAAGGCTATTCACATCCAACGAATCCAGGGATCCGCTCGATGAAGCGTCGAGCTGGGCCGCGGGCGGACTGCATGATTACATTCGGCGTCAGAAGATACTGTGCAGTAAAGGAACGCCATGAGTTATTTTGGTATCCGGATACTTACGATTTTGCCAGGGGCTTGGCCCTGGATGGCCACTCCTCTTCGTCGTCGGCGGTGTTGGTGGAGTAGTCCGGAGGAAGGGTCCTTCCCTTCTTGGACCCTCCGCCCCCGGGCCAGCGGCCTTCCTCTTCATTCCTCCCCCCGCTGGAGGGGGAGAGACTTCTTCTTCCTCCTCCTCGTCTTGGGAGGAGGAGGCGCCTCGAGTCATCGGACGATGAATCCGGCACCGCTGGCGCCGGGAACTCTTCGAGTTCCGTGGCCTTCTTCGGCACCACGTAAGGTGCGGAACCAAAGCAGCCACGTCAAGAGGGCGTCCGGCTGGATCTTGAGGCAAAGGAGCCGACGGTCGATCCGTCTGGTCTTCTTCTGCCATTCTGTCAAAGGAACGGGAGCTTAGATCCGCATAGAGTTAAACTATGAAAACAAGTATCCGTAAAGGGTAAAATAAGCTTACTACGCTGGCTTGGCGCTTCGCGCGGAATCCGCGATCCTCGGTGACGGGAGGGGGAACCTCGGCGCCCTTGAATAGCACCTTCCAGGCATCCTCGTGCGTTGTCTCAAAGAGCCCGGTCAGAGTTTGGTGCTGGGCCGGGTTGAACTCCCATAAGTTGAAAGCCCGTCGTTGACACGGGAGGATCCGACGGATGAGCATGACCTGGACTACGTTGACGAGTTTAACCTCTTTGTCCACCAGGTCTTGGACGCAGGTTTGGAGTCCGGTCCGCTCTTCCGAATTACCCCACGACAGGCCCTTCTCTTTCCAGGAGGTGAGCCATGTGGGGATGCCAGATCGGAATTCGGGGGCCGCTGCCCATTCAGGGTCACGCGGCTCGGTGATGTAGAACCACCCCGATTGCCACCCCTTTATGGTCTCCACGAAGGAGCCCTCGAGCCATGTAACGTTGGGCATCTTGCCCACCATGGCGCCTCCGCACTCCTTTGTTGGCCGCCCACTACCTTCGACTTGACATTGAAGGTCTTCACCATAAGCGAAGTGGGGCTTGATGCGGAGGAAAGCCTCGCACACTGACGATAAACGCCGAGATGTTGAGGGCGAAGTTCGGGGCGGATCGTGGAAATCAGGCCGTAGTAGAACATGAGCCCCGGACAAGCGAGTGAAGTGGGAAACCTAGTCCATGGAGGAAATGGGTGAGGAACACCACCCTCTCATGGGGCACAGGGGTGGGATGAGCTGCCCCTTGTCCGGGAGCCGGTGCACAATGTCGTTAGACAAGTATCCGCCTCCCTCGGCTTTTGATGTGCCCCTCCGTGACGGAGGAGGCCATCCACTGCCTCCGCTCCGGACATGACCGGAGAAGGTTGAGGCGGGATGTCTGGACTTGGGCGCTGGAGGTCGAGTCTTGAAAATGGATAAGCAAAGGAGAAAGAAGGCGTAGATGGAAAAGGTGGGTCCTTGTCCCTTATATGGGCGGACGAAACTATGTGCCCCACCACCGGGTAAAACTCGCTTATCTCCCAAGCGTCGAGATTAATGGCACGGTTGGGTTACCCATGCTTGTATTGATGAGAATCCCGAATAAGGGACACGATCTCTACTTCAACAAGGCGTGCCAAGAAACCGCCTCGCTAAGTCTTGTTGAGGTGGGACAGATAAAAATGATTGAATAAAGGCTTGGCGTGGTGTGATGTCACTTGCTGTGAAATCGTCGCAGATTGGATTTGTGTAAATATTATTCTCTCTACGGTGGTATGTGGAAATTATTTTGCAGAGCGGACACCATCCTTGTGTTCAAAATCTTCTATGAAGTATTCGGAGGAGGAACCCGCCTTGCAATGCCAAGACAATCTGCGCGCGGACTCGTCGTCATTGAAGCTTGGTTCAGGGAGCTCTTGAGGAGTCTGGATTAGGGGTGTCCGGATGGCGGACTATGACCTTTGGCGGACTCTGGACTATGAAGATACAAGATTGAAGACTTCGTCCCGTGTCCTGATGGGACTTTCCTTGGTGTGGAAGGCAAGCTTGGCGATCTGGATATGTGGATCTCCTCCCATTGTAACCGACTCTATGTAACCCTAACCTCTTGGTGTCTATATAAACCGAAGGGTTTTAGTCCGTGGGGACGAACAACAATCATATCATAGGCTAGCTTCTAGGGTTTAGCCTCTCCGATCTCGTGATAGATCTACTCTTGTACTACCCATATCATCAATATTAATCAAGCGGGGAGTAGGGTTTTACCTCCATCGAGAGGGCCCGAACCGGGTAAAAACATCTTGTCCCTTGTCTCCTGTTACCATCCGCCTAGGCGCATAGTTCGGGACCCCTACCGAGATCCGCCGGTTTTGACACCGACAGTGGGCTTGCAACTTGGACAACAACGAGTCCAGTTGTGAGTCGAGAGGGACTTGCACCTGGGACAACTACGAAACTACGAGCCCGTTGTGAGTCAAGGGTCGACGCAACCGGGATGAAACAAGCTATGGGCCCGGTTGCGAGTCAAGGATCGACTTGCAACTGGGATGAGACAAACTACATGCCCGATTGCATGCCAATGGTGGACCTGCAACTGAGATGAAAAATAAAAACACATGCTCCAGTTGCGAGTCAAGGGTGGACTTGCACTTGGTGTTGGGGAACGTAGCAGAAATTCAAAATTTTCCTACGTGTCACCAAGATCTATCTATGGAGAAACCAGCAACGAGGGGAAGGAGAGTGCATCTACATACCCTTGTAGATCGCTAAGCGGAAGCGTTCATGAGAACGGGGTTGAAGGAGTCGTACTCGTCGTGATTCAAATCACCGGAGATCCTAGTGCCGAACGGACGGCACCTCCGCGTTCAACACACGTACAGCCCGGTGGCGTCTCCCACGCCTTGATCCAGCAAGGAGAGAGGGAGAGGTTGAGGAAGACTCCATCCAGCAGCAGCACAACGGCGTGGTGGTGATGGAGGCGTGGCTATCCCGCAGGCTTCGCCAAGCACCATGAAGAGGAGAAGAACTTGGGAGAGAGGAGGGCTGCACCAAAGGCAAAAGGCGTGTTTGAGAGGCCCTCCTACCCCACTATATATAGGGGTCCCAAGGGGGTGCGCCAGCCCTAGGAGATCCAATCTCCAAGGGGCGGCGGGGAGGAGTCCTTCCCCAAGGCACCTAGGAGGTGCCTTCCCTTATGGGAATCTTCCTTTAGGGTTTCCCCTTCACCCTAGGCGCATGGGCCCTAGGGAAGTGGCGCCCAGCCCACTTTGGGCTGGATCCTTCTCATCTCAGCCCATGGGACCCTCCGGGATAGGTGGCCCCACCGGTGGACCCCGGGACCCTTCCGGTGGTCCCAGACAATACCGATGACCGAAACTTGTCCCGATGGCGAAACAGGACTTCCTATATATAAATCTTTACCTCCGGACCATTCCGGAACTCCTCGTGACGTCCGGGGATCTCATCCGGACTCGAACAACATTCGGTAACCACATACAAGCTTCCTTTATAACCCTAGCGCCACCGAACCTTAAGTGTAGACCCTACGGGTTCGGAGACATGCGATATGACCGTGGCGTTCTCCGGTCAATAACCAACAGCGGGATCTGGATACCCATGT
Organism: Aegilops longissima; assembly: GCA_021605205.1. NCBI lineage: Eukaryota > Viridiplantae > Streptophyta > Magnoliopsida > Poales > Poaceae > Aegilops > Aegilops longissima. The sequence goes on from CM038682.1 coordinate 588,224,927, forward strand.
TGGCTCCCACATGTTCCACGATGATCTCATCGGATGAACCACGATGTCAAGGACTCAATCAATCCGTATTCAATTCCCTTTGTCTAGCGGTATTGTACTTGCCCGAGATTCGATCGTCGGTATACCGATACCTTGTTCAATCTCGTTACCGGCAAGTCTCTTTACTCGTTCCGTAACACATCATCCCGTGATCAACCCCTTGGTCACATTGTGCACATTATGATGATGTCCTACCGAGTGGGCCCAGATACCTCTCCGTTTACGGAGTGACAAATCCAGCCTCGATCCGTGTCAACCCAATGGTCACTTTCGGAGATACCAGTAGTGCACCTTTATAGTCACCCGATTCGTTGTGACGTTTGATACACCAAAGCACTCCTACGGTATCCGGAATTGCACGATCTCATGGTCTAAGGAAAAGATACTTGACATTAGAAAAGCTTTAGCATCTGAACTACGATCTTTGTGCTAGGCTTAGGATTGGGTCTTGTCCATCACATCATTCTCCTAATGATGTGATCCCGTTATCAATGACATCCAATGTCCATGGTCGGAAACCGTAACCATCTATTGATCAACGAGCTAGTCAACTAGAGGCTTACTAGGGACATGGTGTTGTCTATGTATCCACACATGTATTGTTGTTTCCTATCAATACAATTATAGCATGAATAATAAACGATTATCATGAACAAGGAAATATAATAATAACTAATTTATTATTGCCTCTAGGGCATATTTCCAACAGTCTCCCACTTGCACTAGAGTCAATAATCTAGTTCACATCGCCATGTGATTAACATCGATAGGTCACATCGCCATGTGACCAACATCCAAAGAGTTTACTAGTGTCTTAAACTAGTTCACATCACCATGTGATTAAGTCTCAATGAGTTACGGGGTTTGGTCATGTTTTGCTTGTGAGAGAGGTTTTAGTCAGCGGTTCAGAAACATTCAGATCCGTATGTACTTCGCAATTCTCTATGTCATATTGTAAATGTTGCTTCCATGCTCCACTTGAAGCTATTCCAAATGGTTGCTCCACTATCGTATCCGGTTTGCTACTCGAGTCACTCGGATAGGTGTTAAAGCTTGCATCGGCGTAACCCTTTACGAACTCTTTATCACCTCCATAATCGAGAAACATGTCCTTGTTTACTCCAAGGACAATTTTGACCGCTGTCCAATGATCCCCATTCTGGATCATTCTTGTACCTATTGTGACTCATGGCATGGCACACTTCGGTGCGGTACACAAGATAGCATACTATAGAGCCTACGTCTAAAGCATAGGGGCGACCTTCGTCCTTTCTCTCTTTTCTGCCGTGGTCGAGCTTTAACTCTTAACTTCATACCTTACATCTCGTGCAAGAACTCCTTCTTTGGTGATCCATCTTGAACACTTTCAAGATCATGTCAAGGTATATGCTCATTTGAAAGTACCATTAAGCATTTTGATCTATCACTATAGATCTTGATGCTCAATGTTCAAGTAACTTAATCAGGTTTTCACTTGAAAACACTTTTCAAATAACCCTATATGCTTTCGGAAATTCTATATCATTTCGATCAACAATATGTCAACAACATATACTCATCAAAAATTCTATAGTGCTCCCACTCACTTCTTTGGAAATACAAGTTTCTCATAAACTTTGTATACACCCAAAATCTTTGATCATCTCATCAAAGTGCACATTCCAACTCCGAGATGCTTACTCCAGTCCTTAGAAGGATCGCTGGTGCTAGCATACCTTTTAGCATCCTTAGGATCGACAAAACCTTTCTGATTGTGTCACATACAACCTTTCCTTACGAAAACTGGTAAGGAAACTCGTTTTGACATCCATCTGCTAGATTTCATAAATGCAGCTAATGCTAACATGATTCCGACGGACTTAAGCATCGCTATGGATGAGAAAATCTCATCGTAGTCAACTCCTTGAACTTGTGAAAAACTCTTTGCCACAAGTCGAGCTTCATAGATGGTGACATTACCATCCACGTCCGTCTTCTTCTTAAAGATCCATTCATCTCAATGGCTTGCCGATCATCGGGCAAGTCCACCAAAGTCCATGCTTTGTTTTGATACATGGATCCTATCTCAGATTTCATGGTTTCTAACCATTTGTCGGAATTTGGGCCCACCATCGCTTCTCCATAGCTCGTAGGTTCATTGTTGTCTAGCAACATGACCTTCAAGACAGGATTACTGTACCACTCAGAAGTAGTACGCATCCTTGTCACCCTACGAGGTACAGTAGTGACTTGATCCAAAACTTCATGATCACTATCATAAGCTTCTACTTCAATTGGTGTAGGTGCCACGGAACAACTTCACGTGCCTGCTACACACTAGTTGAAGTGACGGTTCAATAACCTCATCAAGTCTCCACCATCCTCCCACTCAACTTTTCGAGACGAACTTTTCCTCGAGAAAGGACCCGATTCAAGAAACAATCCCTATTGCTTTCGGATCTGAATTAGGAGGTATACCCAACTGTTTTGGGTGTCCTATGAAGATGCATTTTATCCGCTTTGGGTTCGAGCTTATCAACTGAAACTTTTTCACATAAGCGTCATAGCCCCAAACCTTTAAGAAATGACAACTTAGGTTTCTCTAAACCATAGTTCATACGGTGTCATCTCAACGGAATTACGTGGTGCCCTATTAAAGTGAGTGCGGTTGTCTCTAATGCCTAACCCATGAGCGATAGTAAATAATTCGATAAGAGACATCATGGTACGCACCATATCCAATAGGGTGCAACTATGATGTTCGGACACACCATCACACTATGGTATTCGAGTGGTATTAATTGTGAAACAATTTCCACTATGTCTTAATTGTGTGCCAAAACTCGTAACTCAGATATTCATCTCTATGATCATATCATAGACATTCTATCCTCTTGTCACGAAGATCTTAAACTTCACTCTGAAATTACTTGAACCATTCAATAATTCAGACTTGTGTTTCATCAAGCAAATATACTCAACATCTACTCGAATCATCTGTGAAGTCGAGAACATAACGATATTCATCGCATGCCTCGGCACTCATTGGACTGCACACATCGAAATGTGTTACTTCCAACAAGTTGCTACCTTGTTCCATCTTCTTTGAAACGAGGCTTTTCACTCATCTTGCCCATGTGGTTTGATTTTGCATATCTCAAGTGATTCAAAATCAAGTGAGTCCAAACGGTCCATCTGCATGGAGTTTCTTCATGCGTATACACCAATAGACATGGTTCGCATGTCTCAAACTTTTCAAAAACGAGTGAGTCCAAAGATCCATCAGCATGGAGCTTCTTCATGCGTTTTATACCAATATGACTTACATGGCAGTGCCACAAGTAAGTGGTACTATCATTACTATCTTATACATTTGGCATGAAAATGTGTATCACTACGATCGAGATTCAATAAACCATTTCTTTTAGGTGCAAGACCATTGAAGGTATTATTCAAATAAACAGAGTAACCATTATTCTCCTTAAATGAATAACCGTATTGCGATAGACATAATCCAATCATGTCTATGCTCAACGCAAACACCAAATAACAATTATTTAGGTTTAACATCAATCTCGATGGTAGAGGGAGCGTGCGATGCTTGATCACATCAACCTTGGAAACACTTCCAACATATATCGTCACTCACCTTTAGCTAGTCTCCGTTTATTCCGACTTTTATTTGAGTTACTAACACTTAGCAACCGAACGGTATCTAATACCACAGTGCTACTAGGAGTACTAGTAAAGTACACATTAACATAATGTATATCAAATATACTTCTATCGACCTTGCCGCCTTCTTATCTACCAAGTATCTAGGGTAATTCTACTCCGATGGCTGTTCCCTTATCTCATAAACACTTAGTCTCGGGTTTGGGTTCAACCTCGGGTTTCTTCACTGGAGCAGCAACTTGCCGTTTCATAAAGTGTCCCTTCTTGCCCTTGCCCTTCTTGAAACTAGTGGTTTCATCAACCATCAACAATTGATGCTCCTTCTTGATTTCTACTTTCGCGATGTCAAACATCGCTAATATCTCAAGGATCATCATATTTATCCTGATATGTTATAGTTCATCACGAAGCTTCTAGCAGCTTGGTGGCAATGACTTTGGAGAAACATCACTATCTCATCCGGAAGATCAACTCCCACTCGATTCAAGTGATTGTTGCACTCGGACAATCGAGCACAAGCTCAACGATTGAGCTTTTCTCCCTTAGTTTGCAGGCTAAGAAAATCGTCGGAGGTCTCATACCTCTTGGCGTGGGCACGAGCCTGAAATCCCAATTTCAGCCCTCGAAACATCTTATATGTTCATGACGTTTTGGCGTCTTTGGTGCCTCAACTCTAAACCGTTTAACCGAACTATCACGTAGTTATCAAAAGCGTGTATGTCCGATGTTACATAACATCCACAAACGACGTTTGGGGTTCAAAGACACCGAGCGGTGCATTAAGGACATAAGCCTTCTCTTGTCCGCATAATCGCTACTTTCAACTTTCAACTATATTTTCTCTAGGAACATATCTAAATAATGGAACTTAAAGCGCGAGCTTACGACATAATTTGCAAAAGGTCTTTTGACTATGTTCATGATAATTAAGTTCATCTTATGAACTCCCACTCAGATAGACATCCCTCTGGTTATCTAAGTGATTACATGATCCGAATCAACTAGGCCGTGTCCGATCAACACGTGAGACGGACTAGTCATCATCGATGAACATCTTCATGTTGATCGTATCTACTATCGACTCATGCTCGACCTTCGGTCTCCGTGTTCCGAGGCCATGTCTTCACATGCTAGGCTCGTCAAGTTAACCCTAAGTGTTTCTGCGTGTGTAAATCTTGCTTACACCCGTTGTATGTGAACGTAAGAATCCATCACACCCGATTAACACGTGGTGCTTAGAAGCGACGAACTGTAGCAACGGTGCACGCTTAGGGAGAACACTTCTTGAAATTTGTGTAAGGGATCATCTTATTTACTACCGTCGTTCTTAAGTAAACAAGATGCATAAACATAATAAACATCACATGCAATTATATAGTAGTGACATGATATGGCCAATATCATATTGCTCCTTTGATCTCCATCTTGGGGCTCCATGATCATCATTGACACCGCATGACACCATGATCTCCATCATCATGATCTCCATCATCGTGTCTCCATGAAGTTGTCTCGCCAACTTATTACTTCTACTACTATGGCTACGGTTAGCAATAAAGTAAAGTAATTACATGGCGTTGTTTAATGACTTCGCAGGTCATACAATAAATAAAGACAACTCCTATGGCTCCTGCCGGTTGTCATACTCATCGACATGCAAGTCGTGAATCCTATTACAAGAACATGATCAATCTCATACATCACATATTATTCATCACATTCTTCTTGGCCATATCACATCACATAGCATACCCTGCAAAAACAAGTTAGACGTCCTCTAATTGTTGTTTGCATGTTTTACGTGGCTGCTATGGGTTCTAGCAAGAACGTTTCTTACCTACGCAAAACCACAACGTGATATGTCAATTGCTATTTACCCTTCATAAGGACCCTTTTCATCGAATCCGTTCCGACTAAAGTGGGAGGCGGCACCGCTAGCCACCTTATGCACCAAGTGCATGTCGGTCGGTGGAACTTGTCTCACGTGGAAGATGCGTGTAAGGTCGGTCCGGCCGCTTCATCCCACAATACCGTCGAAACAAGATTGGACTAGTAACGGTAAGCATATTGAACATCATCAACGCCCACAACTACTTTGTGTTCTACTCGTGCAAAGAATCTACGCAATAGACCTAGCTCATGATGCCATTTGTTGGGGAACGTGGCGTAAATTCAAAATTTTCCTCGTGTCACCAAGATCTATCTATGGAGAAACCAGCAACGAGGGAAGGAGAGTGCATCTACATACCCTTGTAGATCGCTAAGCGGAAGCGTTCATGAGAACGGGGTTGAAGGAGTCGTGCTGTCGTGATTCAAATCACCGGAGATCCTAGTGCCGAACGGACGGCACCTCCGCGTTCAACACACGTACAGCCGGTGGCGTCTCCCACGCCTTGATCCAGCAAGGAGAGAGGAGAGGTTGAGAAGACTCCATCCAGCAGCAGCACAACGGCGTGGTGGTGATGGAGGAGCGTGGCTATCCCGCAGGCTTCGCCAAGCACCGCAGAAGAGGAGAAGAACTTGGGAGAGAGGAGGGCTGCACCAAAGGCAAAAGGCGTGTTTGAGAGGCCCTCCTACCCCACTATATATAGGGGTCCCAAGGGGGTGCGCCAGCCCCTAGGAGATCCAATCTCCAAGGGGCGGCGGCGGAGGAGTCCTTCCCCAAGGCACCTAGGAGGTGCCTTCCCTTATGGGAATCTTCCTTTAGGGTTCCCCTTCACCCTAGGCGCATGGGCCCTAGGGGAAGTGGCGCCCAGCCCACTTTGGGCTGGATCCTTCTCATCTCAGCCCATGGGACCCTCCGGGATAGGTGGCCCCACCGGTGGACCCCGGGACCCTTCCGGTGGTCCCAGACAATACCGATGACCGAAACTTGTCCCGATGGCGAAACAGGACTTCCTATATATAAATCTTTACCTCCGGACCATTCCGGAACTCCTCATGACGTCCGGGATCTCATCCGGACTCGAACAACATTCGGTAACCACATACAAGCTTCCTTTATAACCCTAGCGTCACCGAACCTTAAGTGTAGACCCTACGGGTTCGGAGACATCTGAACATGACCGTGGCGTTCTCCGGTCAATAACCAACAGCGGGATCTGGATACCCATGTTGGCTCCCACATGTTCCACGATGATCTCATCGGATGAACCACGATGTCAAGGACTCAATCAATCCCGTATTCAATTCCCTTTGTCTAGCGGTATTGTACTTGCCCGAGATTCGATCGTCGGTATACCGATACCTTGTTCAATCTCGTTACGGCAAGTCTCTTTACTCGTTCCGTAACACATCATCCGTGATCAACCCCTTGGTCACATTGTGCACATTATGATGATGTCCTACCGAGTGGGCCGAGATACCTCTCCATTTACACGGAGTGACAAATCCCATCTCGATCCGTGTCAACCCAATGGTCACTTTCGGAGATACCAGTAGTGCACCTTTATAGTCACCCATTCGTTGTGACGTTTGATACACCCAAAGCACTCCTACGGTATCCGGAATTGCACGATCTCATGGTCTAAGGAAAAGATACTTGACATTAGAAAAGCTTTAGCATCTGAACTACACGATCTTTGTGCTAGGCTTAGGATTGGGTCTTGTCCATCACATCATTCTCCTAATGATGTGATCCGTTATCAATGACATCCAATGTCCATGGTCGGAAACCGTAACCATCTATTGATCAACGAGCTAGTCAACTAGAGGCTTACTAGGGACATGGTGTTGTCTATGTATCCACACATGTATTGCTGTTTCCGGTCAATACAATTATAGCATGAATAATAAACGATTATCATGAACAAGGAAATATAATAATAACTAATTTATTATTGCCTCTAGGGCATATTTCCAACACTTGGAACAACTATGAAACTACGAGCCTAGTTGCGAGTCAATGGTCGACTTGTAACTAGGATGAAACAAACTACATGCCAGTTGTCAAGGATGGACCTATAACTGAATGAAAATAAAATACAGGAAAAATAACCGTTGTCAAATGTCGGTTAGTGAGAAGATGAGGGATAAGCTTCATAGTCGAGCCCCCCAAATGACAACATATATAGGCCCCTGTGAAAAATAAACGCGAGAACATAACGACACAAAACAAATGGGACAAGAGGACGCGTGATAAAAAAGAACAAGCTGACACGGACGTACATGATTCAATTTGTGAGAACATTAATAGATGAGCTAAATTTTATCTAGATTAGATTTAGCAGATCTGGAAACGAAAAATCTAGTTACACTCCACTCTAGCTACACGGTGAAACCAAAAATAAATAGAAAACAGAGAATGAAAAGACACGTGCCCCTACACAAAAAAGCTAAGCCCACAAAAAGAAATACACAAAACATAATAACAGTTCACTAGAAAATGTCATATCGGCTCTCAGTGTTTCACGAGGGACAAACCAAAAAAACACGATGCAAGGACAGCGAGCATGACTCAGAAGTATGGTATCTGATGTATATGAGTAAGATGAAATATTGTTAACTCTTAGATGATAATTAGCAAACCAATCCGAAATGGGACCTTTGACAGGGCTGCAAAAAAGGGTCCAACAAAGGACATGCGTGCGAACCGGTTGACAAGTAGACACCAAACACAGATTCAACACAGAGCGCGTGACAAAATAACCCACAATCAAGATTTACACGACATTTAAAGCGAAAATATGACAGAGTAGAAACAAGTTCATGAATTTAAACGAATAAATAAAGAATAAAGGGGAAAAGAAAAATGAAAAAAAGGAAATAGAAAATATAAATAAAAACAAAAAAATCATGAATATAAAATAGTTTATAATTTAAAACAACTAATAAAATAGAAAAAGAAAACAAAAAAGAAAAATAAAATGAAAACGAACAAGAAAACAAATACTAGGTATCTAATAAGAGTGTAGACAAATGAGAAGAACTAGGATTGAATGTAGCACAAACTTGTGAAAGAAGAAAAAAAGGCAATCAACCACGCAGTAGCAACGACCTTGAGTAGTGTAGACTTGGAAAAACCAACAACGCCGGACCTGGACACAGGCAACGCGTGAGACAACGCGCCGCCGGCGAGCGCAGCAGCCAGATCATGGCGTTTTGCACGAATATTAAAGACATATAGTTTAATGGTTTTAGACTTAGATGTGAGATATTTATTTCACATCTAGATGTAAAATAGCAAACCTGTTATAATTTAGAGGCAATAGTTCCTTATCTTTAACTCCTTATAATTTTACTTCTTTAACTACGACCGGATTTAACAAATTTCTCAAATTTAACTCAAATGAATTGAGCTCAGATGGAAATCCCTCTTCATCTTCTTCCTCCATTTTTCTTTTTCCTTCTGACGTGCCCAGTAGGAGTTGTTCGTCTACGGCAACAACGAGTGAGGTAGCTAGGCGGCGTATAGATGTGCACCCATGCCGTCCACAAGGACAAGGATATTGAAGAAGATGACGGCGTGGGCAAGGATGGCAATAGCGCTGATGGCCATGTTGCCGAGCTCCACCACTCGGGTCCTCGTCGGTGGTTGTGCATGCACACACTGCAGCAACACACACATGCATACACGCACGCATCCACTCACACAGCAGCAGACACCTATGCCACGTACCATGCCGTTGACAAGGACACACATTCACTCGTCTACGGCAACAACGAGTGAGGTAGCTAGGCGGCGTATAGATGCGCATCCATGCCGTCGACAAGGACAAGGATGTTGAAGAAGATGATGGTGTGGGCGAGGATGGCAATAGCGCTGATGGCCATGTTGCCGAGCTCCACCACTCGGGTCCTCGTCGGTGGTTGTGCATGCACACACTGCAGCAACACACACATGCATACACGCACACATTCATACACACAGCAGCAGACACCTATGCCACGTACCAGTGGCAGAGCCAGGATTTCCAATATGGGTATGCGTGGTAAAAAAAATTTGCTTCACGACAATGTAAGAAATAGAAAAGTCCATAATAATAACAAAAAAAAAACATGTTGGATAGTGATGGCGGCATACTGGCATGGTGGGCAGTCTCACAAATTCAAATATTCATAATTCAGAAATATATATGCATGAGATTCACCTTGTTTTCCCTCTACTGCTTCACAAGTTTTCTAGCAAGCCAATGCAAACCACACTCAAAATTGATTGGATGCTACAATAGGTCAATCAAAACAAAATTAGGGAGTGAAAATAATCATCTCTTCTTAACTAACAAATTGGAGAAATCAAGATTGAACACTCACTGACTCAAAAAAAAAAAACTATCAAAGGAATCGGTGTCTGATGTGTGTGCGCCGGTGCTGCCGGCGCCGCGGCCGACGTTTCTCAATTGGAGGCGAAGCAGCGAACAGACGCGAGGAGATCGATCTGCTAGATCCAAGATGGCAGATCGGCGACGGTGCTGATGGCGGATGCGGGCATGCGGCGCGACGATGTGCGTCAGAGGCGGCGGAAGAGGAGCAGCTCAGCGCAGCGCAGCGGCGGTTGAATCAAAGGATAGAGGCGACACGTTCCAGGTCGAGCTGTCTCCTCGGCTTCGTCAATCGGCCAGCCGCGTCATTAAGCCTCAACGATAAGGCCCAGTAGCGCTAACTAGCAACGTAGCAGCCCAATATTGGCCCAAGTGGCGCTGGAATCGTTCTCTTCTTCGTTTCTCTCCTTTGTACGTACAAAAAGATTGCCATATGTGATATAAGGGCATATAGGAGCTTATATACTGAATTTCTTTTTGCAAAAAAGATTGGGTATGCATTGCATACCCTTGCATTAGCCTAGCTCCGCCCCTGCCACGTACCATGCCCGCACCGGGTTGCATCGCTCGAGTCTGGCTCGAAAAAAACAGTGATTCGGTAGTTCCTCCTCAACCTAACCTCGGAGTGCTTTAAACATCGTGCAAACCAAGATTCCGGTGCAGCCTAACCTACTTTATTTTTTACAAACACCTGTAATTTTATTCATACTCATAACAATTACAGGTACACTGATTTAGATCTAAAATTCAAAAAAATATAAAGTGACTTCTATAACTAAGAATTTCAATGAAATCTCTTCAAAACGCTTTTTTCACGGTATTAATCTCTGTTATAAGAAATACTCTAAAGATTTATGTGCATCCCAACCTACTAAACTCCTGATCTGTGCACCGCACCGGCTTTAGTTGGGTCTCCTGCATGCTACTAAACTTGTCCTGGATGTGTTCCGCTGGAAGACACACACCCATATAGGAGCTTGGTTGATCGATGTTCGGCTGCACAAGCATGCACCTACGCACAAGGGAAAAGTCACGCATGCGAGACATTGGATTGATGAGGAACTTGTGGAGGTGCTGATGTACACGGCCGTAGAGACGAGGCCGTCACGAGTTGTGAGATTGATGGCAATGGCGTTGGTGTTAGGTGCCCGTCCTTGGGTTCGACGGAAACGAAGGTGTGCGGCATGTTAGCAATTACATCCGGGCTCTGCAAGAACGCAATACCCTAATAGCACTAAGGATGCACAGCCAAAAAAAGAAGAAGTTAAAAAAGAGAAGTCCCACTACAGTGATCTAGTCCCGCGTTCAGAGCAACATGGACGTAACATCCAACAGCTTTCATCACCTTTGGTGAATCTCATTTTTTGTAGGTACGATCGTTCCTGAGCAGCAAGGACTAGGTCTTGAAGATGGACGATCCCGCTCTAGGAGGACGATACGACGTGGAGCAGCTCCGCCGCGTCATGCACGCAGCCCAATTCTGCATACACACCTCGCCGGCCCAAAGGCCACGGATGAGCCAGGTATATGTTATTCTAGCCCTCCTTTCTTTCTGATTTGTAAGCTCCAACGCCGAGCCCCAAACCTTCCGCAATCGTCTGAACCATGTTGTTCAGAACGCGGAAAGCCATCCAACACGGTCCTGTATTGGTTCGTGGACCGGTCCGAACGCGATTTCTTTTTCAAACCGGAGACAAATATGGAGGGGCTTTGCGGGAATTCGGACACGCAAATCATCGCTCTCCGCCCCCTGGCCCATCCAAAAGAAAGGTGGAGCCAGCGCTTTTGTAGCATCCCGCAATGCTTCTGCGCCAAAATCACTCACTCTCTTCTTCCATTCCCCATCGTTCTCCGCCCAATTCCCGCTCATTTCTCCTACCCTCTCGTTTCTTTCGCTGCCGACACATGGAACCGTCGGAGAACCTGTCGAAGATGGAGCTGACGGAGGTGCCGGAGGATCCGAACATCACTCTTCCCTGGAAGATCAGCTCGGAGACATGGCAAAATCGCGCGTCAAACCGAAGGCCGCAAAGGAGGAGAAGTTCAAGAAGCGGTTGGCCTGGTGGTGGCGATGGGCGTGGAGGTCATGGCGGCCGGCGCGGCCATGGCGAAAATGTTGACCTCGAATATCAAATCTTTGGACGCTGACGCTAGAATTATCGTGCAATCCGTCCGTTACCAGATGTTGGAGCGGCAGAAAAATGAGTTGACGGCGGCGGAAGATAGAGGCGGATGCGGATACAGAGGCTGCCTACGCGGCGGTAACGACACCTCCATGACCGGGGAACAACTTGCTAGGATTGCCAGTCCGGCAGGGCAAAAATGTACGGGCTGTTGGACTGATGTTCATTTCGATTCGGGTATGTAAAAACTAAGCATATTTTGGCTCTTTTTGATTGTGATTGGGGATGTGATCCGGTGCGGGTGTGATCCGGCGCGTTGTGTGGATCAGCGTACCTCTGAATTTGATTTGCTGGCGGATATATACATGCTACTATTGGATGCCATCCTTCCGCATCTGTGTCCGTGGACTGATCCCCCTGTCCACGGATGGATGCGGGAGGACATTTGCGGGTTGTCTTTCAAGATGCCCTATGATCCACATATCTCATCTAAACTCCTAATGTCTCAGTTGGTAGGTTGCGTTCCGGGTTTTATTTTTATCCCACCATTTTCGTCCGGTTTTTTTTTCGTCCTCAATCTCACCTCCCACTTCCCCGTACCAAAAAGAAAACCAACCAAACCAGGTAAGACCGATGCCTCCAGTCCTCGCACGCCTCGCACTCGCATGCCTCAATGAAAAAAGACCAGCGAAAAAAGACCTACGAAAAAAGACCTACGAAAGAAAAAACAATGACAAAAAATCAGGCGACTCGCACGCACGAGCGAGGCCTCTAGATCCCGTCGCCACAGCCCGACGCCGCCAGCCCCGTCCTCCTCCCTGGCTCCCGGCGCCGCCCGCCCCCCATCTCCTCCTGCGATCCTGGCGTCGCCCCGCCCCACCTTCTCCCTCACTCCCGGCGCTACCTATCGATCCCCTCGACGACACAGAGCCGCCGTCCTCTCATGCGATCTCGCTGCCGCCACCCTCCGATCCGCTCCTCCTCTCCAGAGGATACGCATCCGCATCCGTCGACACCGATCCGGGCAGGCGCGGCCGTCGTGGATCACGAGGATCCGGATGATGGGGCGGCAGAGATGGCCACGGATCTGTTACGGCGACGACGGCGCCGGATCCGCACCCGCAGCATCCGGATGGAGGCCGGCGACGAACCTTAGCCTAGACGTCAGCATCGGGATCCAACCCCTGCTCTCGGTGCTGGGGCTAGGCATATGGGGGTGCTTGCTGCCGCGGTGGACCTCGACGCCGGCGACATCTGCAGCATCTCCCTCCCGTCGGGCTGCAGGACCTGTATGCCCAAGGTACGCGTCCTCCTCCTTCCTTTCCCCTCCCTACCAAGACTGCAGCTTGCTGATGTGTCGATTAGTGGTAGTGATGGATCTAGGATGAGGATAAACTGGCGAATAATCCAGCGGTCGGATGAGGATAAATGGGCGGCTGCAAACTCTGGACCTCGTCGGCGTCGTGGTCGGAGGCCACGTTGACCCTGCCTCTGCATCTAGCGGCGCCGGGTTCTTCCCGTTGCTGCACCACATCGCGGCCGAGGGAGACCAGGCGCTGGCGTGACCCCACTCCCGCTGCTGTTTTGTCTCGTCAGATAATCCATATCAGGTTAGTTCCATGCTGCTTCGCTCGACGGCAGTTATCGTTCTGGCTTGCTCTCTCGTGGGAAGTAGCATGTGGCTCTGTTAATTTATTAGAAGGTACATAAGATTTTGCAAGCAATCGTGGTACATGATCCGGTTTTTTGGGCTGACCTTATTATGCTTTGTTGTCTCAGCCTGACACGAAGGATGAGCATGTGAGGATTAAGGATGCAGGAGGCAAGGTCATCCAATGTAATGGTTACCGAGTGTCTGAAATACTTGTATGTCATGATTATTTGGTGTGCAACTACATTTATCTTGTACCAAATTACTATGCCATTGAGTTCGAAATTGTAGACACGGTAGCTTCAAAGCATGATGCGAAATTACTTGGTGCAGTGTGATACAGACAAATGTCTTGGCGCATTGGTGCTTTGTTTTGAAATCCAGGAAATTAGTTGGGATTGAAGAATTAGCTCTTGTTGGTCATTAATCGTTACCATTTTAAGATCACTCATTTGTGAAAACTGAAGTCCCCATTCCTTTTGGTCATTTAACAAAGCATATGAAAGTGAAACGACACACTGTCACACATATATCTTAGCTCTTCTAAAATCATGTTTCACTGCTTGGTTTGTGCTACAAATAATGTTAGTACGTTGAACTTGCTAAATCAGGTCAAATGTGGCTCAGTGATAGAATTAAGAATGAAGGAGGAAGATACCAGCACCAGCCCCAGCAATAAAGACTGCGGCAAGGGCGACGACAGTGTGTCTCGGCGAGCGTGAGCAATGGCAGCATCATCTCCGACTCCGAGTACCTGACCAAGACGCTGTCCAGGTCACACGTCGAGGACTTCCTCCTGGACGATGCCGCCTCCTTGACTGTTGTTGTCGTCTCCTCAAATAAGTCGTATCAGGTTAGTTCCATTGCACTGCAAATACTACCACTTTTATTGGGCAAGCAAATACATCTTGAAAGTATAAGTCATATCAGGTTAGTTCCATCGTATGCCAGTATCGTCTGGCACGCGAACTCAATTTCTTGCATCGCCCATTGTTGTTCATCTGCTGCTCTAACCAGTAACCATCCCTTGGTCCCGATACTTTCGAGCTCGCAAATATAACATTGATTGCTTGATTAGCATTATTTCCTTCAAGGACAAAACTAATTGTCGATTCTTTTTGGCTACATCAGAAGGATTTTGGATGCAGACCTATGTGGTTTCTTCATAGTACTAGGGAGCTGACAATAAAAAAACATGAGAATTCATCACCTATCTTAGCCACCGCAACCTGAACAAGGTTTGCCAACATCTAGCTTAATCCTTCTTAATGGTTGGTAGGAGACCTGTCCTACAAGCAGAAATCATCTACTTTGTGTTTGAATTTTCTAAATTACAGTAAAACATGTGCATACTTCAGTTTGCACAAAGAGCAGACCTAGACAATCTGTTGTAGGATCTGAGCTACTGAATATACATGTAGTAAGAAATACTTTTCCTTTGATCCTCTTTCATGTTCAAGTTCCTAATGAAGCTGCCATACAGCGCATTTAGGCTCTGGTCAACAAGTGGACGGACAGGTTGTCCATTCTTGTTGTTCTTGCGTGTCAAGATTCTTGGCTGCAGACTTGCAGGTATCAAGTATGAGTCGATGCTTAACTTTTGTCACGTTTCTTACTTACCACTGTTATTTCTAGCATTCAACATACATGAACTGAATAGACCAATGGCATTACATGTTTCGTAGGCATGTTTCTAAATGCTAATTAGCATTTCTCAGTTTTGCAGATACACCATGATTGCAGCAGGTGTTGGAAGATATCATCTGATGGTCGTAACTGACGAAGGAAGTGCTTTGTATACGGACAAGCTGGGGACGAGTTCACTAAGGAGTGGTTGACTCCCTCTCCTGTTGCTTTTTTTATGGTTGATAGATGACACAACTAGAAGTGCAGCAAATACAACTTATATTGTCACATGTTCTTAGAACCTACTTGTTTGGGTGATAATGAAACCAATAAAAATATTTATGACATGAGCATATACATAACTTATATTGTTTAGGACCATGGGGTGGTTCTGACAATTTTATGAGAATTTGACCATATGGGAAACTCATTTTCCACTGTGTTCTTACACTGCTGTTATTTTTGTGTTCTCCCTGACTCCATGTTGTTCCAAATTTGGTGCAGGGACTAAGGTGTCACCACTCCCCTGCCTTGTTACTAAAGCAACTAATGTTGTTTGTGGTGCTGACTTCACTATCTAACTGTCATCGGTTGAGGGATCTTCCGTACTGTATGGCCTTCCTGAAACTATGAAACTTAAAGATTAGCACGCTCTTTTTTCTTTCAGATAAAGCAAAAGGCTTTGATCATCTTCTCATGATAAAATCTTTAGATAATTATCTGCTTTGGTTGTTATTAGTGGGGTTTTCCTTCGTCATTTCTTTGAAGATGTATTTAGTTCTTCTGTGCTATTCAGTACATCAGGACTTCCTCGGTACGGCTAACTTGGTCATTGAAGCGATAATCAGGTTGGTTGCTACTATGTTAACACACGACACCTACTAAATTTGCAACACTAGAGGCGGGGACTCCTAGACCTATGCTAATTGATTTAATTGATTATTATTATTATTCGTTAGGCGTCCAAACAGGCAGCTGAGCGTTGGACATGGCCTTATGCCTCCGAATAATATGTTCATACCCCATAAGTTCTTTGCAATATTCATACACCCAATTCAGTACTATTTTCCATATTTTAACTTTACATACTGTTTTTATTATCTGCTGTTAATTATAAGTACCAATCAAAAACTGTTAATTATAAGTGCATAGCATAGCCCTATATTTATTGTGTTCAGTGACCTTTTTTATGAAAATCATTGCTACGAGTCACCATTTTATAATTGGTGTTCATATCCTAATCCTTTTGTATTTGCAAGATCACTCCTTAGTGTTAAGAGGGGAGGGATGATTTTAAGGATATTTTTGTAAAAGGAGGACATTGACAAAAACATTGAATACAAGGAGCTTGCAACCATGATGGAATGGTACAACGGCAGTGATAAGATTTGTGCATTGTTTTTTTTGACACGAACTAATATGTGGATACTAGGAATATGGCTGAATTAATAAACATTGTTACTTTCTTTTTGCATCCAGAATCTTTGCGTGGTAGCCTGCTTGCCGCCCAGATAGTGAGCCCCTGAGCTCCTGAAGAAAGGACAGTTGAAGGAAATGGTAAAGTTACTTATAAATGTCTTGCTTCTTAAGTATTTTACCATTTATTGAAGATGCAGTGTTTTTTAATTGTTGCTAAGCCAATTATGAACAAACACTTTGTGCTAAACATCTTGTAATTCTTGTCCGACGATATACATTATTTGATGCCTCAAGAAAGAAGCGAACACAAAGGATCCTACGCCAAAGGATGAAGAGGTCGAGGAAGTGATGGAAGGGGGTGCATGGTGAAGCTGGCATGATGGCTGCGAAGGTCAAAGGAGAGAAGGCTAGCACTGGACTTATTTTGGAGTCTCTTGACAGGCACATCGCACATCAACCTTGGGTGATTTAAGTGAGGGTGGTTCTATCTTTTCCGCCCTCTAATTTCTGTCAATGACTAAAGATAGATGATTAGGGAAAATTTTAAAATATTAGCATGGATTATTGGCCATCCTGAGTTTTTTACTCTCTCTGCTATGGTGTTACAGTTATAGAGGTCTTGCAGACAACTTAGGGGGTGTTTGTTTCCAGGGACTTTTTGGTGTAGGGACTAGAAAAAGTCCCTCTTAGAGACTTTTTAATCAAACAGGAGGGACTACTAGGGACTAAAAGTTGCTTTTTGGGACTAAATGAAGAAGACTCTAAAGGAGTCTTTTTTTGGGACTTTTTGAGACTTTTCCAACAATGCCCCTCCCTGCACCCATTGCCCTGCCGGCCCATGGTGTTGTTTGGTTGTTATTTTTCTGTATACTAGGGGTAACATGGTCATTTTAATAACTCCAGGGAGGGACTAGCGACTTTTTAGTCCCTGGAAAACAAACAGGGAGGGACTTTTTAGTTGGGACAAGTCCTAGGACTTATGAATCAAACAGGGCCTTAGATTGATGTGTTTTGTCGACTATCTTTTTTGAGCAGAATAACTGTTGGGTAGCCCCAACAGTAATTGTCGATACTGCAGGTTTAATGGATGGTAAAGTGATCCGTTGCTATTTTGCATTTGATTCATCTGCAAATTAGTACTAACTGATAAAAGATACATATTACATGAATCCATGAAATTTAGTACTTAACCATGTTCATTGATCTATAGATTAATATAACTTGTATTGACAAAAATAAACATTATTCCTGAAGAGAAAATGCCTCTACATGTTCTCCTTCAGTGTGTTGCAGAAAAACCATCCATACACCATCTTTGTGTGTGTGTGTGTGTATATAAAAATTTCCCCTATTCTACAAAACATTTATGGTACTATATATATCAGGTTGGAAGAATCCAATCAAGACTTGACATGGAGTGACAATGCCCTCCTATCAAGGGGACATCAAATACCGAGGGAAAATCTCTCTCAAATAATAGAATATAGTTGTTTTGTTCCAGTACAACTTTCTTTCGTTTTCATCCTTGCTTCGATGTAGATAGTATGAGGACAAGAGATTACAAGACACCTGACAATAAATTATTTATTAGATTTGGAAACATAATCTGAGAAGTAAGGGCATCTAAAGTGCTTCCCCTAAAATTTAACTCCTCAAAAGGCCCTCCAAATTCTACTCGAATTTTGAGGAGTTAAAGGTTGTTACACCCAACCCTTCCCCTAAAACTTACCTCTCTGTAAGTTCTAGGAGGGAGTGGATGACGAATGTTGGAAGACTTTCAAAGTTAGGGATGATGAGAAATAATAAAAATTACATCAAGATCCGTAGACCACCTAGCGACGACTACAAGCACTGAAGCGAGCTGAAGGCGCGCCGCTGTCATCGCCCCTCCCTTGTCGGAGCCGGGCAAGATAGTCGGGAAGTCGTCGTGCTAAGGCCCTATAGAACCAACACACCAGAACATCAACCGTCACAGATGAAGAGTGTAGATCAAAAGGATCCAAACTGAAAACACACGAACGAAGATGAACGACGAACAGATCCGAGCAAATCCACTAAAGATAGATCCGCTGGAGACACACCTCCATGCGCCCACCGATGATGCTAGACGCATCACCGGAACGGGGGCTAGGCGGGGGACCTTTATTCCATCTTCAGGGAGCCGCCGCTGTCTCGCCTTCCTGAGCAGGACACAAACCCTAACAAAGCTCGAAAAAATATATATAAACAGGGCCCTCCCACCGGCAAGGGCCGAGATCCACTCCGTCTCCATGGCCCTAAGGCCACCGAAGATGGGACGGACCGGCGCCGGCGGCGGCATGCAGAGAACCCTAACTTTTTGGAGGCGGCGACTGGGTAGGATGTTGTATGTGCATGGGGATAAGTTAGGATTGACTCCCAAAATTTGCTGCTCGGCTCTGCCCATCTTCGCCCTCCCCATCGCCGTCCACGCGGGCTGGTTAGGCTGGGTGGCGGCGGGGCTTTCTCCTCCCCGTCCGCCTCTGGTGGCGCAGGGTGCCGTGGGTCCAACGAGGGTGTGGCGCTATATGCAGGGCGTGGCAGCGGGCTGGTGGCGTGGCTGAGGTGGTGGGGGTGCGTGCGCGTCCTGGAGTCTGGTCGGGCCTTCCTCCCCAGCTTTTGGACGATGGCGTGCGGCGCGGGTGGGCTTCTCTTGGGCCCATCCTTGACGGTGGATCTACCCTCCTCTTCGGCAGACATGCGGTTGTTGTGGCCTCTCGCCAGTCTGCACCAGTAGTCGTGGTGGGGCGAAGTAGGGGTGCTTCGGTAGGGGGGGGGGAGGGGGAGGTCGGTAGGAGGGACGAGGGCTCCACCGTTGTTGAGTCGCATGTCGCCGGCATAGGAGGTGTGCCAGTTGTGGCCATGTGTCGCTCCTCCCCCTTCCCCTTTCCCCAGCCTGGTGCTTTCTGGCAACGCTTCAGGTGGGACGGGCGTTGTCGGTTCAGGCGGTGGTTGGAGTTGGCGGAGCTATTTGAAGCCACCCCCTTTGATGTTCTCATGGCGGTCTAAGTGCAGAGCCGCGGCCCTGGTGATGGGAGGCGCATTGATCTTGGGCGGATTTGCGCGGCTTGGGTGCGGGCGAGCAAACATGGCAGCTCAGGCGGCATGGATGCGGGTGGTTGGCAGAGTGGGGGTGCGACGGAGGGAGTCAGAGCACCAGGGTACATAACTTGCCCAATCTTTGTACTAGCCGTTGGCGGCGACGTCCGTAGATGTTGTTTCCTTCTTGCAGGCTCCGCCACGGTACTCTCACTCCCTTCGTGTTGCTCTGGGTGAAAACTTGATCCACGGGATCAGACGGTGGCGGCTATCCGTGGTCCTACCCTTCTTGGAAGCGCCGTTTTGGAGTACCCGCTCCGGCGTTGGCCATCTCACCTCTCCTTGGTGGATCACTCATGTGGTTGTCCGTCGGCTAGAAGCGGTTCTTATGTGCTCATTCGTAGTATGCTTGGTAGTCGTTGAGGTGGTTTGTCGGCACCTTTGTATCTTGCTTTGGATGTGTGTTGAGTGCGGTGGTGGCGTGTGTTTGTATCGGTCTTCTCGGATGTATGAGGTGATGGTTGCTTTTTTTTATAATATAAAGGGGGGGGGGCTTTTTCTTCATTAGGGGATTGTGTCCTAGAGAGATAGAGAGGGCTAGAAAGAAAGATGGAGCGAGGGTGGGAAAGAGAAGGTTAGGGAGAGAGATGGAGAGTGGTAGACAAAGTGGGGAACGAGAGACAAATATGCAATGTATTCATAGGTGCAATCAGATTAAAACAAACTAAAAAGCCCGTGGCATCACACGGGCATTCTACAGGAGTCGGTCGGTCGTCACGCATACGACGAGAGAGCGGCTGCATGCATGAATGAATGGGCCGGATTTCTAAAATGGATTTTTGGAGCACCGGGGCAACGGAGCACGTTATTTTGAACTGCTCAAAAAAGGTGTTTAAAAGATTTGAATAATACGCATGCATGTGGTTTAAGTACCGGTGAAATTTCATTCAATAGTACGTTGTATTATGTGTTGCACAAAAGAGACAAATTTTCAGCCAAAAACAACAAAAACCAAGTGCATGTGTTTTGTCTTTTTTGTATCTTTTATACATGCGAGCACGTATATTGCTGAAAATTTGACCCCTTACACTGCACTGCTATATATGTGTGCCCACAAAAATTTGAAAATTTTTGAGCCGTAAAAATCTGGTTTTTTGAACTTCAAAAGAGCAGGCACTATGTGCCCGTGCTCAGATGTCAATATTCGCCGGGTTTCACACTTTAAGGACCAGCTCGCGCAGTCGGTCTAGGTACATTAAATTGTCATTAGTCATTACGAACGCGGAGATCTTATGTCGTCGCGGTCATGCGAGGCAGTCTACACGGAAGCATAGGCATAAAATGCAATATTGGGGCCCTAATCTTCATGGGTAGTGACCGTGATGGGGAAAGAAGTGACTGGACTTGCAGCTTCTGAACTAACACCTGAGCTCAGCTCGTGGTGACACTTCAAGTGCAAATTACACGGAGGCACGCGCACGACACGAACGGATTCAAGTTCAAGATGACGAAGGGCATGCTCGGCAACGTCGTGTTCGTTGGAATTATGTCAGACGCATTGACAATTAGGCTTGTCTTCTCCCAAAGTCCCAATGGTGACGCGGATTAAATTGAAGAGGAAATTGCATAAACCACCAACTATTGATATTGATTTTGCACAAAACATCTACTATACGGGTTTGTTAGACAGAATAATAAATATTGATATAATCTGTTGAGGCTACTTCTAATCCAATGTTTACACAATCTTGTTATGCAGATGTCATGTGTGAAACTCTTTTCAGTTGTATTGTCTTGACCCGTTTAGGATGGCACAACCAGTTTCTACCACAACTATTGCGGTATCAAATATCAAGGTGAGGCACTTATATGTGATTATCAGTCAATATGAGCTATAACAAGTTGAAGGTCCAGCTATCTCCAGGGGTCCACTACCACAGACCGATGGGTTTGAATTTTGATGTGTGTGTGAGTGGGGTGTAAGAGGAAATTTGAGCTGACTGCATCATGCACAACTGCCTGTTTTCACCTCAAAGAATTGTTGAGGGCGGAGAGAGGGCGGAGAGACAAAAATAGTGGATGAAATAAGAAAAAGAAAAGAAGATGAGGAGTTATTTAATGGTAAAAGAATTGTTGATAACACCACCCTATTTGGACGAGTATCCTAAAGGTTTATGTTAAACTACAAAAATATGTATGCTCTGTAGCAACGGATGGGCAATTAACATGCGATGGATTCAGGGAAAGACACCATCGAGTTAACGTCTAGCGGGGGAAAGGAGCCATGGACGTGGTTGCACAAGACACCAATTTACCTGGAGGACACCCTTGGCACCGAAAATTGACCTAGGAGGGCCAGATCGATGTCACGGATCGCCCGAGGTATAAATCGTATTGTATGAAGCCCATGGCACCAGAAAATCGCCATGGGATGGCCATATTGATGTCGTCGTTGAATCCGGCTACTCAGCGTGACATATATGTGCTCACCGCAACTCATCAGATCTGACCAAAACAGATAACCGGGGAGGGGATGGGCGACATAGCGATTGATGGGAGGGGAGGGGATGGTGAGCGTGGATGGAAGGTGGCGGCGACATACCACGGTGGGGAGATATGGTGGCAGCAACGTCATGGCAGAGAGAAAGAGTGAGAGGGGCGGTTGCGGTGAGAGAATTGGTTGCGAGGGGGACACGAGGTCCATTATGCTAGAGTCAACACGAGGTCAGAAGTTTTGCGAGAAGGAAACTATCCATACGTTGGCAACATTATTTGATAGCTGTCTGGGATAGACAACGACATCTCATCGTGCAATATGATAAGTAAAGTCTTTTGTCTATTGTAATCATGGTTTATTGTTGTTTCTAATAGCTTCACTTGTAGATTTATCTTCCCTATGCATCCATCGGCCAATACATTTTATACGTAATCGATAAAGAGGCACGTCGTCTATATATTATGGACCCTATTCAAACATCACAATAGTTAGAGGATAAAAATTTGAGGCATGCACTGAAATTAAAAAGTTTTGCAATGGATTTCAAAAAAGCACTCAAAATAAAGCTGCCTGGTTGAAATTCCGATATATCTAAATGACAACATTTATTTCCGTTTGGTATTTCAACGAGTATAGACGGGTAATGAATTCATAATAAAAACATTTATTTTTGTTATCACTATATTCTTTATATTATTAATTAAAAAAATTACAGGAATGTGTCTGACTATTTTGTTTTTCATTTTATGCTCTGGTGGAACAGTAAAGAATTGGTCAAGCCGGTTTACAGGGTGAGTATTGTCCGTTACATGATTTAAGACCTTCGGCGTGAAATTTTCATGCTAACTACATATAATATTTGTGCAAGATGGGTATGAGTTGAGGAAACAGTTTTTATTATACTTGCTAAAACATCGCGGGAATGAAGCTAAAGGCATCTTTCCTGATATTGTGAAAGAATTTTTTAAGCGCATCATCTAGATATTGATAGTTTTGTAATATATGTTAAGGTCGAACATCGCTCAGTTTATTACATGCACATGTCGTTAATCTTTTTTGTTATCAATTTACATTGCAAAATTGGACTTCAATTATTCAATAATTGTGTCTGTGTTATATTGTTTGTACGTGTGAAATGTAATATGTAACTCTTGCAAACTATTTCAAGAGCCCGTGGCAACGCACGGGCATTCTACTAGTTTGGCTAATGGACAGTATAACACTTTATATAATATAGTTAATCTTAATATTAAAAATGCGATATGGATTCGGAAGGAGTACATCAAGTAAATTGGGGCCATTTATTTATGTGATTCAGTGTCCCAGGTGTCATAATACTAGAACAGAATCTGAATAGTATATTAACAAATAAAATCGTCTCTAACCGATCCTTATAATTTGAGTCTGTCTATGTTACATCTAGATGTGAGATAATATCTCACATTTAAGTAGTATCTTTTTACTTTTGTTTGTTTGTTTGTTTTTCCTTTTTGTTTCTCTCAAGCATGTTCGTTTGTCTCAGCTTTTTTGTTAGGTTGTGCAGCTGCTGGGAGATGTGTTTGACTATCATGCGGTGCACGATCGCGGATAGTGCAACGTACAAAATTCCACACAAAAAAGAAATGTGACTACTCACAATCGAACACAGGACCTCTGACAGACGCAATCCTGTAGTTAGCCACTAGAGCTATAGCGCGTTAGTTACTTCTTGCCACCGTGAAAGACTAAAGACTATTCCGCCGCACATCCAACAATTCAAAAAATTCAAACATTTCATGAAATTGTGACTTTTAATTGAGTTGAACAATTTTCAAAATTGAGATATGCTTTTGCAAAAAAAGAACAACATTTAAAAATTGAGAAACATTTTTTTAGAAAGAAGAATTTTTTGCGAACTTTCAAACGTTTTAAAAAAATGTGATTTTTTTAAAATGCATACACTTTTCAAACAGTTTTTGAAAATTGCAAACAACTTTTTGTTTCAAACTTTTTTATAACTTGTGAACAACTTTTGAAAAATATGAATGCATTTTAGAATTTCGAAAAAATTTGATAGACACGAACAATTCTGGAAACTTGAACAAATTTATGAATTTGGAACATTTTGTGAAACTTCTAAATTTACGAAAAAACAAAAAATAATCAGAAAAAGAAAAAATAAAATAAAAATGACAAAAGGGATCGACTTTTGAAAAATAGTAAAACTAAAAAGAAAGGAAAACCAGTGAAGACAAAATGATAAAAGAAAAAAAAGAAAAAAACATGAAGAAAAAAAGTATCCTAACTACTTGGGTCAACTCGTCTGCGGTGTGCTTGCTGTCGAGGATAGGCTTGCAACTGGGATAGAAAAAGGTCGGACCCCTAGTTGCGAGTTGACAGTGGACTGAGAATTGGGACTAAAAAAGGCCGAGCCCCAGTTGTGAGTCGTGTTGGACTTTCAACTATTACAAAAAAAACGTTGGCCCGCCGTTGCGAGTAGATGATGGACTTGCAATTAGGACAAAAAAAGGTCGGCGCCTTGTTACGAGTCGAGGGTGGACTTGCAATTAGGACAAAAAAGGTCCGACCTTAGTTGCGAGTCGAGGATGGACTTGCAGTTGGCAGTAAAAAACCTCGGCCCAAGTTGCAAGTCGATGGTGGATTTGCAACTCTGACAAGAAAGGTTGGGTCCCAGTTGCGAGTCGAGGGTGGACTTGCAACTGGGACAAAAAAGGTCAGACCCTAGTTGTGAGTGGAGAGTGGACTTGCCACTAGGATAAAAAAGGTTGGGACCCTAGTTGCTAGTCAAGGGTGGACTTGCAACGGGGACAAAATAAGGCCGGACCCTAGTTGCAAGTCGAGGGTGGACTTGCAACTAGCACAAAAAATGCCGGGGTCCAGTTACAAGTCAAGAGTGGGATTACAACTGGAGAAAAAAGGTCAGATCCCAATTGCGAGTCGAGGGTGGACTTGCAACTAGAACAAAAAAAGTCGTACCCTAGTTGCGAGTTGAGGGTGGACTTGCAACTAGGACAAAAAAAGTCTTGTCCCAGTTACAAGTTGAGGGTGGGTTGCAACTGAAACGAAACAATGTTGGGGTCCAGTTGCGAGTCGAGCGTGGACTTGCAACTGGAAGACAAAATGGCCAGGCCCCAGTTGTGAGTTGATGGTGGACTTGCAACAGGGACAAAAAAAGGTCGAACCTCAGTTGCGAGTCATGTGTGGAGTTGCAACCAGACAAAAAAAAGTTGGGCCCGAGTTGCGAGTCAAAGGTGGACATGCAACTGATATAAAAAAAAGGATGAGCCACAGTTATGAGTCGAGGGTGGAATTGCGACTTAGACAAAAAAAGATTGAGCCCAAGTTGCGAGTCGAGGGTGCACTTACAACTGAGAAAGAAAGTTTAGGCCCCAGTTGCGAATCAAGGGTGGATTTGCAACTGAAATGAAAAACAAATTGGGATGAAAAATATTTTGGAATTTAGATTTTTTTCACATACTTAAACTTTTTTCCAAATTTTATAAAAAATATACACACTAATCTTATTCATGAATTTGAAAAAGGGGAAAAATAAAAGATAAAATGAAAAAAGAAAAAGAAATAAAATGAAACTGACACAAAAAGAAAAGTTATATAGAGACAATAGAGCAAAAAATAAAAAAAATGATAATGAAGAAAGGAGAACGGTAGATGAAAGATAGAGTGATGATAAATAGTGAGAGGAGAGTCGATCAGCCAACTCTTCATTTGTGAAACAAACGAATGAAAAAACAAATCTTTGCCAAGCCCCATAAAGAAACAAATGAAAAAGGGGCCGAGCCTATCCTTCTCGTGACCAGACAATGTGCAACTAAGATGAAACAAACTACAGTCCTAGTTGCGAGTCAAGGCTGGGCTTGCAACTGGGATGAAAAAACAAAACAGATGCCTGGTTGCAAGTCAAGGGCGAGCTTGCAACCAAGAGAACTATGAGCCCAGTTGCGAGTCAAGGATCGACTTGCAACTAGGACGAAACAAACTACAGTCCCAGATGTGAGTCAATGGTGAACTTGCAAATGAGATGAAAGACAAAACACATGCCCAGTTGATAGAGGCGAGGGTGTCCCGATCTTTCGATGAGATGATAACTATCGATTTGGTGGAGACGACTTTGACGATCCGACTACAAACGTGCACGACGTTGCGCCTTAGCAATCGCTAAACCAATCTCCTGAGGTTACTGACGATGCCGGAAGCACGATTAGCCTGACCACGAAGGTCTATTCCTGCACGCAATCGAAGAACGAGCAAGAATATGATAAAGCAATCCGAATATTGTGAATATATATGAAGTATTGATAACGGTGGGGATCCGTAAGCGGTCTTGGTCTGGTCGTTGGACACAAACGAAGTACACGAAGTTGCAATGGCTAACTTTTAACTAAACAAATCCCAAGTCTAAACGATGCCTTAAGGGCTATATTTATAGGGAAAAGAGAGGGGATTTTGTACACCCTTGGCAAGGAGGGACTAAAACACCTCCTAAGTCGTTTTCCCTACAATTTGGACTCTAAAAATATATTACATGGGCCTTGCCCAAAATAAGGTGGCGCAACACCAATAATAAGCTATGGACGAAATTAATGAAAGGCGATCTTGTATATTTCGTCCACCATCTTGTATGTCATCATGGTGGCTTCAAAGTCCGGAAATCTCCACTTGAACCTCCGTTCTTGTTCTCTTCGCACGCACCTTCATCTCCGTGCTTGACCATGCTCCAATGTTCAACCTTCTTGTCCGTGCTAGGCCCTTCAATTGCAAGCAACACAAATGTATCTATGTTAGGCAGCATCATATTCTCATGAACATTAGAAACATTACCAAGAAACGAAAGTACCTGATAATTTAATTGGCGTATCTGAGCTCTAGCAACTGTTCCAAGAGGTAAAACAGTAGGGGATATGGGTGTAACTGTGGTAGCCATGTCCTTATCATCCTCCCCTTCTTGAAAATAAAGCTGTCCTTGGCGTTGCTTAATCTGAAATCTGGCTAACAAAAGAGACAAGGTGTATATGTATATGTCATTCATTTTCACTTATCTCAGTTGGGGCACATGTGACACAGTTATACAAGAGCACCCTTCAAAAGTCGTGAAATATAAAGCCAATATATTATCACAAGAAGTCAAAGGCATGAAAAAATTGCAACTCAGTTTGCACATATAAGTGAAGCTCTTATTCATATCAAAAGATTGACAATGCTTATCATTAAACCATCCCAACATTGATGAACCATCACCAAGATTAGAGGTCATATCAAAATGATTAAACATTGGCACAATTATTTTCAAACGTATTTGATCCAAATCTGATTTATTCCCTGATTCACTTGATTCTTTTGCATCGATAGTTAATTCAATGGGCTCACTCAAAATTGTTTGATCACATGGCAAAGTCAAATCATCAACATAGTCCTCTAAAATAGCTGGTGTGATCAAAGCAGTGGGTAGCTCACCGCATGGTGCATTTAAATTGACAAGACATTCATCATACTCATGTGGAGGTGGAAGATTAGTACCTTTGTCATTACCTCTTATGATGAACTCAGATGATGTAGGCACTATCGGTGATGATGTATCGCATGGTGGAGGTGATGTAGTCCTGACAACAACGGATGTGGTTGTCATAGTATGCCTAGTAGTTGAAGGGACAATTGTATCAACTCTTGGAATGTGCATCTCGCGCTTGTTCTCCTTATGGCCAACACGTCGTTTTATTTCCTGTTCAGCTTTCCTCTTCATGAATTAGTATTTCCTGAATGTCACCATTTAATCCTCCCCAAAATCTATCCATAAAATCTTCTTCACTTTCTACTAAAGATGAATGCAGCAAGGTAGTTTGTAAAGTATCATAATATGTCGTTACGGTGTCACTACCTTGAGTTAAATGTTGCAACTTTTTAATCATGTCACGAGTATAATAAGCGGAAACGAAAGTATGTCGCATGGCAAGCTTCAAATCATCCCAAGTAGAAGGTATATCATTAGGGTGTAACCGACAATATTCACTCCACCAAACTAAAGCATAACCAGTGAAAGAACCAACCGCAACCTTAATTTTTTTACGTTCATCAAAATTATGGAAAGCAAATATATGATTTATGTCGAACTCCCATTCAATATATAAAGCAGGTCTAAAACGGCCATTAAATGGTGGTATAGAAACATTAACTTGATCATGTGCATTTGGACGTTTGTGCACCTCTCGTGACGATTGTGGTATTTGCATAGGTGGTGGCACGTCTCCCGCGATCGACAAAGCCCATGAATTGACTCTGGATCCTGTCATGGTTAGTAGAAACAAGAAACAAAATCCGAAAATAATGTTCCTATGAACTACTGGGAAGTGGTGGTAAAACGCTCACAGTATAGCAAATATCAAAGTCTTACAAGTTCTTACTATGCAGCAGGTGGTGACCAGCAACCAGTGGTGTCAGATAACTCCAAAAGTTGATCAAGCGATTGCCAGAGGAACAGACGTATACACAATGTAAAAATATGTGGAGCTGGGTTGGCTTTAAATGTATGGAAAAAATGCTACAACCACAATCTGTAATGCAAGCTGAAAATTCGCTCAAAGTGGTCGAGTGTTGGCCCTAGGCTAGACTGTACTAGAGACGCAAGCTTAAGACACTAGTAAAAACACGCGGCAACGTGAAGAAACGACTGAAAAAGAAAACTCTTGTAGATATTGTATAACGTGAAGTGATGGAGCGAGAGAAGGCGTCAACAATATTGTGGTGGCCAGCGAATAAGAGCGGACGCAAAGTGGTGCATGCAACAAAGAATAGGTAGATGCAGAGAGCAAAGCAAATAAATCCTGAACTAGCTTCCCTGTAGTATCCACGGAACCAAACTGCCCAAATCACCAAACAAATCAGCGTACTTTCTGCAATGTTTTTTTTGTCCAAACAACACACGTGAAAACCTGCTTGGAACAGCCCAAATCCTTCCGTCCAATCTTTCTTTTTTAATTATCAACCAGGCAACGTGACAAAAAACCAAGGTGGATTCTTTTTATATTTTTTTTTCTCCTTTACCCAAAGCACGTTGGATGCTAGTAGTAGGACATGCTCAAATATGGCTGAGCGCTTGCCATCTTTTTTTAATATTTCCTTGTTCTCTCTCTCCAAAACAGAATCTTTCCTTAAAAGGTTACCTTTGATTTGTGTGCAGATTTTTTGCGCAATTAATTTTTCTCCTTCCAAAAACAAATACCTAGCGCATGATACTTTCCAAAGCCCAACTAATCTGCCTTTTTTTTGCTGATCCGAATTTGGTAGGACTTGGTTCCACGTGACTAGCAGCAAAGGCAACTTTGCAACCGAAATTTCTTTCCTTATTCTTTTCTTTCAACTTTTTCTCTCTCTTGCCAAATCAAACTCCTAAAACGTACGGATCTCTTCCCAATCCGATTGCTACTTCCCCTCACGTTTCTTTTGTATCAACGAAGTTTCCAACAAACGTGCCTACCTGTGATTCCGTAGCAACTCTTTTTTTTTTACATCTCCTCTCCTTCTAATCCGCACACAATTATGTCTCAACTTTTTTTTTTCGTTCTTAACCAACAAGATCAGATCGGTCCACAAAATCAGCCAATATTCTCTTTCCCTTTTTTTTATTTCCACAGAAAAGGATCCCACCAATCCGGCCTTCCTTAGCCACGTACAACTCTACTCTTACTTTCCTTCTTTCCTTTGTCGTTTCCCGTGCTGAAATTTGCACACAAAACTTTCCTCGTAAAATGATATGCACCTTCCTTTTTTTTAAACTTCTTTCCGTGTAATACGTTCCAAAATTTCCTCAAGAAACAGATTCCAAACTAACAACCAATCTAACTATCCAAAAGTAATATAGAGTTGGTTCCCCTACGTCTCGCGACTAGGGTTCGTTAGTCCTCCGGTGGCGCTGCCACCGCGAGTTTTGTCCATCCCCGGTTGATCTGCAGAGAAACCTCGTCCTTCCGCTCCACACCCTGCCTGCTTCTCCTCTCCTGGGCTGTCCCCGATCGCTCGCCTGGGGTAGTACCGGGAGCGAGGTTTAGGGTTCGGGAGCGCTTGCTATTTGTCCGTACGCCATGGCGGAGAATCAGGGTGAAATTGGATCGATAGATGCGATTGAGGCGACTGATAAGTTGCTGGAGAGATTAAACCTTCAAGATGATGAGGTGGACGACTTGATCTGGGAAGAGGAGATTGATGTTGAAGAAATCAAGCCGAAGTGGTTAGCCCTAGGGCGCCTGCTTACAACAAAAAGTTTCAGCCAGAGCGCGTTGATCGCGGACATGAGAGCAGCTTGGAATCCAGCGCAAGCAGTGGTATGGAGAAGGATCAATGCAAACCTGTTCTCTATCCAATTCAATTGTTTGGGAGATTGGAACAAGGCGATGCATAAAGGACCATGGGACTTCAAAGGTACGGCTCTCCTGCTAGCTGAATATGATGGATTCTCAAACCCTGAGAAGGTGAAACTAGACAAACTAGAGACTTGGTGCCAAATCCATCGGCTACCTGATGGAGTTCTGAAAAGTAAAACTGCTCTGGAGAACCTCGCAACACGAATTGGTGAAGTCCAGGAGGTCCAAGTGACTCTCCCCAATGGTTTCATTGGTGAGTTCATCAGGGTAAGGGTGAAACTGGATGTATACAAAAAGTTAACATGTGATGTGGGAATCACGAAGGCAGGACAAACGGAAAAATATCTGGTGAAATTCGAGAAACTGCCAACGTTCTGCAATGCGTGTGGCTTGCTAGGACACTGGCATGAAGAATGTGGGACGGGTGAGCATGATGATTCCAAGTTTGAGTGGGGTAGCTTCATCCTAGCCCCGAGGAGAGGTAGAGGAGGCGGCCGGGGAGGCCGAGGCAATGGTGGACGCCAGAGAGATTCAGATGATGAGTTTGATGGCAATGGCAGGAACCCGGGGAGAGCACCTGGGAGAGGACGTGGTATAAACATGCAACCAACTCCACGAGCAGCGACAAATGAGAGCTGGAGGTTTAATGCATTATATCAATCGGGTCCTAACTGGCTCCGATCCAAAACTGAACATTCTTGCTTCAGGGCAGGACATGAGGATGGGTGACGCTGCTACTGTTTTAGGCAAAAGAACAGCAGATGACAGCTCCATGGGAATTGATTTGCGAACGAACCCGGGTGCGGACTCACAAGGAAAAGCCATAATACCATTTGTTGATAATGAGAAGTACAATGCCCCAGTAACATCGACAGTAGCTGAGAAGTTTCACTTGTTCGAAGGGGATGAGGTTGATGGCAGTACGAATCATGTTCTTGTCCACACACCGCAGAAGAATATGAATAAGAAAAAGCTACGAGGTTCTGATGGAGAAGTAGTGAATGGATCGAGTTTGGCTGGAAAGCAAACACCTGAGATATCGGCGTCCTCCCGGGAGGAGGATGACCGGACGCAATGAAACTCTTAGCGTGGAATTGCCGTGGACTTGGGAACGCCGCGGCAGTTCGAGCCCTGCTGGATGTCCAGCGGGCATGTAATCCCGAGGTGATGTTTTTGTCGGAGACACATCTAGAAAGCTATCCGACAGAATGTTTGAGGAAACGACTACATATGGATCAAAAGTTTGTGTGTCCCGGCGACGGGAGGAAGGGAGGTCTGGTTATGTTCTGGAAAAATGAGATTAACATTCAGAGATTGGATTTAAATCCAATGTATATTGATGTAAGAGTGCAGGAACCAAACGGCTCGGTTTGGAGACTCACAGGCATGTATGGGGAGTTCAGGTGGGAAGACAAGTTCAAGACTTGGGACCACATGCGTCATCTGCACCAAGCGCATGCTCTCCCGTGGCTTCTTATTGGTGATCTAAATAAAATTCAGGACTTGCATGAAAAAGAGGGAGGGAACCCACGCCCACAGCAATATATGCAGGCGTTCCAAACTGCTATAAATGACTGCGATCTGAGAGATATGGGCTATGTGGGAGATGGATTTACATGGTACAGAGGAAGAATTCAGGAGAGACTAGACAGAGGGCTAGTGAACGAAGCTTGGTCAAATCTCTTCCCTTCGGCTGTCTTAGATAATATGCAATACAACCACTCTGACCACAGACCCTTGCTGATGAACACTGAATATTATAATATTCCGGATCAGCGAAGTGCACCACGGAGAAGATTTGAGGCACGGTGGTTGCGGGAAGAGAAGTTTGATGAAACTGTAACAGCAGCGTGGGAGAAAGTGGGAGCTGACCCGATAGCTAATACGATCTATGAAAAACTAACCCGCATGCATTTACAGTTCCACGACTGGGATCAAAGGGTCCTCAAGAAACCGAAAAAACGACTACGCAAGGCGCAAAGGGAGTTAGAGAAGGTTATGCGGGGTACGATCACTGATGAAAGTGAGGAAACTAGGAAAGAATTATCTGAACTGATTGAGTATCTTCTTGAATTAGAAGAAATCCAAATGATGCAGCGATCAAGGATCTCTTGGTTACAGAAGGGAGACAGGAACACGGGTTTCTTTCAAGCTTATGCATCGGCGAGGAGGAAAAGGAACTTTATTAAAAAACTGAAAGATGACGAGGGTAATTGGATAGAAGGTATGGCGAACCTCAACCCACATATCCAAAATTACTTCTCAAATCTGTTTACTTCGGAAGTACAGCAATACAGCCCCGACAGTACTTGACAAGGTGGACACAAAGGTTACTGCACAGATGAATGATGTGCTTCTTGCTCCTTACACAAGTGAGGATGTTCGCAATGCAGTTTTTAGCATTGGAGATTTAAAGGCGCCAGGGCCGGATGGGCTACACGCTGCATTCTTTGAAAAATATTGGCATATTCTTGGGGAGGAGATTATCCAGGAAGTTTTGGCAGCAATAAACTTGAGGCAGATTCCAGCTGAATGGAATGACACAACTATAGTGTTGATTTCGAAGAATAATAACCCAGAGATGGTAACTCAATTCAGACCCATTAGCCTTTGTAATGTTCTTTACAAAATTATTTCAAAGATGTTGGCATCAAGACTAAAAGGTATTCTGCCCGAGATCATTTCCCCAACTCAAAGTGCCTTTGTTCCCGGGAGGCTAATCACTGATAATATTCTCATTGCCTATGAGTGTATTCATAAAATAAAGAACAGAAGGCGGGGGCAAACAGGCCTTTGTGCGGTAAAACTTGATATGCATATGGCCTACGATCAAGTTGAATGGGTGTTTAAAAAAAAATATGATGCTCAAGTTGGGCTTTCATGGTGACTTTGTGGAGATGATGATGGCATGTGTTGGTTTTGTGAGATATAAGATCAGATATAATTCACAGGAAACTGATGCGTTTACACCATCTAGGGGTATTAGACAGGGAGACCCTCTTTCTCCATACCTGTTCCTCCTTTGTGCAGAAGGTTTATCTAGTTTATTGCAGTTTGAAGAAGAAGTTGGTGGCATTGAGGGAATTCAAGTGTGCAGGAATGCACCGTCAGTCTCACACCTATTATTTGCCGACTCCTTGATTCTCATGCGCGCGGATGTCTTAAATGCAGCTTCCTTACAGCAAGTTCTGGATACATATTGCAGCAATTCAGGCCAGTTGGTTAGCTTGGCTAAATCTAGTGTTTTCTTCAGTCCTAATACCAATGCTGATACAAGAGCTGAGGTATGTTTGGAATTACACATTAATAATGAGGCCCTCTCTGATAAGTACCTAGGCCTCCCGGCCATGGTAGGGGCGGATCGGAGTGATTGCTTCAGACATTTTATAGAAAGGATCAAACAGAGAATACAAGGATGGATGGAAAAGCAATTATCTGTGGGGGGGAAAGAAATTCTTCTCAAGGCTGTAGCACAAGCTATCCCTGTTTTTGCCATGTCAGTATTCTGCTTACCTAAAGGGATATGCTAAGAAATTACAGACATCATTGCACAATTCTGGTGGGGAGATGATGAAGAGCATAAAAAGTTACATTGGTTTTCATGGTGGAAGTTGTGTGTCCCAAAGAGTGAAGGAGGTATGGGGTTTAGAGACTTATACTCTTTTAACCTCGCAATGCTAGCTAAACAATGTTGGAGGCTTATTGTAAATCCTGAATCACTTTGTGCCAGAGTATTGAAAGCAAAATATTTTTCTAATGGAAGCCTTCTGCAAGCTTCATTAAAGAGTGGATCATCTTTCACCTGGCAAAGTATTATGAAAGGGCTTGAAGTGTTTAAAAGGGGATATATTTGGAGAGTGGGCACTGGCAATGATATAAATATCTGGACGGATCCATGGATCCCTTCCAGCCCAACCAGAATGGTCATTACCCCGAGAGGACAAACGTTGCTATCTTTGGTAAGCGATCTTATTGATCCAAACACGGGAGGATGGGATGAAGACCTCTTGAACTTGATTTTTAACCCAGTTGACACACACAGAATACTGCAGATTCCGATAAGTAGCAACGCCTTTCAAGACTTCATAGCATGGAACCCTGATAGGAGGGGAGTCTTTTCTGTTCGAACAGCTTACAGATTACAATGGATGCATAAGTTTGGGGCACATGGTAACAGTATACAGCAGCCTCGTGGTTCTTCTATTCCTGCGGTTTGGACTAAACTTTGGAAACTATTGATTCCACGGAAAGTTTCCATTTTCTGTTGGAGATTGCTACATGGAATCCTGCCGCTTAAGAGCATACTTGCTAATAGGCACATTGGGCTGTTCGGTTCCTGTCCTATATGTCACCAACACGCAGAGGATATTCGACATCTCTTCTTCAAGTGTATACACTCCCAGAATCTTTGGCAGAGGCTGGGCCTTAGCAATTTTATTGATGCTGCTGCGATGGTTGATCCTTCTGGATCAGTTATTATGCAGTACATATTATCTTTGGAGGATACATCGCTCCCACTAATGCCAATGCTGGACGTAAAACAAGTGATTGTGGTGGGGTGCTAGTACTTATGGTGGACGCACCGACGTACTACACATAATGAGATTTGTCCTCCTGTTGTTAAATGGCCAATGTCAGTTTTGGCCATCACAAGTAATTACCATAAACCATCGATGAAGAAGACAACTCCAGGAGATATTAAATGGCTGAGACCAGATCCAAACTTTGTTAAAGTCAATGTAGATGCGGCCTTCTATGAGGATGAAGGAATGGGTGCTACAGCGGCGGTAATACGAGATGATAAAGGTAACTTTCTAGCAGGACAATGCAAATTTATTCCATATGCGGCTGATGTTATGACCACAGAAGCTTTGGCAATGAAGGATGGACTGAACCTAGCAAGCAACTTGGGATTCCATCGTGTTGAAGCGGAGTCAGACTCACTGAATGTGATTAATTATTGTACTGGACAATCTACCTGATGGGATTCGGCGGCGGCAATTTTTGCTGATTGTGTTGATATTAGCTCTTTGATTGGGAAGGTCAAATTTAAGCATTGTTTTCGTGATGCTAATCAAGCGGCGCATGTGCTAGCTCAATTTAGCTTTTGTAATAAAATCTCTGATAGTTGGATTAACGAGCCACCAGAATGTTTGGTGAATAAGCTCGTAGACGATGTATCTGCTGTTTAGTTGTAATAAAGCTAGCCATGATGGCCTTTCCTAAAAAAAAACTATCCAAAAGTACGCAGCCTCGCTCGGAAGTTGACACCACGGTCGTTGGAATTTTTTTTGCCTTTTATTTGGCCGAACCAAACTTGCTCAAAACGAATATGCTCTCCACCGTTAGTACTAGGACACAAAAATACGAGGAAAGCAACTCCAAGAATCTGAACCAATATGATCGCCTATATTTGTCGCTTTATTTTATAGATTGTCTCTCTCTCCAAGATGAACTAGCTGATGATGGCAACAAACGACGAAAGTGAACGGATGGTGATGATGGCGGTGAACAAAAGAGTGGCAGCGGATGATGACAATGAAGTGGATGATGGTGTATGTGGATGCAGCGCGAATAAAACGTGACCAGAACTTGAAACTCTAAAAGACTAACACTAAAACCAGCAACTCGACACACGATGCAACCAAAAATTCAACAATGCAAAAATTAAGTGACAATAGCGAAAGGCTCAGACTGTCTGGGACACGGATGAACTAATCTAACTTTTTTTTGGCTTTTCTTGGACTCTTGGTATGAAGAACAGATGCAATATAGACTACGAAAAACTGGAGAAACTCACCGAGCAACCTGAAAACTGATACCACTTGATAGAGGCGAGGGTGTCCCGATCTTTCGATGAGATGATAACTATCGATTTGGTGGAGACGACTTTGACGATCCGACTACAAACGTGCACGACGTTGCGCCTTAGCAATCGCTAAACCAATCTCCTGAGGTTACTGACGATGCCGGAAGCACGATTAGCCTGACCACGAAGGTCTATTCCTGCACGCAATCGAAGAATGAGCAAGAATATGATAAAGCAATCTGAATATTGCGAATATATATGAAGTATTGATAATGGTGGGGATCCGTAAGCGGTCTTGGTCTGGTCGTTGGACACAAACGAAGTACACGAAGTTGCAATGGCTAACTTTTAACTAAACAAATCCCAAGTCTAAACGATGCCTTAAGGGCTATATTTATAGGGAAAAGAGAGGGGATTTTGTCCACTCTTGGCAAGGTGGGACTAAAACACCTCCTAAGTCGTTTTCCCTACAATTTGGACTCTAAAAATATATTACATGGGCCTGGCCCAAAATAAGGTGGCGCAACACCAATAATAAGCTATGGACGAAATTTATGAAAGGCCATCTTGTATATTTCGTCCACCATCTTGTATGTCATCATGGTGGCTTCAAAGTCCGGAAATCTCCACTTGAACCTCCGTTCTTGTTCTCTTCGCACGCACCTTCATCTCCGTGCTTGACCATGCTCCAATGTTCAACCTTCTTGTCCGTGCTAGGCCCTTCAATTGCAAGCAACACAAATGTATCTATGTTAGGCAGCATCATATTCTCATGAACATTAGAAACATTACCAAGAAACGAAAGTACCTGATAATTTAATTGGCGTATCTGAGCTCTAGCAACTGTTCCAAGAGGTAAAACAGTAGGGGATATGGGTGTAACTGTGGTAGCCATGTCCTCATCACCAGTTATGTGTCAAAAGGTGGGCTTGCAACTCAAAGGGTGGACTTGCAACTCAGACATGTACGAAACCAATTGCGAGTCAAGGGTGGACTTGCAACTGGGACAACGATGAAACTACAAGCCCAGTTGCGAGTTAAAGGTTGACTCGCAACTGGGAGGAAACAAGCTATGAGCAAGTTGCAATCAAAAGGTAAACTTGCAACTGGGATAAAAACATAACACATGCTCTAGTTGTGAGTAGAGGGTGGGCTTGCAACTTGGACAACAACGAGTCCAGTTGTGAGTCGAGAGGGACTTGCACCTGGGACAACTACGAAACTACGAGCCCGTTGCGAGTCAAGGGTCGACGCAACCAGGATGAATCAAGCTATGGGCCCAGTTGCGAGCCAAGGATCGACTTGCAATTGGGTTGAAAAAACAAAATATATGTTCCAGTTGCAGGTCGAGGATGGGCTTACAAGTCTAACAACTACATACCCAATTATGAGTCAAGAGTGGACTTGTAAATGAGACAACTACGAAACTATGAGCCTAGTTACGAGTCAAGGGTCGACTTGCAACTAGGATGAGACAAACTACATGCCCGATTGCATGCCAATGGTGGACCTGCAACTGAGATGAAAAACAAAAACACATGCTCCAGTTGCGAATCAAGGGTGGACTTGCACTTGGAACAACTATGAAACTACGAGCCTAGTTGCGAGTCAATGGTCGACTTATAACTAGGATGAAACAAACTACATGCCAGTTGTCAAGGATGGACCTATAACTGAATGAAAATAAAATACAGGAAAAATAACCGGGGTCAAATGTCGGTCAGTGAGAAGATGAGGGATAAGCTTCATAGTCGAGCCCCCCAAATGACAACATATATAGGCCCCTGTGAAAAATAAACGCGAGAACATAACGACACAAAACAAATGGGACAAGAGGACGCGTGATAAAAAGAACAAGCTGACACCGACGTACATGATTCAATTTGTGAGAACATTAATAGATGAGCTAAATTTTATCTAGATTAGATTTAGCAGATCTGGAACGAAAAATCTGGTTACACTCCACTCTAGCTACACGATCAAACCAAAAATAAATAGAAAACAGAGAATGAAAAGACACGTGCCCCTACACAAAAAAGCTAAGCCCACAAAAAAAACAATACACAAAACATAATAACAGTTCACTAGAAAATGTCATATTGGCTCTCACTGCTTCACGAGGGACAAACCAAAAAAACACGATGCAAGGACAACGAGCATGACTCGGAAATATTGTTAACTCTTAGATGATAATTAGCAAACCAATCCGAAATGGGACCTTTGACCGCGCTGCAAAAAACAGTCCAACAAAGGACATGCGTGCGAACCGGTTGACAAATAGACACCAAACATAAATTCAACACAGAGCGCGTGACAAAATAACCCGAAATCAAGATTTACACGACATTTAAAGCGAATATATGACAGAGTAAAAAAAGTTCATGAATTTGAACAAATAAATAAAGAATAAAGGGGAAAAGAAAAATGAAAAAAAGGAAATAGAAAATATAAATAAAAACAAAAAATCATGAATATAAAATAATTTATAATTTAAAACAACTAATAAAATAGAAAAAGAAAACAAAAAAGGAAAATAAAATGAAAACAAACAAGAAAACAAATACTAGGTATCAAATAAGAGTGTAGATAAATGAGAAGAACTAGGATTGAGTGTAGGACAAACTTGTGAAAGAAAAAAAAAGGCAATCAACCTCGCAGTAGCAACGACCTTGAGTAGTGTCGACTTGGAAAAACCAACAACGCCGGACTTGGACACAGGCAACGCCTGAGACAACGCGCCGCCGAGCGAGCGCAGCAGCCAGATAATGG
Organism: Aegilops longissima; assembly: GCA_021605205.1. NCBI lineage: Eukaryota > Viridiplantae > Streptophyta > Magnoliopsida > Poales > Poaceae > Aegilops > Aegilops longissima. The sequence continues at coordinate 588,264,203 of CM038682.1, forward strand.
CGTTTTGCACGAATATTAAAGACATATAATTTAATGGCTTTAGACTTATATGTGAGATAATTATTTCACATCTAGATGTGAAATAGCAAACCTGTTATAATTTAGAGGAAATAGTTCCTTATCTTTAACTTCTTATAATTCTACTTCTTTACCTACGGCCGGATTTAACAAATTTCTCAAATTTAACTCAAATGAATTGAGCTCACATGGAAATCCCTTTTCATCTTCTTCCTTCTTTTTTCTTCTTCCTTCTGACGCGCCCAGCCGGAGTTATTCGTCTACGGCAACAACGAGTGAGGTAGCTAGGCGGCATATAGATGCGCACCCATGCCGTCGACAAGGACAAGGATGTTGAAGAAGATGATGGCGTGGGCGAGGATGGCAATAGCGTTGATGGCCATGTTGCCGAGCTCCACCACTCGGGTCCTCGTCGGTGGTTGTGCATGCACACACTGCAGCAACACACACATGCATACACGCATACATTCACACACACAGCAGCAGACACCTATGCCACGTACCATGCCCGCACCGGGTTGCATCGCCCGAGTCTGGCTCGGAAAAAAAAGTGATTCGGTAGTTCCTCCTCAACCTAACCTCGGAGTGCTATAAACCTCGTGCAAACCAAGAATCCGATGCAGCCTAACCTACTTTATTTTTTACAAACACATGTACTTTATTTTTTACAAACTAAGAATTTCTATGAAATCTCTTCAAAACGCCTTTTTCACGGTATTAATCTTTGTTGTTACAAGAAATACTCTAAAGATTTCTGTGCATCCCAACCTACTAAACTCCTGATCTGTGCACCGCACCGGCTTTAGTTGGGTCTCCTGCATGCTACCAAACTTGTCCTGGATGTGTTCCGCTGGAAGACACACACCCATACATGAGCTTGGTTGATCGATGTTCGGCTGCACAAGCATGCACCTACGCACAAGGGAAAAGTCACGCATGCGAGACATTGGATTGATGAGGAACTTGTGGAGGTGCTGATGTACACGGCCGTAGAGACGAGGCCGTCACGAGTTGTGAGATTGATGGCAATGGCGTTGGTGTTGGGTGCCCGTCCTTGGGTTCGACGGAGGCGAAGGTGTGCGGCATGTTAGCAATTATATCCGGACTCTGCAACAACGCAATACCCTAATAGCACTAAGGATGCACAGCCAAAAAATGAAGAAGTTAAAAAAGAGAAGTCCCACTACAGTGATCTAGCTCTTGAAGCAGCAGTACAAACACCACCAAGACAACTCCTAAGTTCAAATTTTTCAAAAGCGACACCTCCAAGAAGAAAACAATGCACAAGCGCCATCATTGTCTGATCAAAAATCCTAGGTTTTTACCCTGAAGTAAGTCCACGCTCTCAAAACAATACCTTCAAAAAGTCAAATGCCAGACACAATCAATTAAAGCTAGAACTTGGATTTTCACCCTGAAAGGTAAGACCTTGAATTTCTCGTGTGTTGTCGCTCTACTTGCATGTCGCTACTACGAGTCCCGAAACACCAAGCAAATTTCTCATCACCGCAAATGTTCATACCACCATTGCTAGTCCTCGGATCACAGCTTCCATGAAATTCTCTGCCTCTAACTTCACCATTGAACGAAAAAGACATATCCCACGAGACGTTTAGTGAGACTTGTCTGAAGAATCTGAAACTTGCCCTTAGACATACGACCCTCCGGGGTAGGAAGACCCAAGTATTTTCCTCGAATAACAAACTGGTAACATTCAAAGTGGTTGGGACTTCTTGTATAGCAATATGACAAGCACCACCAAAGAACATAGAGCATTTATTGTAATTGAGACTTTGACATGTAGTTGAGCCATATAAATCCAGTGCCGCTTTCACACTTTCTGCCTGTGCTCAAGAGGCCTCAAACAACAACATAGTATCATCAGCGAACAAAAAATGAGATATGCATGACTCCCTCCTGCAAATCCTAACTGGGGTAATATCACCAGTATGCACTTTACTTCTCAAGATAGTTGACAGTCCATCCGCCACAAACGAAAACATGAATGGTGAAAGTGGATCACCTTGCGGAAGCCCTCGTGATGGTGCAAATGAATCCAAGGGAGTTTCATTTAGTTTAAAAGAATACCTCACCGATGTGATACATTGTCGAGAGAACCCCAACTATTGCATCACCTGCTCTAAGAAAACCCAATCCATCCTATCAAATGATTTAGAAAGATCAAGCTTATAAGTGTAGAAGCTCCTTGCGGGGTCCATCTCCTGCTTAGTATAGTGGAGGCACTCAAAATCAACTATTGCATCCTACTGGAAATAAAAGCACACTGCTCCACTGAAATTAAGTCATCGAGAAGCGGCCGCAGACGGTTCACCAGGCACTTTAAAATAACCTTATAAATCGCATTACAGAGACTAATAGGCTTGCAATCACACAACTTTGTAAGCTTGGCAATTTTTGGAATAACAATGAAATTAGAGTTAACTCCCTCTGGCATAACACCCGTACGAAAGAAGTCTTTGACCGTGGCTATCACACTATCTTTTAAAGTACTCCTATTCTGCTGAAAAAACCGAGCAGGTAAACCATCCGGCCCTGGTGCCTTCAAGGGCCAATTTGAAACATAGCGTCCAATATCTCCTTATCTATGAAAGGAGCGCAAAGCTTGATATTGTCATGTGTTGTGACCATGGACTCAAGAAGATCAATCATAGGATACGCATCAAGCAATGTATCTGCAAAAAAAAATATCATGAAAATACTCGTTTGCAAGTTTCCCCATGGTAGCAAAATCTAAATGCACTACACCAATGTTATCTGTCAATTCCTGGATCTTATTATTCCTAGATCTCCAAGCAGCCTAGCTCTCCAAAAACCCTTTGATTAACTTAATACTACACGTCATATTGTGTAGTGCCATGTACAACAAAAAATCCCAAAAAGTTACCAATAATATTGATGATATACAACATGTATTACGTTGGTCAAATTATCAATCTACAACACACACAACCCCTACGTCATTTTTTGCATGGCGACTCCGGTGGTGACCAGATCCGCCCAGCCTCGTGCACCCGTTCCCCCCTTCCGCCTCAATGTCGCATGTGCTCACCTCTGGTAAAGCTCGGCCTAGAGATGACGCGGATTCACCCTTCGCTGCTGCTAGGCTCCTCACATGGCCTGCTCATGGTGGCTTTTCGCTTGTGTGTGGTCGGCTAGTAGCGATGGTTGCATCAGGACTGCAGCCCTGGGCCTCGCGAAGGTGACCTTTCTCTACACGGCGAGGTCGGCCAGGGAGTGGTGCGGCTGTGTTTGCTGGGAGTCACCGATTTCGGGATCTCGTGCTCAGTTCTTGCCTGGATCAATGGGCACATGGTGGATGGGGTTAACCTCTCTAGCAGGAAATGGTAGTGTTATGTGACACAGAGTAGTGGGCAGCTTGGTCCTAATGTCTAAGCCAGTGCATGCATTCACTTAGGTTTGGGCAACCGTGGCTTTCTGAGGGGAGGGGTTCTGTGCTAATGGAGGGAGTGGGGGCGGCCTTAGTGTGGAGGTGGTGGTCGTCAAGGAAGGGCGCCATGCGAGGCGAGACCATATGTGGTGGTTCTCATCGGCCGGCGTTGTTCTGGCTAGTTTGGGCGTGCAATAGTTGTTGGCTCGCTTTGGCGGCTCATGGCTGTGGAGGTGGCTAGTGCTGTGGCTTGGTGATTCGGTGGTGGCCGCAGGCTAGATCCAGACAGATTTGGCAGGGATCATTGGACTGATGCATGGTGTGTAGGGCTTGGGAGGTTGGCCGAGACGTAAGTCTTGTCTCTGACCATGGCTAGAGCCAGCGATGATGGCATTCTCAAGCGATGCTCCCTTTTTCTTGGGATCGTCGAGGCGATACTCTCAGCCCCAACTTTCCCGTCTTCTAGAGTAACCCTAGATCCATTGAATTGGACGATTGCGGCGTATCCTCTCTTGGGGGCTTTGTCTTTGGAATTGGGCATTGCCAAGCGGGACCGATGGAAGACAGTGGTGATGGCGTTGGGTCTTATGTGGCCACGATCACAGTGGTGAGCGATGGCGGAAGCATGTCAATGGTTGCGGTAGTCAGCTCTTCTTCGATGTGTTCGTGGGATTGTCTCAGTTTATTTGTTGTTGTGAAGTTGTAGCTGCGACAATGAGGTCCCGGTGGCGAGGATACCGGGCAACAGGTGGTTTGTTCAATGATCATTCACGGCGCCAACCTTGCATAGTTCTCCTTCATGGCTCTACTTCAGAATAGGAGTTGCGATGTCCTCATTGCGGGTGATGGGCCTTGGCATGATCTTCATGTGGCTCCACACAAACCTCTTTGAAGTGTGTTAGGACGATGGTCCTGAGTAACAAAGTCGGAGTTCCTGCTTAGGGAGAAGGGACAGTGATGACGCATGTGTACGGAGAGGTGATGGTGATGATGTCAATGTGCTATCACGACGAGCTCTCTTTGTAGAGGTGTGTTTGTGGTATCTTGTGTGTGCTGCTTAGCAGATTCTGAAAATTTTCGCTTGGTTTTTCCGTTGATTAACTGAGCAATTTCTTCTACTTAATTAATGAGTGAGACAAATCTTTTACCTCCACAAAAAAATCAGGTGACAAATGTGCGTAGTAGGCCTAGTCGCGTATTAATATCTACTAGAACATGAATGCGCGCTTTGCTGCGCCCGTTCATCTTAATGGTAAAATAAATAAACAAATTATCAGAGAAAATTAAATAGTGGAAATATTTCATAACTTGAACGTTTTTCCTTCATATGTTGAGTGGGGTATCTATGGTAAATACGCTCCAGAATAGTTGTGGATTGCTTCATATGTTGAGTGGGGCATATATGGTAAATACGCTCCAGGCTAGTTGTGGATGAGAAATATAGGAAAGTATGTCCAGCGCCTCCTCTCCTCTTGTTTCTGATTTGGATTTTGTTGATGGTTCTGATTTATTATTCGCTCATGTGTTCTCTCTAGCATTCCTTGATTTTCTAATCTTGCACCGGTAGTCAAATCAGGTTAGTCATCGCCATAAGGCGTGCGTCTGTTCTACTCCATTCTCTCAGGGCAGGTCGGCAGGATGATTCGTAAGAAGGAATCGTGAGCAGGTGCCGTAGTAGGCCATCGAAGCAGCCGTCATCGAGAGAAGCCTGGTGGAGCGGCCCATCCACTGCGGCACCTGCACGAGGCTTCTAAACTAGACCTTAAAAGAATTTACTGCATGAGACAGCCCGGTTCACAGAAAGGCTCCGAAATCGGTGTGCAGAGTAGCAGCCCGGTTACGTCGGCCAGCTCGGCTCGTGAGGATCGACCCGGCGAGGGAGACCCAAGTGGGCCCTCCGGGGCAGATGTTAAATCTGATCGTTCGTGCATAGGATCGGACGGTTCACGAAGTCTAATCGCCGAGAGGGGTCCTAGGTGGCTCAGTTATACTGGTTTTTTAATTTAAAGCTTTTAGTTGTGTAAGGAAAATTTTCACAAAAGTTTTGTAAGGCTACCCAAGTCTTGAAGCTTCCAAAATTAACGTACAGGTTGGAAGAATCCTCCAAGGAGACCACGAACAACAACAAATCATGGGGCACGAGAGCGCAAACACGACAGAGCTACATGAAATAGATGGCTCTGAACTACCCACGCCAAGAACGTACCTCCACGATCTCAGTCGGCACAAGGCGCTAGCATTTGACTTCTAGGTGGTGCCCAAGGAGAAAATTAAATCTTTTATCAGTCTAGAATCTGCGTTTATTTTGTGCACATGTTTATGCAATCGTGTACATCATTGTGTACTGTGCACGCCTAAACGACTACTACATTAATGCAAACATGATGTATACATAGGCCTCGTTTAAGACATGGGGACATATTTTGGAGTTAAAAGATTAGGGTTTTCTTTATGAAAGGATGAACCTCCTTTTTTGATAAAGGGTGCTTTTTATTGACTCATATTGTAGCATGGAGCGATACAATCATATTTAGCACACACTCATCCTTTGCATAGTTAGGATGCACACAACCAACACACACAATAAAATCACGCCGGCAAATAGCAAAGGCAAATTAGATTGAAGCTATGCCTAGGCGCAAAAAGAAATGAGGAAACAAATCTCAAAGCGATCAAAACAGCTACCAATGATGTACCTCGGTGACCATCTATACCAACCATCTTTTGACATCACTGTTGGGGAACGTAGTAATTTCAAAAAAATTCCTACGCACACACAGGATCATGGTGATGCATAGCAACGAGAGGGGAGAGTGTTGTCCACGTACCCTCGTAGACCGAAAGCGGAAGCATTAGCACAACGCGGTTGATGTAGTCGTACGTCTTCACGATCCGACCGATCAAGTACCGAACGTACGGCACCTCCGAGTTCAGCACACGTTCAGCTCGATGACTTCCCTCGAACTCCGGTCTAGCCGAGCTTTGAGGGAGAGTTCCGTCAGCATGATGGCGTGGTGACGATGATGATGTTCTACCACGCAGGGCTTTGCCTAAGCACCGCTACGATATTATCGAGGTGGACTATGGTGGAGGGGGGCAGCGCACACGGCTAAGAGATCCAAGGGATCAATTGTTGTGTCTAGAGGTGCGCCCCTGCCCCCGTATATAAAGGAGCAAAGGGGGAGAGGCGACCGGCCAGGAGGAGGCGCGCCAGGGAGGAGTCCTACTCCCGGTGGGAGTAGGACTCCCTCCTTTCCTAGTTGGAGTAGGAGAAGGGGGAAGGAGGAGCACTAGTAGAAAACAGGGCAATGGTCCAGGCCCGGCCAGCCCATTAGTCCCGGTTCAATCCAGAGCCACACTACTTAAGCTTTCTCCTCTCTAAGCTCGACCTCCAAGCTCCATTTTCCTTGATATTTGTCTAGGTTTAGCGGTTCGTCACGTCCCGTCCCCGTCTTCACCGCCGTCGATCGCCTGCGCCGATCTCGTCGCCGGCACCACCGTGGTGAGCCTCTTGTTCTTATCTTATCTTAATTTAGATGCTCTGCAGAGCTTTATGTTGTTAGATGAGAACTATGTATGTACTTTGGTTTTAATGTGATGATGAACTTCTATTAATTCGGTCACTTAATTATCTATTCATGAAGTTCTGTAATGATTTTTGACACACTTAATTTTATATAATGCACGCAGATGAACCGGGAATGGATGTACGGTTCAAGACACACCTCCGAGTACATTAAGGGCGTGCATGATTTTCTCGAAGTGGCTGAGGCAAACAAGCAGAATGGTTTTATGTGTTGTCCATGCCCTATATGTGGGAATACGAAGTCTTACTCGACCGAAAATCCTCCACACCCACCGCTTTACAAGGGTTTCATGCCACACTATAATGTTTGGACGAGGCACGAGAAATAGGGGTTATGATGGAAGACGGCGAAGAAGAAGAGTACGATGACAACTATGTGCCCCTGAATACGGTGATGCTATCAACATCAAGAGGAACCAGACGATGTGCACGATGATGCTGCAACGGCGAAGCTGCTGAAGATCAAGAGGAACCGACGATGTGCCCGATGATGATGATCTCCGCAGGTCATTGTCGATGCAAGGACGCAATGCGAAAGTCAAAAGGAGAAGCTGAAGTTCGATCGCATGTTAGAGGACCACAAAAAGGGTTGTACCCCAATTGTGAAGATGGCAACACAAAGCTCGGTACAGATCGAATTGCTGCAGTGGAAGGCAGAGAATGATGTGCTCGACAAAGGATTTGAGAAGCTATCAAAATATTGAAGAAGAAGCTTCCAAAGGATAACGAATTGCCCGACAAGACATACGCAGCAAAGAAGGTCGTATGCCCTCTAGGATTGGAGGTGGAGAAGATACATGCATGCCCTAATGACTGCATCCTCTACATGGTGCGCATAAGGATCTGAACGCATGCCCGGTATCACGGTGCATTACGGTATAAGATCGACGAGATGACCCTCGTGATGTTGACGGCGAGCCCCCAGAAGAGGGTTCTGCGAAGGTGATGTGGTATGCTCCTATAATACCACGGTTGAAACGCCTGCTCGTAAACGGAGAGCATGCCAAGTTGATGCGATGGCACAGTGAGGACAAGAAGAAAGAGGGAAGTTGAGAGCACCCGTGACGGGTCGCAGTGGAGAAAAATCAAGAGAAAGTACCGGGATGAGTTTGCAAGGAGCCAAGGAACGATGGTTTGCTTTAAGCGCGGATGGCATTAATCCTTTCGGGAGCACAGCAGCAATCACGCACCTGGCCCGTGACTCTATGTATGTATAACCTTCCTCCTTGGATGTGCATGAAGCGGAAGTTCATTATGATGCCAGTTCTCATCCAAGGCCCTAAGCAACCCGGCAACGACATTGATGTGTACCTAAAGCCATTAGTTGAAGAACTTTTACAACTGTGGAATGGAAACGGTATACGTACGTGGGATGAGCACAAACAGGAGGAATTTAACCTAAAGGCGTTGCTGTTCGTGACCATCAACAATTGGCCCGCCTCAAGAACCTTCGTGACGACAAACAAGGGATACCACGCATGCACGCACCGCTTACTTGACACCGATAGTATATACTTGGCAAGCTGCAGGAAGAATGTGTACCTGTGCCATCGTCGATTTCTTTCGACCAACCATCAATGACGAAAGAAAGGCAAGCATTTCAAAGGCGAGGCAGATCATCGGAAGAAGCCTGCCATGCGTACCAGTGATCACGTACTTGCTATGGTCAATGATTTACACGTAATCTTTGGAAAGGGTCCCGGCGGACTAGCTGTTCCGAATGACGCTGACAATCACGCACCCATGTGGAAGAAGAAATCTATATTTTGGGACCTACCCTACTGGAAAGACCTAGAGGTCCGCTCTTCGATCGACGTGATGCACGTGACGAAGAACCTTTGCGTGAACCTGCTAGGCTTCTTGGGCATTTATGGGAAGACAAAAGATACACCTGAGGCACGGAAGGACCTGCAACGCTTGCACGAAAAAGAGGGCATGCCTCCGAAGCAGTATGAAGGTCCTTCCAGCTACGCTCTTCTGAAGAGAAAGAAATCTTCTTTGAATGCCTGCTCAAGATGAAGGTCCCGACCGGCTTCTCGTCGAATATAAAGGGAATAATAAATATGCCGAGAAAAGTTCCGAACCTAAAGTCTCATGACTGCCACGTGATTATGACGCAATCGCTTCCGGTTGCATTGAGGGGCTTCTACCGAAAATGTCCGATTAGCCATTGTGAAGCTATGTGCATTCCTCAATGCAATCTCTCGTAAGGTGATCGATCCAGAAATCATACCAAGGCTAAGGAGTGATGTGGTGCAATGTCTTGTCGGTTTCGAGCTGGTGTTCCCACCATCCTTCTTCAATATCATGACGCACGCCCTAGTTCATCTAGTTGACGAGATTGTCATTCTGGGCCCGTATTTCTACACAATATGTACCCCTTTGAGAGGTTCATGGAGTCCTAAAGAAATATGTCCAGAATCGCGCTAGGCCGAAGGAAGCATCTCCATGGGCCATCAAATGAGAGGATGTCATCGGGTTTTGTGTTGACTTCATTCCTGCCTTAAGAAGATAGGTCTCCTAAATCGTGGTATGAGGGGAGACTGACCGAAAAGGCACGCTTGAAGGGACTCAATAATATGCAGGGACGGATATTCTTGGTCTCAAGCACACTACAGCTTCTACGAACTCTACCTTGGTGACCCCTTATGTCGATGAACACAAGAGCGATCTGGCCCAAACACCCGAGCGGGCGATAACCGGATTACATGTGAACACATCAGACTTTCAGCAGTTGGTTGGAAGCACGTACGAGGTGACAACACTGTTTGTGATGAGCTGTACTTGTTGTCCAGGGGACCATCTTTGACTGTATTGATTTGGAAAGGATACGAGATAAATGGGAATACATTTTACATTGACCAAGATCAAAAGAGCACCAACCAAAACAGCGGTGTCCGCTTTGATGCAACAACCGAGAGGGGAAAGGACACATATTATGGTTACATAGTGGACATATGGGAACTTGACTACGGACATGATTTTAAGGTCCCTTTGTTTAAGTGCAAATGGGTCAATCTGTCAGGAGGCGGGGTACAGGTAGACCCACATGACGGAATGACAACAAGGATCTGAAAAATCTTGGGTACATCGACGAACCGCTCGTCCTAGCCAATGATGTGGCACAGGTTATCTATGTGAAGGACATGTCTACCAGACCGAGAAAGAGAAAAGATAAGGAAGCTAATACATCATACGATGAGCCAAAGCGCCACATAGTTCTTTCGGGAAAAGGGACATCGTGGGAGTGGAGGACAAGATGTACATGTCTCAAGATTATGAAAAGTTTCATGAAATTCCTCCTTCAAAGTCAAGGCTGACCCCAGCCTCCCGATAAACGATGAAGATTATCCATGGTTACTGGCGAATAAGGAAATGACACAAGCGAAGAAAAAGTGAAGACTTTCTCCGCAACTATTATGATGATACCATGCCAACTTTGTAATCGATTTAGTATGATACCATGCCAACTTTCAACTTTTTCAGAGTTCATTCAAATGCTTTAATGTCTTATGGTTCGCCCTCGTAATAATTAAAAATAGCAACAATAAGTTTTTGTTGTAAGTAGAAACAAAATAAAATAAATAAAGCAAGAAAGAAAACAAAAAAAAAAAAAGTGTTTTCAAATTTGAAAAGTAATGGCACTAACAGAAAGTTTATAATTTTCCTAAAACTAAAAGCAAAAAGAATTAAAAATAAAGCAAAAACAAAAGAAAATAAAAATGCAGAAAACAAAACAAAAAAGTGGAAAAAAATAAAATAGCAACAATAAGTAAAGAAAACAAAAACAAAAAATTGCCACCTCTCTCGGGCCACCACAAATGAATACGACTAGAAACCCATCCAGGGCGAGATTCAGGGCTCGCAGCAGGCCAATGCAGGCCCATCAGCGTAGCAGAACAAGTAGGCCCGTAAGCCTGCAATGGAGAGGAGGTTGAGAGGGTGCGGCAGTGGGGCTTATAAACCATTGCGCGCCCCTCTCAACTAGCGAGGTGGGACTAAACTTTGGCCCCGACGCTGCAAAGACAGGGGCCTTTGGTCCCGTTGGTGGCACCAACCGACTAAAGAGACATTGGTACCGTTCGTGACACCAACCGTACCAAAGGCGCCGCTTCCCGCCTTTTGGGCTGCCGAAAAAGAGGCCTTTGGTCCCGTTGGTGCCACGAACCGACTAGCATGCATAGTCCCGTTGGTTTCACGAACCGGACCAATGCTTTGCTATATAAGCAAACACTTTGCAAAATTCAGAATCTCATCGCCAGATTGCCCCCGACGCCGACCGACCTCCTCGACGCCGCCAGTTGCTCCACCTCGCCGTCGCCGTCGCCGCCGCCACCAAGGTCAAGCCGCCCCAACCCAAGCCGTCCTCGTCGCTGCCTCCCGAGCCAGCGCCCGTCCGCCCAGCCTCGCGCGCCCAGCCTCGCCCCCACCGTCGCCATCGTCATCTAGAGCCGCCCACAGAGTGAGCAGCCATGCCACCGCTTTGTTTTTTTTTACTTTATCAGTTTAATTTTTTTGTTCATATATATATATATATATATATATATATATATATATATATATATATATAGTATATGTGTATGTATGTGGCTATGTGTATGTAGATGTTCAAAATGTATAAAAAATTGTCCAGAGCATGTTTTTCTTCATATATGTATTTTTGTTCATATGTGTATTAATGTTTTCATATATGCAAAAGATAGATTTTTAGAAAAGTTAGGGTTTTTTCTGTTCATAGATTTTTTTGTGATATTAATTATTGTAGAAATATGCAAATGTTTGTATATTCATATGAACAATGCATTAGGCAATACCTTTGTTTTTTTTCAAAATTTTCTATTTGAACATTTTTTTAAATAAGCAATACTAAAAGAATGAGAGGAAAAAGGAAAATAAGAAGAGGAAGAAAGGAGAAGAAGAGGAGAGGAAGAAGAGGAGAAATAAATAAGAAGAGGAAATAAGAAGAAAAAGAAGAGGAGAAGAAGAAAAATAGAAAATTTCTATTTTTCTTCTTCTCCTCTATTCCTTTCTTCTTCTCCTCTTTTTTTTTCTTCTTCCTCTTTTCTTCCTTTTCCTTATTTTCCATTCTCGCGAGAAGAAGAAAAAGAAGAGTAGAAGAAGAAGAAAGGAATAGAGGAGAAAGAAGAAACTTCAACACGAGGGGGGGGGGTACCGATACCCCCTCCCCGATAACATTATTTTCCCATGTATATGTATGTCGCGTCGTTGTCGATATAACCCCCTCGAGATAACTTCGACATGAGGGGCGGTCGATATATATACCCCCTCTCGACCGTGATAACTTATACAACGGCAGCACCCCCCTCGGCCCTCTCGCTCGACCAAAACTCTCGAGGACACCCAAACCCTAGAGAGAAAACGATGTTGGTAGCTCCTACCCCCTCCCGCTGCGCCCCTACCCGACAAATTAACTCTCTCGAGGCCACCCAAATTAACCCTTGAAGCGTTGTGTCGAGGCGACCCCAAACCCTAGAGAGAAAACGATGTTGGTCTCCTACCCCCCCCGCGCCCCTACCCGACAAATTAACTCTCTCGAGGCCACCCAAACTAACATGATTCCTTATTGTGATTAGCTATAGCTAGTTCTACGTTTGCCACTAATATATATATATATATATATATATATATATATATATATATATATATATATATATATATATATATATATATATATATATATATATATATATATATCCATCTGTAATATGTTTGAATAACAATTGACATGTTGTAAATATTTGCGTAAACTATGGAGCACTCCCGAGATGAAGAAATGCGAAGCGATGTTGGGGCACATAATCGCACAAGGAAGTGATGAAGTTGCGTCATTTCTCGGCGACACGGACTGGGTGAAGAAGAGGGCTATGTTCATGATGGCTTCACCCATTAATGCCGGTACAAGAAGAGGACTATGTTCATGATGGCTTCGTGACACAATGGAGGTACAAGCGAGAAGGAGACCGTGCTTGATCGCTCCGTGACCGAACCGAGTCCGCCAGGTACATATTAATTAGTTAAGCCCGTGCTGACTAGTTAATTGATGCATCCATTGTTTTGGTATATGTACACATATTAATCACTCTCGTCTTTCTTCCTTATAATTTCTAGCCCTCCGGATCGAGCACAACTTCGGTAAGGAGACGAGGCCCAAGAAAAGTTGAGCTCGGATGAAAAGTTTGAGATCATAGAAATCGCTACCGACGGCGAACCGATTGAACCCATGCGGACAAGGAAGGCATTTTCTGCTCAGTCTGGGGGTTCTTGTTAGGGACAAGATCCCATCAGCATCCATCAATGGTATAAGCCTAAGGAGGAAGACCACGAGGTGTCTTGTGTCAATGATATGCGTAAAGAAGATCTTTGGACTGAGCTGAAGGCAAATTTCACCCTACCGCCAGAGGAGGATCCGGAGAAGCCAGTTAAGGAACAATTAATCAAGTCTTGTGCTCTTAAGAAGATGGCAACCCTAATGAGGAGGTGGAGGAAAGAGCTGAACCAGTTTGTCGAGAAAGATAAGACACCAGAATTCATCGGCAAATATGAGAAGATCAAAGATCATCGCCCGCATTTGTGGCCCACAAGACATCGGAAAAGAGTAAGAAGATGTCGGCGACAAACAAGAAAAATGCTGCAAAGAAGAAGCTTCACCATCGCACGGGTCGGTGGCTACCTCAAAGCCCGCCTAAGTGGTCCAAGGCTGAGCATGATCTGCTTGATAAAGGGATCGAACCGAGACAATGCACTAGCTGCACCGTTGCGGACTTGGTTCTTCGGGCTGGCGGAACCTTGGACCTCGTAATGAGGAAGTGCCATGGGACGGACGAGCAACTGCAAATACCAGTCGAAGCTTGACACTATGTCGATGCAGCGCAGCGAGGGACGTTCCTTCCAAACAGGGAGAAGGACGAGCTCACAATGGCCCTTGGGAATCCCGAGCACCACGGACGGACACGAGGCACGCCGGGCTCCCTTTCGTGGAAGGTTGGTTTTCCGGACGCAGGGGTTACAAAACCCACGAGAGGAGGAAGAAACTGGAGCAGGACCAACTGCAGGCGCTGCACGAAAGGGTAATGGGGCTAGAGGAACGAGAAGCACCAAATCACAGCAAACGACCTGCCGAAGCTTCCCCCCAAGCTACCCCGCCATCTCAGCGGAGAAGCAGCGTGGCTTCCACCGAGCTGCTTCAGCCGGAGCATGTTTTGACGGCTCCTGCCGGCTATCCCGTGGATGGTATCACGGAGTCTCAAAGTTGCCACATTATGGCGCGATGGATGACTTTGAAGGTCAAGGCGGCTGTTGGCCAAGTTTATCCTAGTGGACCCGCACAACTTATCACCGCCACCGATTCGTAGGATATGCTAAGGTGATGGTGGATGAAATAACAGAGGATTTGAGGACCTCCCGCTTGACCACCCTACCGGTGAAGGGGAGACTAGGCTGGGTTCTGCTCTGAAGAATCCATGCCTATGGCGGAAGGAGCTCATCAACCTTCCGAACGGGACGCCTCCGCCTCCTCCTCCTCCTCCGGCGAGTCAGGGCACTCCGCCTCCTCCTCCGGCGAGTGACGATCAGGGCACGCGTGGCGGCACTCCGCCTCCTTCTCCGGCGCGTGGCGGCACTCCGCCTGCGCCGACGCGCCCGAGCAGCCAGCCTCCTCCTTTTCCGCCTCGTCAGCAAGGGCGGAAGAGACCCGCCGCCGCTCCGGCTGCTCCGGCGCGTCGTAGTCCTTCTCCTCCGCCTCGTAAACAAGAAAAAAACAAGACATCCGCTCTGCCGACGTCTAGTAGTACAGCCAAAGGCAGGAGGAAATACAGATACGGTCCTTCTCTGAAGACTCCAGAGAAGTTACCGTACGAGAGGACCGAGGAGGAAAACGCGAAGATCGCGCAGATCAAGTGGATCCGTGAAAGACCGCCAGAAGTACTTGTCGGACATCAAAGAGCAAAAGAACGAGCAGCTAAGAAAAAATTTGACCAGCTCGGTGAACAAGCAAACCAATCGTGCCCCCCGCTCAATGTGTCTAGCGGCAACATGGTCGCTAATGTTCCGGGGATGGTGGCCGGTTATGGCAATCTACAAGATTACCTGCCTGACGATGCACTTCCTGAATACATGAAGGTGGACGAACACAGATACGAGTACGGGAAGCCTCTCATCAAAGATGAAAAATATCTAACAACAATGATGCGAAGATTCCATACTTTGTACATGAAAACCTGCATAGAGTCTGGGGGGACGAATTGTTTGTATCTGAACATTAAAGAGGAGCACGACCTCGTTGGAACTGATCTGTTGTGTGTTCCATTTGAGGAGTTCTTCGAGTTCTTCAATCAAAAGGCCCTCGATAAATTAAGGGTCTTTTGCTACTGCGTGTAAGTACTATTTCTGTCATTAAGTCTCTATATATAGCTCGGCTCTTTCGTTGCATGTATTTATAATTAATTATCCTCAATATATTATGCAGATTGAAGATCGTCGAGTGCAAAAAAAATGAAATCTATGATATTGGGTTCATTAACACAAATATCATAGATGTATTTCTGGTTGAAAAGCACGTCAAAGAGGTCGAGGACAACTTGCTACAATCGTTGATGAAAAATCAAAACAAAGATACCATACTCTTTCCTTATAACGGCAAGTGAGTGTTACTGATCGTTTGCATATTCGGTTTCCCTTATTACTCAAGCGAGGTTATAGTAATGTAATTGATGAGTTATGCATGCGTGCGCATGTTCCACTATATTCTTCTGGAGATTAAGCTTGAGCGTGGACTAGTAACCGTCTTAGACTCGAGACGGAAAGATCCCAGCACCTATGCGGACATGACTGAAATGCTCAGCAAGTAAGTTCAATTAACCGATCATTATCGCACCATAGCGGCAACTTTTTGTTCATTTCCTGATATCTCTGTTGGGGAACGTAGCAGAAATTCAAAATTTTCCTACGTGTCACCAAGATCTATCTATGGAGAAACTAGCAACGAGGGAAGGAGAGTGCATCTACATACCCTTGTAGATCGCTAAGCGGAAGCGTTCATGAGAACGGGGTTGAAGGAGTCGTACTCGTCGTGATCCAAATCACCGGAGATCCTAGTGCCGAACGGACGGCACCTCCGCTCAACACACGTACAGCCCGGTGACGCCTCCCACGCCTTGATCCAGCAAGGAGAGAGGAGAGGTTGAGGAAGACTCCATCCAACAGCAGCACAACGGCGTGGTGGTGGAGGAGGCGTGGCATCCAGCAGGCTTCGCCAAGCACCACGGGAGAGGAGGAGGAGGAGAGGCGGGCTGCACCAAGAGAGGAGTAGTTCTCATGTGTATGGCAGCCCCAAACCTCAACTATATATAGGGGAAGGGGGATGCCCCTTTAGGGTTTCCCACCCCAAGGGTGCGGCCAGCCCTAGATCCCATCTAGGGGGCGGCCAAGGGGAAGGAGTGCCTCCCAAGTCAAGTGGAGGCCTCCCCTTTAGGGTTTTACCCTTCCCATGCGCATGGGCCTTGGGGGCTGGTGCCCCGGCCCATTAAGGCTAGGGCGCCCCCACAGCCCATGCTACTGTATTGGACGTGGTGGAACAATTTCCGGACCTCCGGACCCCTCCGAATCCTCCGAACCTTCCGAAGCTTCCGGTACAATACCGAAAAACTCGAACTTTTTCCTAACCCAACAACAACTTTCCATATATAAATCTTTACCTCCGGACCATTCCGAACTCCTCGTGACGTCCGGGATCTCATCCGGACTCAACAACATTCGGTAACCACATACAAACTTCCTTTATAACCCTAGCGCCATCGAACCTTATGTAGACCCTACGGGTTCGGGAGACATGTAGACATGACCGAGACGTTCTCCGGTCAATAACCAACAGCGGATCTGGATACCCATGTTGGCTCCTACATGTTCCACGATGATCTCATCGGATGAACCACGATATCAAGGACTCAATCGATCCCGTATACAATTCCCTTTGTCTAGCGGTATTGTACTTGCCCGAGATTCGATCGTCGGTATCCCGATACCTTGTTCAATCTCGCTATCGGCAAGTCTCTTTACTCGCTCCATAACACATCATCCGTGATCAACCCCTTGGTCACATTGTGCACATTATGATGATGTCCTACCGAGTGGGCCAGAGATACCTCTCCGTCAACGGAGTGACAAATCCCGCCTCGATTCGTGCCAACCCAATGACACTTTCGGAGATACCGTAGTGCACCTTTATAGCCACCCGATTCGTTGTGACGCTTGGTACACCCAAAGCATTCCTACGGTATCCGGAGTTGCACAATCTCATGGTCTAAGGAAAATATACTTGACATTAGAAAAGCTTTAGCATACGAACTACGATCTTTGTGCTAGGCTTAGGATTGGGTCTTGTCCATCACATCATTCTACTAATGATGTGATCCCGTTATCAATGACATCCAATGTCCATGGTCAGGAAACTGTAACCATCTATTGATCAACGAGCTAGTCAACTAGAGGCTTACTAGGGACATGGTGTTGTCTATGTACCCACACATGTATCTGAGTTTCCTATCAATACAATTATAGCATGGATAATAAACGATTATCGTGAATAAGGAAATATAATAATAACTAATTTATTATTGCCTCTAGGGCATATTTCCAACAGTCTCCCACTTGCACTAGAGTCAATAATCTAGTTCACATCGCCATGTGATCAACACTGATAGGTCACATTGCCATGTGACCAACATCCAAAGAGTCTACTAGTGTCTCAAACTAGTTCACATCACCATGTGATTAAGTCTCAATGAGTTCTAGGGTTTGATCATGTTTTGCTTGTAAGAGAAGTTTTAGTCAACGGGTTTGCAGTATTCAGATCCGTATGTTCTTCGCAATTCTCTATGTCATATTGTAAATGCTGCTTCCACGTTCCACTTGAAGCTATTCCAAATGGTTGCTCCACTATACGTATCCGGTTTGCTACTCAGAGTCATTCGGATAGGTGTTAAAGCTTGCATCGACGTAACCCTTTATGCTGAACTCTTTATCACCTCCATAATCGAGAAATATTTCCTTATTCTTCTAAGGATAATTTTGACCGCTGTCTAACGATCCGTTCCTGGATCATTCTTGTATCCCTTGACTGACTCATGGCAAGGCACACTTCCGGTGCGGTACACAGCATAGCATACTATAGAGCCTACGTCTGAAGCGTAGGGGACGTCCTTCGTCCTTTGTCTCTCTTCTGCCGTGGTCGAGCTTTAACTCTTAACTTCATACAATACATCTCAGGCAAGAACTCCTTCTTTGACTGATCCATCTTGAACACCTTCAAGATCATGTCAAGGTATGTGCTCATTTGAAAGTATTATTAAGCATTTTGATCTATCCTTATAGATCTCGATGCTCAATGTTCAAGTAGCTTAATCCAGGTTTTCTATTGAAAAACATCTTTCAAATAACCCTATATGCTTTCCAGAAATTCTACATCATTTCGATCATCAATATGTCAACAACATATACTCATCGAAATTCTATAGTGCTCCCACTCACTTCTTTGGAAATACAAGTTTCTCATAAACTTTGTATAAACCCAAAATCTTTGATCATCCTATCAAAGTGCATATTCCAACTCCGAGATGCTTACTCCAGTCCTTAGAAGGATCACTGGAGCCAAGATACCTTTTAGCATCCTTAGGATCGATAAAACTTTTCGATTGTATCACATACAACCTTTCCTTATGAAAACCGGTAAGGAAACTCGTTTTGACATCCATCTGCCAGATTTCATAAATGCAGCTTATGCTAACATGATTCCGACGGACTTAAGCATCGCTACGGATGAGAAAATCTCATCGTAGTCAACTCCTTGAACTTGTGAAAAACTCTTCGCCACAAGTCGAGCTCCATAGACGGTGATATTACCGTCCACGTCCGTCTTCTTCTTAAAGATCCATTCATCTCAATGGCTTGCCTATCATTGGGAAAGTCCACCAAAGTCCATGCTTTGTTATGATACATGGATCCTATCTCGGATTTCATGTCTTCTAACCATTTGTCGGAATTTGGGCCCACCATCGCTTCTCCATAGCTCGTAGGTTCATTGTTGTCTAGCAACATGACCTTCAAGACAGGATTACTGTGCCACTCTGAAGTGGTACGCATCCTTGTCACCCTACGAGGTACGGTAGTGACTTGATCGGAAACTTCATGATCACTATCATAAGCTTCTACTTCAATTGGTGTAGGTGCCACAGGAACAACTTCCTGTGCCCTGCTACACACTAGTTGAAGTGACGGTTCAATAACCTCATCAAGTCTCCACCATCCTCCCGCTCAACTTTTCGAGACAAACTTTTCCTCGAGAAAGGACCCGATTCAAGAAACAATCCCTATTGCTTTCGGATCTGAATTAGGAGGTGTACCCAACTGTTTTGGGTGTCCTATGAAGATGCATTTTATCCGCTTTGGGTTCGAGCTTATCAACCTGAAACTTTTTCACATAAGCGTCATAGCCCCGAACTTTTAAGAAATGACAGCTTAGGTTTCTCTAAACCATAGTTCATACGGTGTCATCTCAACGGAATTACGTGGTGCCCTATTAAAGTGAGTGTGGTTGTCTCTAATGCCTAACCCATAAACGATAGTGGTAATTCGATAAGAGACATCATGGTACGCACCATATCTAATAGGGTGCAACTATGATGTTCGGACACACCATCATACTATGGTGTTCCAGGCGGTATTAGTTATGAAACAATTTTCACAATGTCTTAATAGCGTGCCAAAGCTCGTAACTCAGATATTCATCTCTATGATCACATCACAGACATTTTATCCTCTTGTCACGAAGATCTTCAACTTCACTCTGAAATTACTTGAACCATTCAATAATTCAGACTGGTGTTTCATCAAGTAAATATACTCAATATCTACTCGAATCATCTGTGAAGTAAGAACACAACGATATTCATCGCATGCCTCAAAGACTCATTGGACTGCACACATCAAAATGTGTTACTTCAACAAGTTGCTATCTTGTTCCATCTTCTTGAAACCGAGGCTTTTCAAATATCTTGCCCATGTGGTATGATTTGCATATCTCAAGTGATTCAAAATCAAGTGAGTCCAAACGATCCATCTACATGGAGTTTCTTCATGCGTATACACCAATAGACATGGTTCGCATGTCTCAAACTTTTCAAAACGAGTGAGTCCAAAGATCCATCAACATGGAGCTTCTTCATGCGTTTACACCAATATGACTTACATGGCGGTGCCACAAGTAAGTGGTACTATCATTACTATCTTATATCTTTTGGCATGAAAATGTGTATCACCACGATCGAGATTCAATAAACCATTCCTTTAGGTGCAAGACCATTGAAGGTATTATTCAAATAAATAGAGTAACCATTATTCTCCTTAAATGAATAACCGTATTGCGATAGACATAATCCAATCATGTTTATGCTCAACGCAAACACCAAATGACAATTATTCAGGTTTAATACTAATCTTGATGGTAGAGGGAGCGTGCGATGTTTGATCACATCAAACTTGGAAACACTTCCAACACATATCGTCAGCTCACCTTTAGCTAGTCTCCGTTTATTCCGTAGCTCTTTTATTTCGAGTTACTAACACTTAGCAACCGAACCGGTATCTTAATACCCTGGTGCTACTAGGAGTACTAGCAAAGTATACATTAACATAATGTATATCCAATATACTTCTATTGACCTTGCCAGCCTTCTCATCTACCAAGTATCTAGGGTAATGCTGCTCCAAAGGCTGTTCCCTTATTACGAAGCACTTAGTCTCGGGTTTGGGTTCAACCTTGGGTTTCTTCACTAGAGCAGCAGCTGATTTTCCGTTTCATGAAGTATCCCTTCTTGCCTGCCCTTCTTGAAACTAGTGGTTTCACCAACCATGAACAATTGATGCTCCTTCTTGATTTCTACTTTCGCGGTGTCAAACATCACGAATACCTCAAGGATCATCATATCTATCCCTGATATGTTATAGTTCATCACGAAGCTCTAGCAGCTTGGTGGCAATGACTTTGGAGAAACATCACTATCTCATCTGGAAGATCAACTCCCACTCGATTCAAGTGATTGTTGCACTCAGACAATCTGAGCACAAGCTCAACGATTGAGCTTTTCTCCCTGAGTTTGCACGCTAAGAAAATCGTCGGAGGTCTTATACCTCTTAACGTGGGCACGAGCCTGAAATCCCAATTTCAGCCCTCGAAACATCTCATATGTTCCGCGACGTTTCGAAAACGTCTTTGGTGCCTCTACTTCAACCATTTAACTGAACTATCACGTAGTTATCAAAACGTGTATGTCCGATGCTCGCAACATCCACAAACGACGTTTGGGGTTCAGCATACTGAGCGGTGCATTAAGGACATGAGCTTTCTACTATCCGCATAATCGCTACTTTCAACTTTCAACTATATTTTCTCTAGGAACATATCTAAACAAAGGAACTAAAGCGCGAGCTTCATTTACATAATTTGCAAAAGGTCTTTTGACTATGTTCAGGATAATTAAGTTCATCTTATGAACTCCCACTCAGATAGACATCCCTCTAGTCATCTAAGTGATTACATGATCCGAGTCAACTAGGCCGTGTCCGATCATCACGTGAGACGGACTAGTCATCATCGGTGAACATCTTCATGTTGATCGTATCTACTATACGACTCATGCTCGACCTTTCGGTCTCTGTGTTCCGAGGCCATGTCTGTACATGCTAGGCTCGTCAAGTTAACCCTAAGTGTTTCGCGTGTGTAAATCTGTCTTACACCCATTGTATGTGAACGTAAGAATCCATCACACCCGATCATCACGTGGTGCTTAGAAGCGACGAACTTTAGCAACGGTGCACAGTCAGGGGAGAACACTTCTTGAAATTTTAATGAGGGATCATCTTATTTACTACCGTCGTTCTAAGCAAATAAGATGCATAAACATGATAAACATCACATGCAATCAAATATAGTAGTGACATGATATGGCCAATATCATATAGCTCCATTGATCTCCATCTTCGGGGCTCCATGATCATCATCGTCACCGGCATGACACCATGATCTCCATCATCATGATCTCCATCATCGTGTCTTCATGAAGTTGTCTCGCCAACTATTACTTCTACTACTATGGCTACCGGTTAGCAATAAAGTAAAGTAATTACATGACTTTGTTCAATGACACGCAGGTCATACAATAAATAAAGACAACTCCTATGGCTCCTGCCGGTTGTCATACTCATCGACATGCAAGTCGTGAATCCTATTACAAGAACATGATCAATCTCATACATCACATATCATTCATCACATTCTTCTTGGCCATATCACATCACATAGCATACCCTGCAAAAACAAGTTAGACGTCCTCTAATTGTTGTTTGCATGTTTTACGTGGCTGCTATGGGTTTCTAGCAAGAACGTTTCTTACCTACGCAAAACCACAACGTGATATGCCAATTGCTATTTACCCTTCATAAGGACCCTTTTCATCGAATCCGTTCCGACTAAAGTGGGAGAGACTGGCACCCGCTAGCCACCTTATGCAACAAGTGCATGTCAGTCGGTGGAACCTGTCTCACGTAAGAGTACGTGTAAGGTCGGTCCGGGCCGCTTCATCCCACAATACCGTCGAAACAAGATTGGACTAGTAATAGTAAGCATATTGAACAAAATCAACGCCCACAACTACTTTGTGTTCTACTCGTGCAAAGAATCTACGCAATAGGCCTAGCTCATGACGCCACTGTTGGGGAACGTAGCAGAAATTCAAAATTTTCCTACGTGTCACCAAGATCTATCTATGGAGAAACTAGCAACGAGGGAAGGAGAGTGCATCTACATACCCTTGTAGATCGCTAAGCGGAAGCGTTCATGAGAACGGGGTTGAAGGAGTCGTACTCGTCGTGATCCAAATCACCGGAGATCCTAGTGCCGAACGGACGGCACCTCCGCGCTCAACACACGTACAGCCGGTGGCGTCTCCCACGCCTTGATCCAGCAAGGAGAGAGGGAGAGGTTGAGGAAGACTCCATCCAACAGCAGCACAACGGCGTGGTGGTGGTGGAGGAGCGTGGCAATCCAGCAGGGCTTCGCCAAGCACCACGGGAGAGGAGGAGGAGGAGAGGCAGGGCTGCACCAAGAGAGGAGTAGTTCTCATGTGTATGGCAGCCCCAAACCTCAACTATATATAGGGGGAAGGGGGGGCTGCGCCCCCTTTAGGGTTTCCCCACCCCAAGGGGTGCGGCCAGCCCTAGATCCCATCTAGGGGGGCGGCCAAGGGGGGAGGAGTGCCTCCCAAGTCAAGTGGAGGCCTCCCCCTTTAGGGTTTTACCCTTCCCATGCGCATGGGCCTTGGGGGGGCTGGTGCCCCTGGCCCATTAAGGCTAGGGCGCCCCCCTACAGCCCATGCTACTGTATTGGACGTGGTGGAACAATTTCCGGACCTCCGGACCCTCCGAATCCTCCGAACCTTCTCGAAGCTTCCGGTACAATACCGAAAAACCTGAACTTTTTCCTAACCCAACAACAACTTTCCATATATAAATCTTTACCTCCGGACCATTCCGAACTCCTCGTGACGTCCGGATCTCATCCGGACTCAACAACATTCGGTAACCACATACAAACTTCCTTTATAACCCTAGCGTCATCGAACCTTAAGTGTAGACCCTACGGGTTCGGGAGACATGTAGACATGACCGAGACGTTCTCCGCTCAATAACCAACAGCGGGATCTGGATACCCATGTTGGCTCCTACATGTTCCACGATGATCTCATCGGATGAACCACGATATCAAGGACTCAATCGATCCGTATACAATTCCCTTTGTCTAGCGGTATTGTACTTGCCCGAGATTCGATCGTCGGTATCCCGATACCTTGTTCAATCTCGTTACCGCAAGTCTCTTTACTCGCTCCATAACACATCATCCCGTGATCAACCCCTTGGTCACATTGTGCACATTATGATGATGTCCTACCGAGTGGGCCCAGAGATACCTCTCCGTCAACCGGAGTGACAAATCCCAGCCTCGATTCGTGCCAACCCAGACACTTTCGGAGATACCAGAGTGCACCTTTATAGCCACCCGATTCGTTGTGGCGCTTTGGTACACCCAAAGCATTCCTACGGTATCCGGAGTTGCACAATCTCATGGTCTAAGGAAAAGATACTTGACATTAGAAAAGCTTTAGCATACGAACTACGATCTTTGTGCTAGGCTTAGGATTGGGTCTTGTCCATCACATCATTCTACTAATGATGTGATCCCGTTATCAATGACATCCAATGTCCATGGTCAGGAAACTGTAACCATCTATTGATCAACGAGCTAGTCAACTAGAGGCTTACTAGGGACATGGTGTTGTCTATGTACCCACACATGTATCTGAGTTTCCTATCAATACAATTATAGCATGGATAATAAACGATTATCGTGAATAAGGAAATATAATAATAACTAATTTATTATTGCCTCTAGGGCATATTTCCAACAATCTCAAGTAATAATAATTATTTTCTTTGCCTTGCAGGGTTTGGAAACAGTTCACCGCAAAAGCTCCGGGACTGCCGAAGGAGCTGCGATATATATACCCGAAAGTAAGTACTACTGGCTAGCTAGTTGTGCGCATCTCCCGTTGATTCTATAGCTATACTTTCATCAATGCCATTTACAATGCTTCATTATCAGTTTGATTGACCTCTATTTCTCGTAAAGTGCTTGTGGCAGGAACAAGGAATGATTTACATGGATACTACGTGCGAGTTCATCTACAACGCGACTTTGAAAAACAAGCGGGGGTACTCTCCAAGACAATATGAAGTGCGTAAGCAATTAATAATATTCACAATTTAATTTTATTACACCATCATTTCTGTTGAGTTTCATTCATATATATGTATTAATTAACCCCCTTCTTCAAATTAGACGTGGCAGATGCGGAATTAACTCCTAGAACCAGATCGCATTAAAGCAATTCAAGAGGAATTGGCGGGATTCTTTCTTGACCACGCCATCAATAAAGCCGAGAATACCATGTGGAAGTTGATTTCAAATGCTAGGGACTGTAATTGAGAGATCTTATATATTGTACATGTATGTAGCCAGTAGCGTCGGACGTACATGATACTTAAAACTTGTTTTAAATTGTTCGACCAATCTCTCGGAGAAGGAGAGGTCGATTGATCATTTCTCTCGGTATGCATGACGAACTTCTGTACTCGATGGTTCCTTCATTTTCTTACTAGCTAGCGGTCGAGGGCTATATGTATATAGTACGAAGCGCCGACCAAGCACGGACGAAAGAGAGGACACTTCTCTCTATTAATTAGCTAGCTAACACAATATATGAAACACCTAAATTAACCCCAAAACTCCCAACCCCCCTTTAAAAAAAAAACAAAAACCTCAGCCATCGGAATGTCGACGCTGGATGTTTATTGGTCCCGGTTGGTGCCACCAACCGGGACCAAAGGCCTCTGCTGGGCTCGGCGCACCGACCACGTGGAGGACCATCTGTCCCGGTTCGTGTTAGAACCGGGACTAAAGGGGGGAGGTATTAGTAACGACCCATTAGTCCTGGTTCATGAACCGAGACTAAAGGCCCTTACGAACCGGGACTAATAGGTGTTTTTCTACTAGTGGAGGGAGAGAGGAAGGAAAGGGGGGCGTCGCCCCCCCCCCCCTCCTTGTCCAATTCGAACTAGAGGGGGAGGGGGCGCGCGGCCTGTCCTGGCCGCCCCTCCTCTTCTCCACTAAGGCCCATCATGGCCCATTAAACCCCCGGGGGGTTCCGGTAACCCCCGGTACTCCAGTAAAATCCCGATTTCACCCGGAACACTTCCGATATCCAAATATAGGCTTCTAATATATCAATCTTTATGTCTCAACCATTTCGAGACTCCTCGTCATGTCCGTGATCACATCCGGGACTCCGAACTACCTTCAGTACATCAAAACACATAAACTCATAATATAACCGTCATCGAACTTTAAGCGTGCGGACCCTACGGGTTCGAGAACTATGTAGACATGACCGAGACACGTCTCCGGTCAATAACCAATAGCGGAACCTGGATGCTCATATTGGCTCCTACATATTCTACTTAAGATCTTTATCGGTCAAACCGCATAACAAAGATACGTTGTTCCCTTTGTCATCGGTATGTTACTTGCCCGAGATTCGATCATCGGTATCTCAATACCTAGTTCAATCTCGTTACCGGCAAGTCTCTTTACTCGTTCCGTAATACATCATCCAGCAACTAACTCACTAGTTGCAATGCTTGCAAGGCTTATAGTGATGTGTATTACCGAGTGGGCCCAGAGATACCTCGCCGACAATCGGAGTGACAAATCCTAATCTCAAAATACGCCAACCCAACAAGTACCTTCGGAGACACCTGTAGATCACCTTTATAATCACCCGGTTATGTTGTGACGTTTGGTAGCACACAAAGTGTTCCTCCGATAAACGGGAGTTATAGAATCTTATAGTCATAGGAACATGTATAAGTCATGAAGAAAGCAATAGCAGAATACTAAACGATCGAGTGCTAAGCTAACGGAATGGGTCAAGTCAATCACATCATTTTCCTAATGATGTGATCCCGTTAATAAAATGACAATTCATGCCAATGGCTAGGAAACATAACCATCTTTGATCAACGAGCTAGTCAAGTAGAGGCATACTAGTGGCACTCTGTTTGTCTATGTATTCACACAAGTATTATGTTTCCGGTTAATACAATTCTAGCATGAATAATAAACATTTATCATGATATAAGGAAATAAATAATAACTTTATTATTGCCTCTAGGGCATATTTCCTTCAGTCTCCCACTTGCACTAGAGTCAATAATCTATATTACACAGTAATGATTCTAACACCCATGGAGCCTTGGTGCTGATCATGTTTTACTCATGGAAGAGGCTTTGTCAACGGGTCTGC
Organism: Aegilops longissima; assembly: GCA_021605205.1. Taxonomy (NCBI): domain Eukaryota; kingdom Viridiplantae; phylum Streptophyta; class Magnoliopsida; order Poales; family Poaceae; genus Aegilops; species Aegilops longissima. Next base: position 588,291,204 of record CM038682.1, read on the forward strand.
AACATTCAGATCCGTATGTATCTTGAAAATTTCTATGTCTCCCACCTGGACTTGATCCCGGATGGAGTTGAAGTGTCTCTTGATGTGCTTGGTTCTCTTGTGAAATCTGGATTCCTTTGCCAAGGCAATTGCACCAGTATTGTCACAAAAGATCTTCACTGGACCCGATGCACTAGGTATGAAACCTAGATCGGATATGAACTCCTTCATCCAGACTCCTTCATTTGCTGCTTCCGAAGCAGCTATGTACTCCGCTTCACACGTAGATCCCGCCACAATGCTTTTTTTAGAACTGCACCAACTTACAGCTCCACCGTTCAATGTAAATACGTATCCGGTTTGCGATTTAGAATCGTCCGGATCAGTGTCAAAGCTTGCATTGACGTAACCATTTACGACTAGCTCTTTGTCACCTCCATAAACGAGAAACATATCCTTAGTCCTTTTCGTATTTTAGGATGTTCTTGACCGCTGTCCAAAGGATCCACTCGGATTACTTTGGTACCTCCTGCTAAACTTATAGCAAGGCACACATCGTGTCCGGTACACAACATTGCATACATGATAGAGCCTATGGCTGAAGCATAGGAACATCTTTCATCTTCTCTCTATCTTCTGCAGTGGTCGGCATTGAGTCTTACTCAACTTCACACCTCGTAACACGTGCAAGAACCCTTTCTTTGCTTGATCCATTTTGAACTTCTTCAAAACTTCGTCAAGGTATGTGCTTTGTGAAAGTCCAATTAAGCGTCTTGATCTATCTCTATAGATCTTGATGCCCAATATATAAGCAGCTTCACCGAGGTCCTTCATTGAAAAACTCTTATTCAAGTATCCCTTTATGCCATTCAGAAATTCTATATAATTTCCAATCAGCAATATGTCATCCACATATAATATCAGAAATGCTACAAAGCTCCCACTCACTTTCTTGTAAATACAGGCTTCTCCAAAAGTATGTATAAAACCATATGCTTTGATCACGCTATCAAAGCGTTTATTCCAACTCCGAGAGGCTTGCACAAGTCCATAAATAGATCGCTGGAGCTTGCACACTTTGTTAGCTCCCTTTGGATCGACAAAACCTTCCGGTTGCATCATATACAACTCTCTTCCAGAAATCCATTTAGGAATGCAGTTTTGACATCCATTTGCCAAATTTCATAATCATAAAATGCGGCAATTGCTAACATGATTCGGATAGACTTCAGCATCGCTACGGGTGAGAAAGTCTCATTGTAGTCAATCCCTTGAACTTGTCGAAAACCTTTTGCAACAAGTCGAGCTTTATAGACAGTAACATTACCGTCAGTGTCAGTCTTCTTCTTAAAGATCCATTTATTTTCAATGGCTTGCCGATCATTGGGCAAGTCAACCAAACTCCATACTTTGTTCTCATACATGGATCCCATCTCAGATTTCCTGGCCTCAAGCCATTTTGCGGAATCTGGGCTCACCATCGCTTCTCCTAGTTCGTACGTTCGTCATGGTCTACTAACATAACCTCCAGAACAGGATTACTGTACCACTCTGGTGCGGATCTTACTCTGGTTGACCTACGAGGTTCAGTAACAACTTGATCTGTAGTTTCATGATCATCATCATTAACTTCCTCACTAATTGGTGTAGGTGTCATAGGAACCGGTTTCTGTGATGAACTACTTTCCAATAAGGGAGCAGGTACAGTTACCTCATCAAGTTCTACTTTCCTCCCACTCACTTCTTTCGAGAGAAACACCTTCTCTAGAAAGGATCCAAATTTAGCAACAAAAGTCTTGCCTTCAGATCTGTGATAGAAGGTGTACCCAACAGTTTCCTTTGGGTATCCTATGAAGACACATTTCTCCGATTTGGGTTCGAGCTTATCAGGTTGAAGCTTTTTAACATAAGCATCGCAGCCCCAAACTTTAAGAAACGACAACTTTGGTTTCTTGCCAAACCACAGTGAAGGAAATATGCCCTAGAGGAAATAATAAAGTTATTATTTATTTCCTTATACCATGATAAATGTTTATTATTCATGCTAGAATTGTATTAACCGGAAACATAATACATGTGTGAATACATAGACAAACAGATAGTCACTAGTATGCCTCTACTAGACTAGCTCATTAATCAAAGATGGTTGTGTTTCCTAACCATAGACATGTGTTGTCATTTGATTAATGGGATCACCTCATTAGGAGAATGATGTGATTGACATGACCCATTCCGTTAGCTTAGCACTTGATCGCTTAGTATATTGCTAATGCTTTCTTCATGACCTATACATGTTCCTCGTAACTATGAGATTATGCAACTCCGCCACGGAGGAACACTTTGGTACTACCAAACGCCACAACGAATCGGGTGATTATAAAAGAGTACTACAGGTGTCTCCAAAGGTACTTGTTGGGTTGGCGATTTCGAGATTAGGTTTTGTCACTCCGATTGTCGGAGAGGTATCTCTGAGCCTTCTCGGTAATACACATCACTTAAGCCTTGCAAGCATTACAACTAATGAGTTAGTTGTGAGATGATGTATTACGGAACGAGTAAAGAGACTTACCGTAACGAGATTGAACTAGGTATTGATACCGACGATCGAATCTCGTAAGTAACATACCGATGACAAAGGGAACAACGATGTCGTTATGCGGTTTGACCGATAAAGATCTTCAGAGAATATGTAGGAACCAATATGAGCATCCAGGTTCCGCTATTGGTTATTGACCGAGAATGGTTCTAGGTCATGTCTACATAGTTCTCGAACCCGTAGGGTCCGCACGCTTAACGCTTCGATGACAGCTTCATTATGAGTTTATAAGTATTGATGTACCGGTTGTTTGAGTCCCGGATATGATCACGGACATGACGAGGAGTCTCAAATGGTCGAGACATAAAGATTGATATATTGAAGCCTATGTTTGACTTCGAAGGGTTCCAATGAAAACAGAAGTTATCGAACACCGGGGTTACTGAACCCCGGGGGTATATGGGCCTTAATGGGCCACAAGGGAGAAGAGGAAGGGCCGCCAGGGCAGGCCGCGCGCCCTCCCCTCTAGTCCGAATAGGACAAGGAGAGGGGGCGCCCTTCCCTCTTCCCCTCCCCAATCCTACTCCAACTAGGAGAGGGGAGTCCTACTCCTGGGAGTAGGACTCCTCCAGCGCGCCCATAGGGCCGGCCGCACCCCTTTGCTCCTTTATATACGGGGCAAGGGGCACCCATGACACACAAGTTGATCTACGGATCGCTCCTTAGCCGTGTCGGTGCCCCCTCCACCATATTCCACTTCGTCATATCGTCAGAGAGCTTAGGCGAAGCCCTCGCGCGGAGAAGTCATATCGTCGCGAGCTTAGGCAAAGCCCTGCGCCGGTGGAGCATCAACATCGCCACCACGCCGTCGTCTTGTGGAACTCATCCCCGACACTTTGCTGGATCGGAGTCCGGGATCGCCATCGAGCTGAACGTGTGCGTAACTCGGAGGTGCCGTGACGCTCGGTGCTTGGATCGGTCGGATCGTGAAGACGCACGACTACATCAACCGCGTTGTTATAACGCTTCCGCTTTCGGTCTCACGAGGGTACGTGGACGGACACTCTCCTCTCGTTGCTATGCCATCACCATGGTCTTGCGTGTTCGTAGGAATTTTTTGAAATTACTACGCTCCCCAACAAAGGGCATCCGAGCCTGGTTTTATGCGTTGATGTCATATGCACGAGTAGAACACAAGTGAGTTGTGGGCGATATAAGTCATACCGCTTACCAGCATGTCATACTTTGGTTCAGCGGTATTGTGAGATGAAGCGCCCGACCGACATTACGCCAGACGCTTACGCGAGACTGGTTTCACCGCCCGAGCACTCGTTGCTTAAAGGTGACCGGCGGTGTCTGCTCTCTCACTTTAGTTGAACCAAGTGTGGCTACGCCCGGTCCTTGCGAAGGTTAAAACAGCACCAACTTGACAAACTATCGCTGTGGTTTTGATGCGAGGTAAGAACGGTTCTTGCTCAGCCCGTAGCAGCCACGTAAAACTTGCAACAACAAAGTAGAGGACGCCTAACTTGTTTTTGCAGGGCATGTTGTGATGTGATGTGGTCAAGACGTGATGCTATATTTTATTGTATGAGATGATCATGTTTTGTAACCGAAGTTATCGGCAATCGGCAGGAGCCATATGGTTGTCGCTTATTGTATGAAATGCAACGCCATGTAATTGCTTTACTTTATCACTAAGCAGAGCGATAGTCGAGAAGCAATAGTTGGCTAGACGACAACGATGCTACGATGGAGATCAAGGTGTCGCGCCGGTGACGATGGTGATCATGACGGTGCTTGGCGATGGAGATCACAAGCACAAGATGATGATGACCATATCATATCACTTATATTGATTGCATGTGATGTTTATCCTTTATGCATCTTATCTTGCTTTGATTGACGGTAGCATTATAAGATGATCTCTCACTAAAATTATCAAGAAGTGTTCTCCCGAGTATGCACCGCTGCCAAAGTTCAGAGTACCCGCACACCACGTGATGATCGGGTGTGATAAGTTCTACGTCCATCTACAACGGTGCAAAACAGTTGCACGCGCGAATACTCAAAGTTAAACTTGACGAGCCTTGCATATAACAGATATGGCCTCGAACACGGAGACCGAAGGTCGAACGTGAATCATATAGTAGATATGATCAACATAGTGATGTTCACCATTGAAACTACTCCATCTCACGTGATGATCGGACATGGTTTAGTTGATTTGGATCACGAATCACTTAGATAACTAGAGAGATGTCTGCCTAAGTGGGAGTTTTTAATATGATTAATTAAACTTAAATTTATCATGAGCTTAGTACCGATAGTATTTTGCTTGTCTATGTTTACTGTAGATAGATGGCTCGTGCTGTTGTTCCGTTGAATTTTAATGCGTTCCTGAGAAAGCAAAGTTGAAAGATGATGGTAGCAATTACACGGACTGGGTCCGAATTTGAGGATTATCCTCATTGCTGCACGTAAAAATTACGCCCCGAAGCACCGCCGGGTGACAGAACCTCTGCAGGAGCTGAGCCGGTTGTGAACGTCTCGCAAAGCAAAGCTGATGACTACTCAATAGTTCAGTGTGCCATGCTTTACGGCTTAGAACCGGTCTTCAACGACGCTTTTGAACGCCATGGAGCATATGAGATGTTCCAGAGTTGAAGTTAATATTTCAAGCAAATGCCCGGATTGAGAGATATGAAGTCTCCAATAAGTTCTATAGCTGCAAGATGGAGGAGAATAGTTCACAAGGAACATATACTCAAAATGTCCGGGTATAATAATCACTTGATTCAACTGGAGTTACTCTTCCGGATGATAGTGTCATTGATGTAATTCTCCAATCATCGCCACCAAGCTACAAGAGCTTCGTGATGAACTATAATATGCAAGGAATGACTAAGACAATTCCCGAGCTCTTCGCAATGCTAAAAGTCATGGAGGTAGAAATCAAGAAAGAGCATCAAGTGTTGATGGTCAACAAGACCACTAGTTTCAAGAAAAGGGCAAAGGAAGAAGAAGGAAACTTCAAAAGAACAGCAAGAAAGTTGCTGATCAAGAGAAGAAACCCAAGTCTGACCTAAACCTGAAATCGAGTGTTTTTACCGCAAGCGATCGACACCGAAGCGGAACTGCCCCAAGTATTTGGCGGATAAGAAGGATGGCAAGGTGAACAAAGGTATATGTGATATACATGTTATTGATGTGTACCTTACTAGAGCTCGTAGTAGCACTGGTATTTGATATCGGTTCTGCTAATATTTGCAACTCAAACAGGACTATGGAATAGACGAGCACCGGCAAAGGACGAGGTGACGATGCGCGTGGGAAATGGTTCCAAAGTCAATGTGATCGCGGTCGGCACGCTACCTCTACATCTACCTTCGGATTAGTTTTAGACCTAAATAATTGTTATTTGGTGCCGCGTTGAGCATGAACATTATATCTGGATCTTGTTTGATGCGAGACGGTTATTCATTTAAATCAGAGAATAATGGTTGTTCTATTTATATGAGTAATATCTTTTATGGTCATGCACCCTTGAAGAATGGTCTATTCTTGTTGAATCTCGATGAGTAGTAATACACATATTCATAATGTTGAAACCAAAAGATGCAGAGTTGATAATGATAATGCAACTTATTTGTGGCAATCGCCGCTTAGGTCATATCGGTGTAAGACGCATGAAGAAACTCCATACCGATGGGCTTCGAATCACTTGATTATGAATCACTTGGTACTTGCGTAACCGTGCCTCATGGGCAAGATGACCAAAACGCCGCTTCTCCTAACTATGGAGCGAGCAACTGATTTGTTGGAAATCATACATACCGATGTTTGTGGTCCAATGAATGTTGAGGCACGCGGGTATCGTTATTTTCTCACCTTCACAGATGATTTGAGTAGATATGGGTATATCTACTTAATGAAACATAAATCTGAAACATTTGAAAAGTTCAAAGAATTTCAGAGTGAAGTGGAAAATCATCGTAACAAGAAAATAAAGTTTCTACGATCTGATCGTGGAGGAGAATATTTGAGTTACGAGTTTGGTTTACATTTGAAACAATGTGGAATAGTTTCAACTCACGCCACCCGAACACCACAGAGAAATGGTGTGTCCGAACGTCAGAATCGTATTTTACTTGATATGGTGCGATCTATGATGTCTCTTACTGATTTACCGCTATCGCTTTGGGGATATGCTTTAGAGACGGCCGCATTCACGCTAAATAGGGCACCATCAAAACCGCTGAGACGACACCGTATGAACTGTGGTTTGGCAAGAAACCAAAGTTGTCGCTTAAAGTTTGGGGCTGCGATGCTTATGTGAAAGAAACTTCAACCAGATAAGCTCGAACCCAAATCGGAAAATGTGTCTTCATAGGATACCCAAAGGAGATGTTGGGTACACCTTCTATCACAGATCCAAGGCAAGATTTTCGCTGTTAATTCGGATCCTTTCTAGAGAAGGAGTTTCTCTCAAAGAAGTGAGTGGGAGGAAAGTAGAACTTGATGAGATAATCAGATTCGCTCCCTTATTGAAAGTAGTTCATCACAAGAAATGGTTCCCGTGACAACTACACCAATTAGTGAGGAAACTAATGATGATGATCATGAAGCTTCAGATCAAGTTACTACCGAACTCAGAGGTCAACCAGAGTAAAATACGCACTGAGTGGTACGGTAATCCTATTCGAAGTCATGTTACTTGACCATGGCGAACCTACAAACTATGAAGAAGCGATGGTGAGCCCAGATTCGCAAAATGGCTGGAAGCCATGAAATCTGAGATGGGATCCATGTATGAGAACAAAGTATGGATTTTGGTTGACTTGCCCGATGATCGGCAAGCCATTGAGAATAAATGGATCTTTAAGAAGAAGACTGACGCCGATGGTAATATAATCGTCTACAAAGCTCGACTTGTTGCGAAAGGTTTTCGACAAGTTCAAGGGGTTGACTACGATGAGACTTTCTCACCAGTAGCGATGCTTAAGTCTGTCCGAATCATGTTAGCAATTGCCGATTTTATGATTATGAAATTTGGCAAATGGATGTAAAACTGCATTCTTGAATGGATTTCTAGAAGAAGAGTTGTATATGATGCAACCAGAAGGTTTTGTCGATCCAAAGGGTACTAACAAGGTGTGCAAGCTCCAACGATCAATTTATGGTCTGCAAGCCTCTCGAGTTGAATAAACGCTTTGATAGTGTGATCAAAGATATGGGTTTATATGCACTTTTGGAGAAGCCTCAGATTTACAAGAAAGTGAGTGGGAGCTCAGAGCATTTCTAATATTATATGTGGACGATATATTATTGATTGGAAATGATATAGAATTTCTGGATAGCATAAAAGGATACTTGAATAAAAGTTTTCAATGAAAGACCTCGGTGAAGCTGCTTACATATTGGGCATCAAGATCTATAGAGATAGATCAAGACGCTTAATTGACTTTCACAAAGCACATACCTTGATAAAGTTTTGAAGAAGTTCAAAATGGATCGTGCAAAGAAAGGTTTTTACCTGACATAAGGTGTAAGATTGAGTCGACTCAATGCCCACCACAAAGCAGAAGATAGAGAGAAATGAAAGATGTTCCTATGCTTCAGCCATAGGCTCTATCATGTATGCAATGCTGTGTACCAGACCGACGATGCTTAGCTGTAAGCTTGGCAGAAGGTACCAAAGTAATCCAGAGTGGATCATCGACAGCGGTCAAGAACATCCCGAAATACCGAAAAGGACTAAGGATATGTTTCTCGATATGGAGGTGACAAAGAGCTAGTCGTAAATGGTTACGCCGATGTAAGTTTTGACACCGATCCGGACGATTCTAAATCGCAAACCGGATACGTGTTTTTATTAAACGGTGGAGCTGTCGGTTGGTGCAGTTCTAAACAAAGCGCCGTGGCGGGATCTACATGTGAAGCGGAGTACATAGCTGCTTCGGAAGCAGCAAATGAAGGAGTCTGGATGAAAGAGTTCATTTCCGATCTAGGTGTTATACCTAGTGCATCGGGACCAATGAAGATCTTCTGTGATAATATCGTGCAATTGCCTTGGCAAAGGAATCCAGATTTCACAAAGGACCAAGCATATCAAGAGACGCTTCAATTCCATTCGGGACCAAGTCCAAGTGGGAGACATAGAGATTTGCAAAATACATACGGATCTGAATGTTGCGCACCCGCTGACTAAGCCTCTTCCACGAGCAAAACATGATCAGCACCAAGACTCCATGGGTGTTAGAATCATTACTGTAATCTAGATTATTGACTCTAGTGCAAGTGGGAGATCAAGGAAATATGCCCTAGAGGCAATAATAAAGTTATTATTTATTTCCTTATACCATGATAAATGTTTATTATTCATGCTAGAATTGTATTAACCTGAAACATAATACATGTGTGAATACATAGACAAACAGATAGTCACTAGTATGCCTCTACTAGACTAGCTCATTAATCAAAGATGGTTGTGTTTCCTAACCATAGACATGTGTTGTCATTTGATTAATGGGATCACCTCATTAGGAGAATGATGTGATTGACATGACCCATTCCGTTAGCTTAGCACTTGATCGCTTAGTATATTGCTAATGCTTTCTTCATGACCTATACATGTTCCCGTAACTATGAGATTATGCAACTCCTGCTTACCGGAGGAACACTTTGGTACTACCAAACGTCACAACGAATCGGGTGATTATAAAGGAGTACTACAGGTGTCTCCAAAGGTACTTGTTGGGTTGGCGATTTCGAGATTAGGTTTTGTCACTCCGATTGTCGGAGAGGTATCTCTGGCCTTCTCGGTAATACACATCACTTAAGCCTTGCAAGCATTACAACTAATGAGTTAGTTGTGAGATGATGTATTACGGAACGAGTAAAGAGATTTACCTGTAACGAGATTGAACTAGGTATTGATACCGACGATCGAATCTCGGGTAAGTAACATACCGATGACAAAGGAACAACGATGTCGTTATGCGGTTTGACCGATAAAGATCTTCAGAGAATATGTAGGAACCAATATGAGCATCCAGGTTCCGCTTATTGGTTATTGACCGAGAATGGTTCTAGGTCATGTCTACATAGTTCTCGAACCCGTAGGGTCCGCACGCTTAACGCTTCGATGATGCTCATTATGAGTTTATAAGTATTGATGTACCAAGGTTGTTCGAGTCCCGGATATGATCACGGACATGACGAGGAGTCTCAAATGGTCGAGACATAAAGATTGATATATTGAAGCCTATGTTTGACTTCGAAGGGTTCCAATGAAAACAGAAGTTATTTAACACCGGGGTTACTGAACCCCGGGGTATATGGGCCTTAATGGGCCACAAGGAGAAGAGGAAGGGCCGGCCAGGCAGGCCGCGCCCCCTCCCCTCTAGTCCGAATAGGACAAGGAGAGGGGGCGCGCCTCCCTCTTCCCCTCCCCAATCCTACTCCAACTAGGAGAGGGGGAGTCCTACTCCTTGGGAGTAGGACTCCTCCAGCGCCTCCATAGGGCCGGCCGCACCCCCCTTTGCTCCTTTATATACGGGGCAGGGGGCACCCCATGACACACAAGTTGATCTACGGATCGCCTTAGCCGTGTGCGGTGCCCCCTCCACCATATTCCACTTCGTCATATCGTCGTAGAGCTTAGGCGAAGCCCCGCGCCGGAGAAGTCATATCGTCATGAGCTTAGGCAAAGCCCTGCGCCGGTGGAGCATCAACATCGCTACCACGCCGTCGTCGTTGACGGAACTCATCCCGACACTTTGCTGGATCGAGTCCGGGATCGCCATCGAGCTGAACGTGTGCGAACTCGGAGGTGCCGACGCTCGTGCTTGGATCGGTCGGATCGTGAAGACGCACGACTACATCAACCGCGTTGTTATAACGCTCCGCTTTCGGTCTACGAGGGTACGTGGACGGACACTCTCCCCTCTCGTTGCTATGCCATCACCATGGTCTTGCGTGTTCGTAGGAAATTTTTTGAAATTACTACGTTCCCCAACACACAGTTCATAAGGCGTCGTCTCAACGGATTTCAATGGTGCCCTATTTAACGTGAATGTAGCCGTCTCTAAAGCATAACCCCAAAATGATAGCGGTAAATCAGTAAGAGACATCATAGATCGCACCATATCTAGTAAAGTACGATTACGACGTTCAGACACACCATTACGCTGTGGTGTTCCGGGTGGCGTGAGTTGCAAAACTATTCTGCATTGTTTCAAATGAAGACCAAACTCATAACTCAAATATTCTCCTCCATGATCAGATCGTATAAACTTTATTCTCTTGTTACGATGATTTTCAACTTCACTCTGAAATTCTTTGAACTTTTCAAATGTTTCAGACTTATGTTTCATTAAGTAGATATACTCATATCTGCTTAAATCATCTGTGAAGGTGAGAAAATAACGATACCCGCCGCGAGACTCAACATTCATCGGACCACATACATCTGTATGTATGATTTCCAGCAAATCTGTTGCTCGCTCCATAGTTCTGGAGAACGGCGTTTTAGTCATCTTGCCCATGAGGCACGGTTCGCAAGTACCAAGTGATTCATAATCAAGTGGTTCCAAAAGTCCATCAATATGGAGTTTCTTCATGCGCTTTACACCAATATGACCTGAACGGCAGTGCCACAAATAAGTTGCACTATCATTATCAACTCTGCATCTTTTGGCTTCAATATTATGAATATGTGTATCACTACTATCGAGATTCAACAAAAATAGACCACTCTTCAAGGGTGCATGACCATAAAAGATATTACTCATATAAATAGAGCAACCATTATTCTCTGATTTAAATGAATAACCGTCTCGCATGAAACAAGATCCAGATATAATGTTCATGCTCAACGCTGGCACCAAATAACAATTATTCAGGTCTAAAACTAATCCCGAAGGTAGATGTTTCCGGTTAATACAATTCTAGCATGAATAATAAACATTTATCATGATATAAGGAAATAAATAATAACTTTATTATTTACCTCTAGGGCATATTTCCTTCAATCACATATACTACAAGAATAGTTCTCCAAAGACGACGCCTCCAAAAAGGGGACAACACATGTGTGCCGTCGTCGGATCCAACCATCAAATATTAGATCATGGGTTTCCACCTAGAAGATCACGTTGGAGCAAACTCCAGGCAATGCCTTCATCAAGGTGACGATGCAAAATACGCCCCCATTGCCAAGTATAATCAGCAAGGGCCAAACTTAGGGTTTTCACCCCTGAGCTCGAGACCGGGTACTCAATAAGCATCACCGAACAGAAGTAATTATATGAAGCGATCAAAACAACGATCATTAAAGGATGAACCTCCTGGCCTCTACATATTAATGAATGTACATAACTAGGCCAGATGGGCCCGAATTTTCTGATAGGATACTTTTATGTTGAAGGTAATATTTAGACGCAATTAACATTCACATGCGGCATGAGTTTAACCGCAAAATCACTAATTGAGGAGTACTCATTGCAAAGATCACTCCCACTTTTCCAGGTTGCGACAAGTGGTGCGTTGCATGTGCGCCACTTTTCGCAACCTGGGAGTTTTCCCTTTTTCGTAGATACGTTTATTCAAAATGTTTTTATCTCCTAAACCGTGCGTCCAAATATCGAACCGTTTTCACCGTTGGATTCCTCGCGTTGAGATCTTCAAAACTAGATCCCATGTTAATAGGTTTTGACGAACTTTTTCACAAAAAAACCGAACCAGGAGCACGAGTTTTTTCCCATTCTGAAAGAGGCACACCCGTGCCTCTCGCAAAATCACAACCGTGCCTCTCACGGAAGCAAAACCGTGCCTCTCGCAGAAAAAAAAAGAGAAAACATGTTTTTTTTCGTTTCTGTGGAGGCACGGCCGTGCCTCTCGCGAAAGCACAACCATGCCTCTCGCGGCTATCGCGAAAACAAAACCGTGCCTCTTGCGGAAGAAAAAAAAACAGAAAATATGTTTTTTTCATTTTTCCGAGAGGCATGGCCGTGCCTCTTGCGAAAGCACAACCGTGCCTCTCGCGAAAGCAAAACCGTGCGTCTCGTCGAACAAAAAAAAAGCAGAAAACGTGTTTTTTTTCGTTTTCGAGAGGCACGGCAGTGCCTCTCGCGGAAGGAAAGAAACAAAAAACATGTTTTTTTCCATTTCCGAGAGGCACGGCCGTGATACTGCGAAAGCAAAACTGTGCTCTCGCGGAAGCAAAACCGTGACTTGCGAACTCGCGCTAATTTTTTTTGAATTTTTTTACCCAAAGGTAAGGAAGACCGATGGAAAACCGAGACGTAAAAACACCGTTTAGAAAGCCGAAAACATGCACGAAAAAAAAATCCGGAGGGAGCGTACAGAGCGCGACACTTGGCGGGCGGCTGAGAGCGCGTCAAGTGACGTTGATCGTTGTGTGGCTCCCGAAGGAGCGCTCGTCAACTAGTTGCTCTCGTTTCACCGGCCTTGTGATATGCGGTTTTGTCCGTGGGTGCTATCAAACATTCAACACTCCTCTCTCCATCAAATGTTACAAAAAATGCCAAAGATACTTGTGACGCCCCCGACTCGACCGTACACGCGCAAATGTGTACGATCAAGATCAGGGACTCACGGGAAGATACTACAACACTATTGGAATCAACCACGTCTAGGTGGACCAGTCCGGCACGGACTTGGTACAATCATCCGAGTAGTATTTGGAGTAGGCTAGCATAGCTTCTTTATATACTGATGTACCCCGCCTTGTAAACATCAGATCAATTGAATAATAAAGTGCAAGGCTCGATACGAGCCTTTTGGCCAACCCAGCGTGTCCCGTGTTCTCGTCATATAAAACGTGAGGCTTCCGGCGAGACTGATTGCTAGCTGAAAGCTAATTAGCTAGCTATCACGTACGTGAGTCTCCGGCCAAAATCGATCCAGTGCCTTGGCTAGCCTTCTGTACGTGCGCGTACTGACGGAAGAACTCGTCGGTTGTTCGTACATTCACGGATCGAAGCCAACAATTGGTATCTAGAGCAAGGTTGATCTTCTAGTAACGGAGGATCATGGCGGACGACGAGAAGAACAAGCAGTTGGCGGAGTACTCCGGTGCGGCTAAAGTATTTGCTGCTCCGGCGAGTTCGCTCGTACTCCACGATTTGATCACGAGAACTTCGGGTCCGGAAGGCCCTCATGGAGTGTGGTCTTCGCGCCAACGAAGCTATGGGACGCGGTCGACCCGTGAGGCGACGCGTTCAAGATGGAGGAGCCGAGCACCGGAAGGATCGGCAAAGCGCGACAATGATTTACTTCTGATGCCGATGGATGTCCTCCAACACCTGATCGCCAAAGAAACGGCGAAGGAAGCGTGGGATACCTTGAAGCTCATATTCGAGGGACACATCCGCGTCAAGCAAGCCAATCTCCAAACTCTGCTAAGGAACTATGAGACTTTGGTCATGGGCGACAATGAGTCCGTGGATGCGTTCGCTTCACGGCTACTCTCGTCAATCGCATCCGCGCGCTTGGTGAAAACCTTACGGAGACCTCGGTTGTCCGGCGGTTCTTGCGTGCAGCCCCTCCCCTATACCTGCAAATTGTCACGGCGATCGAGTAGTGCGTCAATCTCGAGACTCTCTCCATCGACGATCTCGTCGGACGCTACAAGGCTCACGACGAGCGTATGCGGTACAGTCACGGGGATGGGAGGAATGATGAGAATGTCATGCTCACACGGGCTCAATGGCTGGCGCTGGACTCAAGGAGAGGTGGCGAGGGCTCTAGTAGCAACACTCGCCAAGATCGTGCGCCAAAAGAACAAAGTAAGAAGAACGCCGCGACGGCGCCCGAAGAAGAAGAAGTTCGACAAGCACAAGATCAAGTGTCACAACTATGGCATCATGGGGCACTTCACGCCGGAGTGCAAGAAACCACCAAGGAGAAAGCTCTCATGGCCAAAGGAGGCGGCGATGGAGACTTGATGCTCATGGTCGGCGTATGCGAGCTAATGGATGAGGATAGTCCAGCTCCAAAGGTGCCGCTACAGAGGTTGTCACGCCATAGAGGAGGCAGTTTATCTTCATGATAAGAAGAGGATGAACACGCCGAGGCACGTGTGGTACCTCGACACGGGCGCTAGCAACCACATGACCGCGCATAAGGACCAGTTTTCGAGCTCAAGTTTCGTGGGAGGCACAGTTCGTTCGGTGACGGACGGATCGCTGACATCGCAGGCGAGGTACTGCCATGTTTGAGTTGAAGAATGGCGGTCACAAGGTACTCACAGATGTGTACTATATTCCCAAGCTAAAGAGTAGCATCATAAGTCTTGGCCAGCTCGAGGAGCGTGGTTGCAAGATTGTGCTCGAAGATGGCTTTCTATGGGGGTATGATCGTTAGAGGATGTTGATTACGAAGGTGCAAAGGTCACCGAACAGGCTCTACATCCTCAACTTGGATCGTGTGGATCCGGTATGTCTCCTGTCGAGCATGGACGACTCGGCATGGAAGTGGCACGCGCACTACGGTCACCTAAATTTCCAGGCTCTTCGGCAACTTGGACAAAAGGAGATGGTACGTGGTCTACCGTGCATCAATCATGTCAACCAAGTGTGCGACGGTTGTCTCATTGGGAAACAAAGGCGAGCCCCGTTCCCAAGAGAGGGAAACTTTAGAGCGAGTAAAGCTCTTGAGTCGGTCCACGGAGACTTGTGCGGACCGATTACACCGGCCACCCCTGCCGGAAACAGATACTTCTTGCTCGTCGTCGATTTACTTCAGCAGATTCATGTGGATTGTTTTGTTGAAGACGGATCAAGCTTTGCAAGCCTTCGTGATAATAAAATGGCGGCTGAAGTAGAATCTGCCAAGTCAAGGCCCTCCATACCGATTAGGGGTGAGTTCAAGTCCCGTGCATTCGTGGACTTTTATGAAGCTCAAGGATCAAGCGGTATCTTACGGCACCATATTCACCGCAGCAAAACGGTGTTGTGGAACGGAGGAATCAAACCGTGGTGGCAATGGCACGAAGCATGTTGAAAAGTAAAGGCATGCCGGCAAGTTTTGGGGTGAGGCGTTAATACGGCCGCTTATTTGCTGAACCGGCTCCAACTAAGAGTGTGGTTGGGATGACGCCGTACGAAGCATGGTACGGACACAAGCCCACGGTTGATCATCTTCGCACTTTCGGGTGCGTGGCGCATGTGAAGACAGTGACCGGGCATACTAGCAAATTGGCGGATCGGAGTACTCCAATGGTGTTGGTTGGCTATGAAAAAGGTATGGAGGCATACCGTGTGTGCAACCCCTCTACCAACAAGGTGGTTGTGACGCGCGACGTGGTCTTCGAAGAAGCAAAGTCATGGAATTGGAACTCCGCCAAGCCGGTATATCCGTCTTCCGATGAAATTTTCAACGTTGTTTACGATGATTACGAGCATGCAGACATTGGTGATCAACCAAAGACTTCAAGCATCGCGAGCGGCGCGGCAGAAAATGATGGCGCGAGGTACGCGCTAGAAGCAGCGGCGGCCGACGCGCACGCGTTGCGCGATGGCACGCCAGCAGCAACGCATGCAGCGCCCGTAGCGATCGCTCGCTTGGCCAAAAGAACGTGTCGAGGGGAGCAGCTCATCCAAAGGGCCCAACCGATGGACCTAAAGATGGACTCGAGCCGAGTCCGAGAAGTCAGCCCAGACGTAGCCCTCACGCTATGCGTCGAGGGCCGTAAGGCCACGTGCATGGGATTGTTGGTTCTCCGCACGTACACCAATCTCACGTGGTTCACCCGGTGGACGGTAGCCAGCCCAAGGGTGCTCCAATCGCCTGAAAACAGAAGTGTGGCAACTCCAGATGATGTTACTTCATCTTCGATGAATAGGAGAGAAGGAACGTCCGCCGACACTGTCGTCTTCGACCGAAAGGTGGATTTATATCCAAAGGAAGCACTTCCAAAAATAAATCCTGTGAAAATTAAAGGAAAAGGACGGCGGTGTCTGCTTAGCGTCGAGGAACCGATGAAATTTGAAGATGCAAACACGGAGGAGTGTTGGCATCGTGCTATGGACGAGGAGTTGGGATCGATCCAAGACAACAAAACATGGGAGCTCGTGGATCCACCCAACGACCATAAAATCATAGGGCTCAAGTGGGTGTACAAAGTCAAGAAAGATGCCGAAGGAAACTTGGTGAAGCATAAGGCAAGGCTCGTAGCCAAAGGATACATGCAAGAGCAAGGTGTAGACTTCGAGGAAGTGTTTGCTCCTGTCACAAGGATGGAATCGGTGAGGCTAGTTATAGCTCTCGCGGCTCAAGAATCTTGGAGGCTACATCACATGGATGTAAAATCCGCATTTTTGAACGGGGAGTTAAAAGAAGAAGTATACGTGAAGCAACCACCGGGTTACATCAAAAAGGGAGAGGAGCACAAGGTGTTGAAACTACACAAGGCATTGTACGGGCTATGCCAAGCTCCTCGGGCGTGGAACATCAAGCTTGATCGTACACTAGTTTCTCTTGGTTTTGAGAAAAGTCCACTGGAGCATGCTATGTACAAGCGAGGTAAAGGCAAGGATCGTCTCCTAGTGGGCATCTATGTTGATGATCTCTTGATAACTGGAGCAGATGAGGAGGAGATTGCTAAATTCAAGCTACAAATGAAGGAGCTTTTCAAGATGAGTGATCTAGGGCTCTTGACTTACTATCTCGGGATCGAGGTACAACAAAAGCCGGAGGGAATCACGCTATGCCAGGAGGCATATGCAAAGAAGATTCTTGAAAGCTGTAGCATGGATGACTGCAATCCAAGTCATGTTCCAATGGAGCCTCGACTTAAACTTAGCAAGAGGAGCCAAGCACCCGCGGTTGATGCAACGGAATATAGAAGTGTGGTCGGAAGCCTAAGGTATCTTGTGAATACATGACCAGACTTGGCCTATTTCACATGAGTGAGTCACTTCATGGAAGCACCCACTACGTAACATTGGGCAGCTGTGAAACAAATACTGGTACATCAAAGGGACAACTAACTTCGTTGTGTCTATTTGAGAGAAAAGCGGAAGGAGATGGTGGAGCTACTTGGCTACAATGATAGCGACTTAGCAGGAGATATTGACGATCGTAAAAGTACCTCGGCGTGGCATATTTCTTGGGAAGAAGCATTGTGAGTTGGCTATCACAAAAGCAGAAGGTGGTCGCATTATCATCCTGTGAAGCGGAGTATATTGCAGTGGAAACCGCGGCAGGTCAAGGTGTGTGGCTAGAAAGGCTACTCGGTGACCTCACTGACAAGGAACCGGAAGGAGTGGTTCTCTATGTTGACAGAAGTCTACGATTGCTCGTGTAAGAATCCAAAGGCATCATGATAGAAGTAAGCACATTCATATAAGGTATCATTACATACGAGATTGCGTGGAAGAAGGGAAGATTGAAGTCAACTACATTTGCACCGACGACCAGCTTGCGTACATCCCGACCAAGTCTTTGGGACGGCGAAGTTCACGGAGATGCGGGAAGGATCGACGCCCAAGCTGTGAAGTGAGGACATCGTGGTTGGGAGGGTGATTGTTGAATCAACCACGCCTAGGTGGACCAGTCCGCACGGACTTGGTACAATCATCCGAGTAGTATTTGGAGTAGGCTAGCTTAGCTTCTTTATATACTTCGCACTCTCGCTGTAAACATCGAGATCAATTGAATCAATAAAGTGCAAGGCTCGATATGAGCCTTTTGGCCAAACCAGCGTGTCTCGTGTTCTCGTCAGATAAAACGTGAGGCTTCCGGCGAGACTGATTGCTAGCTTAAAGCTAATTAGCTAGCTATCCCGTACGTGAGTCTCCGGCCAAAATCGATCCAGTGCTTTGGCTAGCCTCTGTACGTGCGCGTACCGACGGAAGAACTCGTCGGCTGTTCGTACGTTCACGGATCGAAGCCAACAAACACAACTCTAGACACAAATAAAAATAATACAAGCTTTATATTACAAGCCAGGGGCCTCAAGGGCTCGAATACAAGCTCGATACACAAGCGTCAGCAGAAGCAACAATATCTGAGCACAGACATAAGTTAGACAAGGATGCCTTAAGAAGGCTAGCACAAAAGCAACACGATCGAAGAGGCAAGGCCTCCTGCCTGGGACCTCCTAACTACTCCTGGTCTTCGGTGGCCTCCATGTAGTAGTATCCGTCGGCGGTGGCATCTGGCTCCAGGGATCCACCATCTGGTTGCAACAACCAGAAAGAAGAAAGAAGGGGGAAAGGGGAAGCAAAGCAACCGTGAGTACTCATCCAAAGTACTCGCAAGCATCAGATCTAAGCTAAGTATGCATTGGTATCAAATGAAAGGGCTATATCTGTGGACTGAACTGCAGAATGTCAGAATAGGGGGGGAGTCCTAGCCTATCGAAGACTAGCATCTTCAAGCAGCTCCAAGCATCTTGTAGCATAAAGAAGAGTAAAGAATAGCAGTTTAATTATCAAGCATGTTGTAGCAATAATGCCCAGAGATCATTCCTCGACTCCCTACGAGAAAGCAATCCCGGAGCCACGTATCTTAAGTATCCATTTCTAGTTGTATTAGATCAAGATATAAATCTGAACGTCCATTACCGTGGACACGGTATTCGAATACGTATCTTCCCTGCAGGGGTGCACCACGTTTTCCAACACGCTTGGTCACTCTGGCCGGACACACTTTTCTGGGTCAATGCCCGGCCTCAGAAGATCAACACGTCGTAGCCCTACCTAGGCTCAGTAGAGAGGTCCCCGCCGGTCTACCTCGTAAGCACTCCGGGGTCTGGGCCGATCGCCCGTTGCACTCCGGGTCGTTATGCGACGAGCTGGGATGAGCACCACCTCTACTGGATGGCACTGGCCCGACAGGCCCACAATGCTGAACTGGACGTCTGACAAAGCTTCGGCTGATACTGCGACGTCGAGGCCCATAACTATTCTCGCGTGGTGGCTAGTGCGAAAAGGCCAAAGGCCAATTCATAACAAATACCCAAACCATAGTGTATTATTAGCTCGCGGAGACGAGCAGAGACTCACGATAATGTGACCCCGTCGCCCCGTCTCGAGGAAATACGGCAAGGGCAAGCCCAGCCCACACAAGGGTTGCCTGACTTCCTGGCCGTGCCTCGTAATCATCTTGCGGGTTCTCTCCGAGCCCGCCCGACTTTCCCAAAGGTCTCAAGTAATGTCAAGGTAACCGTGTGTCCAAACATCAAGGGGAAAACCCTGGGAATCACCCCCGAAGGATTCCACTCAATGTAATCATCAAGGTGAACGTAAGAGGGACCACCCTCGAGGTTCACACTTGAGGTGTTGAACGACAGAGCCGTATCGGGAATGGTGAAAGAGGAAATCACCCTCGATGACCACGACCGAATAGCTACACTACGGAATTATCATCACGAGTGTGTATGAGGGATCACCCTCGGCACTCGATAGTAGTTCTGCAGAATCGAGCAACGAAAGGGGCGTGATGTGATGTGAGGTGTCAGGCTCTGGTCGTCGGTCACGTAGATCGAGTCGTCGATGATGAAGCAGGGGCAACAAGCACAACTGGGGGTCACTGATGGATCGCTAACCAACCTATACTAAGCAGTTTAGGATAAGCAGGTAAGGTACAATGAGCAGGTTACAAAAGCAGGCTATGCATCAGGATAGGAGAAAACAATAACAGTAGCAAAATCTAATGCAAGCATGAGAGAATAGAATGGGCGATATCGGGATGATCAAAGGAGGGGCTTGCCTGGAAGCTCCGCCGAAAGAGAAGAAGGGGTCGTCGTCGACGTAGTTGATCACAGCGGCAGTCTCGGGGTCTACCGGAGAGGAGGGGGGAGAAACAGTAAATACATAGCAAGCAAGAGCATAACAGGACAACAGGTAGAGCTAGACGTGTTCTAACGCGGGTGCTACACGTTACCGGCGAAGGGGGATAACATCCGGGAATGTTTCCCCAGGTTTAGCATTTTCAGACAGATGAAACGAAGGGGAAAAGTTCCATGTTTGCTATGCTAGGGACGTATGGCGAACGAACGGATCGCCTATTCGGATTCGTCTCGTCGTTTTGAGCAACTTTCATGTACAAATTATTTTCAACCGACGTACGGTTTATTTTCTATGAATTATTAAAGTTTTAGCATTATTCTGAAATTATTATTAATACAAAAAGGAAATATGACATCAGCCTGACGTCATCATGACATCAACGGTCAACACTGACCGTTGACTGGTAAAACAGAGTTGTGGGACCCATCTGTCATTGACCTAACTGAACTAACAGATTTAATTATCTAAATTTGGTAATTAGGCTAATTAAGTTAATTAATTACCTAATTAATTAATTTTATTTCTATTTTTGTAATCATTTTTTTTATTTCTTAAAGGGAGGGCCCACCAGTAAATGGCCCTAGGTTTTAGTGGGTGCTTGCGCGCCGCCGAGGCGGAGTGGGCGGACGTCTTGCCCGCCACGGCACAGCGAGGCTACCGGGCGAGCGGAGGTCGTAAGCAGGGCCACAGTTAATGGTGCAGGAAGGCGACAGACGCGGGTGGCGACGGTCGGCGAGGTGGTGGCGGGGTCGGGCGGTTGCTGCGTGCCTTGCGAAGAAGATGGCGGCGAGCAGCAGCAGCAGTAGCGCCCGTGGTTGGCGGCAGCCACGCTGCGTGCAGGGGGAGCGGATGAGGTGATGAGGTGGCAGCGCAGCGCATCGGCAGCGGTCGGGGCAACGACGATGGTCGGGCTTCTACCGGAGCGGGTCGTCGGCGAGCTGCGCCGGCGGAGGGTGTCGAGGCCACGACGAGTGGTGGGCTTCGATCGCGACGGCGGCGATGGCTAGGAGCACGGATTCGAGGCACGGAGAGAGGGGAAGGGAGTGGGGGCTCACAACGGCCCTGTAGAGGTGCATAAGTGGGCTCGGGGAAGTTCGGGGTGGCCGGCGATGGAGAGGCGGGGAGGCGACGCCAACGAGGTGGTAAAGGCGTCGGGGTCGAGGAGGCGGCCGAGAGGGGCGGCACTCGGTGATCCGATGGCGGTGTCGGTGCCGGGGATGCGTCGTGGTGACGGCGAGCGGCGACGGCACGACGTTGGGGCTCGGGGCGCCGCGGGGTCTAGCCCCAGATCCAGTACGGGTCGAGGGGGAGCGGGCGCCGACGAGGGGCGACGATGTCGAGGACGCCGAGATCCAGGGGCGCGAGGAAGAGAGGGGTGGGGGAGCGAGTGGGGGAGTGGGGGGTCGTGCGGGGTTAGGGTTCCGGACGGGGAGGGGATAAGGGAGGCGCAGGCTGGGTTTGACGGGCCGGCCAGCTCGGCGGCCAGCTGGGCCAGTGAGTTGGCTGAGGCCCAAGAGCGGGGGGTTGTTTCTTTTTTCTTTTTTACATTTTACTATAGCTTTTTCCCTTTTCATTTTATTGCCTCTATTTTCTTTTATTTTTGAAAATTAATTAGCTTTACAAAATATAGGAACGACACCTAAATTGGTTTTACTAATTATACCATTGTCACATTTAGTTTGAGGTTCAAATGAAATAATCTAGTTTTTTTATAACTTAAAAAGCATTTAATAATTATTTTTAGCCACTGTTATATTCACAAGAGCATTAAAATACTTTTCAAAAGTGTTGGGTCACCACCATTATTAGTTATGGAATATTTTCCACACTTTGAACATTTTATTTTGCTTGTTTGAGAAATTTGAATTTTGGACTTTTATTTTAAATTTGAATTTGGATCGTGATTTGGAACAACCGAGGATTAGCAACAGTAATGAGTGATGACCTGGCATCATTAGCAGGGGATTACTATAGCTTAATTATCCGGGCGTCACAATTCTCCTCCACTACAAGAAATCTCATCCCGAGGTTTTAGAAGGTAGAAAGAAACAACGCGGGGTATTCATCGTGAAGACGATCCTCAAGTTCCCAAGTGGCTTCATCTTCAGAAGAATTTGACCACTGAACCATAAGAAATTTTATAGCCCTCTGACGGGTACGACGTTCAGCTTGAACGAGAATGCGGATCGGATGCTGTCTATAAATGAGATCATTGTGCAGGGGTTGAGCTTGATAAGCCATGTGGTGTTGCAATAAGACTTGTGACTCATCGGCCATGACATTAGACTTGCCAGGGGTATAAGAAATATAGTAGTCATAGGTTGTAATTGTTTCCATACATCGTTGTTGACGGGGATTCGGACCTAGCTGAGTAAACAAATACTCCAGACTTCGATGATCGGTGAAGATCTCACAACGATTACAAAAAGGAAATGCCGCCACAACTTTAGTGCAAATCCAGCTGCAGCAAGTTCAAGGTCATGGACTGGGTAGTTCTTTTGGAAAGGCATCCTGGAATTCACAAACGACTGGAGCGTTTTCAATTCTCACAAGAGGAGAAGCGTTTACGCGTTCAAGGAATAAATTCGTGCTTCGGCATTCCGAACAAGATGAGCATAGTAGCTTACTATCTCACTCGAAGGCTGAAGTAGGTGGACGGTTTTAGTGGCGCAAATGATAGAAGCAGTATGTGTTTTCAACCATTCCATTCCCAGAATGAGGTCGATATTGGATGGCTTCAAAACAATGAGGGAAACATGGAATTCCAGCCCTTCAAGTTCAATGGGGGAGTTGTGACTAACCATAGTGGTTCGACATTGGCCCAAGGCATGCAGTTTGGAATTCCGGCCAAGTGATGGCGGTTCCAACAGGTAAGGAATGCATGTAGTTGTCCCACCATTGAGCAGCGGGACCTTTTAGGTAACAAGCCGCGGCAGTGACATAACTGGCAGGGGCTACATCAGCAGACTCTAACTTGAAAGTGATGTCACGAAGCCAGTCATCAGCATCAAGGGCTGAGTTGAGCTGAGGTAGAGGACAGGGTCGAGACGCGCAAAGTCTTGCAAGAGTCACTGGGACGGGTTGCTGGTTCATATTGGGATGTGGAAACTGAGCCATGACTCGTACCATGAACTGGCGATTCCACATCAACTTTTGTATCATTTCGGCCATGTATTCGGGAGGTGGTGGATTGTTGCCACCACGGCCACGACCAGCGGGTCTAACCATCCTGCTTAAATGCAATAGGGGGTAGTTCAGCTAAGGGTGGAGCAAGTGTATGGAGTCATTCATGATGTTACTAGAGCAATGGGCAAAGGCGCGGTATGTACAAGGCAGTAGTCATTAAAGACATACCGATACATATGCGAGGCCAATTACATGTTGTTCGTAAGAGTTCGGACAAGAGAAACACCCTAGACCTACTAGGCGGCACGCATGCACACGATGGATGGATACAGTGATGAGACATAGCGAAGGCTACATCAACATCGGGGAAAACCTCTAGAGCGAGGGATTTGCAAGTGATGATGCAGGGTGCCCTCGATAAGAGGATCCTGCTGTTAGTGAATATTGTGAAGCAGAACTTGGTTCACAATTCAAGAAAGGGGGTAACACAAATCTCCGGATGGATGTGACCACGAGAACCTAGTATAGAGTTAGCAAAATCATTTAAACTGAGTAGAAGAGAGATCAGAATCCCAGAGTATAGACGAGGAGTAAAAGATCATAATATCACCCAATGGCGACGTGGGCCCGTAAGCCACATAGCCACGTTAGTAAAACAATTATTTCAAAGACTAGACTCAACTTCGGCCAAGGATTTGGAAAGGGGGATCCTACATGGAGTCGGCTCTGATACCAACTTGTGACGCCCCCGACTCGATCGTACACTAATCATACACGCAAATGTGTACGATCAAGATCAGGGACTCACGGGAAGATACCACAACACAACTCTAGACACAAATAAAAATAATACAAGCTTTATATTACAAGCCAGGGGCCTCGAGGGCTCGAATACAAGTTCGATACACAAGCGTCAACGGAAGCAACAATATCTGAGCACAGACATAAGTTAGACAAGGATGCCTTAAGAAGGCTAGCACAAAAGCAACACGATAGAAGAGGCAAGGCCTCCTGCCTGGGACCTCCTAACTACTCCTGGTCTTCGGTGGCCTCCATGTAGTAGTATCCGTCGGCGGTGGCATCTGGCTCCAAGGATCCACCATCTGGTTGCAACAACCAGAAAGAAGAAAGAAGGGGGAAAAGGGGAAGCAAAGCAACCGTGAGTACTCATCCAAAGTACTCGCAAGCATCAGATCTAAGCTAAGTATGCATTGGTATCAAATGAAAGGGCTGTATCTGTGGACTAAACCGCAGAATGCCAGAATAGGGGGAAGTCCTAGCCTATCGAAGACTAGCATCTTCAAGCAGCTCCAAGCATCTTGCATCATAAAGAAGAGTAAAGAATAGCAGTTTAATTATCAAGCATGTTGTAGCAATAATGCTCAGAGATCCTTCCTCGACTCCCTACGAGAAAGCAATCCCGGAGCCACATATCTTAAGTATCCATTTCTAGTTGTATTAGATCAAGATATAAGTCTGAACGTCCATTACCATGGACACGGTATTCGAATATGTATCTTCCCTGCAGGGGTGCACCACGTTTTCCAACACGCTTGGTCACTCTGGCCGGACACACTTTTCTGGGTCAATGCCCGGCCTCGGAAGATCAACACGTCGTAGCCCTACCTAGGCTCAGCAGAGAGGTCCCCGCCGGTCTACCTCCTAAGCACTCCGGGGTCTGGGCCCATCGCCCGTTGCACTCCGGTCGTTATCTGACGAGCCGGGCGAGCACCACCTCTCTTCGGATGGCACCGCCCAACAGCCCACAATGCTGAATCGACGTCGACAAAGCTTGGTGACATCACACGCCGAGGCCCATACTATTCTCACGTGGTGGTTAGTGCAAAAAGGCCAAAGGCCAATTCAGAACAAATACCCAAACCATAGTGTATTATTAGCTCGCGGAGACGAGCAGAGACTCACGATAATGTGACCCCATCGCCCCGTCTTGAGGAAATACGGCAAGGGCAAGCCCAGCCCACACAAGGGCTGCCTGACTTCCCGGTCGTGCCTCGTAATCATCTTGCGGGTGCTCTCCGGGCCCGCCCGACTTTCCCAAAGGTCTCAAGTAATGTCAAGGTAACCGTGTGTCCAAACATCAAGGGGAAAACCCAAGGAATCACCCCCGGAGGATTCCACTCAATGTAATCATCAAGCTGAACGTAAGAGGGACCACCCTCGAGGTTCACACTTGAGGTGTTGAACGATAGAGCCGTATCGGGAATGGTGAAAGAGGAAATCACCCTCGATGACCACGACCGAATAGCTACACTACAGATTATCATCAGGAGTGCGTTATGAGGGATCACCCTCGGCACTCGATAGTAGTTCTGCAGAGGGGCGCGGGCGGATGAGGTGGCAGGCGCAGCGGCATCGGCAGCGGTCGGGGCAACGACGACGGTCGGGCTTCTGCCGGAGCGGGTCGTCGGCGAGCTGCGCCGACGGAGGGTGTCGAGGCCACGGCGAGTGGTGGGCTTCGGTCGCGACGACGGCGATGGCTAGGAGCATGGAGAGAGGCGAAGGGAGTGGGGGCTCACAGCGGCCCTGTAGAGGTGCATAAGTGGGCTCGGGGAAGTTCGGGGTGGCCGACGATGGAGAGGCGTGGAGGCAACGCCGACGAGGTGGTAAAGGCGTCGGGGCCGAGGAGGCGGCCGGGAGGGGCGGCGCTCGGCGATCCGATGGCGGTGTCGGTGCCGGGGATGCGTCATGGTGACGGCGAGCGGCGACGCGCAGCGTTAGGCTCGGGCGCCAGAGCTAGCCCCGATCCAAGACTGGTCGAGGGGAGCGGGCGCCGACGAGGGGCGACGACGTCGAGGACGCCCAGATCCAGGGGCGCGAGGGAGAGAGGGGTGGGGGAGCGAGTGGGGGAGTGGGGGTCGTGCGGGGTTAGGGTTCCGGACGGGGAGGGGATAAGGGAGGTGCCGTGTCACGCCCGGATAATTAAGCTACAGTAAACCACTGCTAATGATGCCACGTCACCTTTTATTTTGATAAACTCGCGTCGGTTCGAAACCCAGTTCAAACTTCAAATTTAAAATCAAGGCAACATCAAAAGTTTTCAAACATTAAAACTAAAATATTCGAGAGGTGGCAAATAATGCATAGGTAATTATGGTGGAGAATCCATATTTTTATAAAATATTTAATGCACTAAAATAAATAAAATTGTGGCTAAAATAAATATATAAATACCATTTAAATAATAAAAATGTACCAAGTATTTTATTATTGCACCAACTTTTTGAGGTAGTGGGCTATATTATAACAATATTTTAGGAGTTTGTTTTGTATTTTATAAAAAACTAAAATAGGTGTAACTAAAATTGAACAGAAAATAATATTAAAAGAAAAGGAAATAAAAACAAAAGCCCGCCCAAAAAAAGAGAAGTAGAACACCACCATACCCCCATGAATGGGCCTCGGCCCGGAGGTCACTAGGTTGCCCACCGACGCCCTTAACCCCACTCCCCTGGAACCCTAGCGCCGCAACCCCCACTCGCCCCCACTTCCCCACTCCCTCTCACTTCTCCTCCTCCCCGGTCCAGATCAGGATCGGGGGAACGCACCCACGGCTGCGCTGAGCCCGACGCGCCCCCGCCGCTCAACGCCGACGTCGGTGCCGTCCCTCGCCGCTACCGCTCGTCTCCCCGTCGCCCGGCCGTCCTCGACCTCCTCCCCGAACGGCCTCAACGACCCCGCCGCCCAGATCGACCACGCACGCCGCCGCTTGGACCTCGCCGGACGCCATCGCCGGCCTGCCTCCTCCTCCCCACCGGCCTGTTCCTCTCCGCCGTCGTCCCCGTCGGCCACCCCGACCCCTGCTGCCCCATCCCTACAAATCGCGGTGAGGCTCCGGCCTCTTCCCTCTCCCCTCTCGCCGTGTTGGACGTCGCCGTGAGCGTCGTCCCGTGCCCGTGCACGCGCTCACATGGCCGCGCGCACGCCCGTGTGTCGCCTCTCTGCCGCAGCACCATGCCCGCGCCCATCCGAGATTCGGGCCTCGCCCGCTTGTCGTTGTCATCGACACAAGCCTCCTCGCTAACTTCGTCGCGGTGGCGCCGCCACCCAAAGACGGCTCGGTGGCTCCTCTCTCGCCGTTAGCCGTTGCTGCGCCGTCGGCGTCGCCACCACCGCCAGGCCGGATCCGCCCTAGTCCGGGCCAGCGTCGCAGCTGCCCTCCCGCCCGCATGCGCCTTTGGCCTCGCCCTCTCAGACCATGGTGGCCTTGCCCTTCGCCCTATCAAGCGCTCAAAATGCGCCAGAATCTGTCGCTCGAACCCACTATGGCCATGGGCCTATGACAGAGGGCCCCGCCTTAACGCTTTACAAAAGAGATATATAAAAAATATAATAATAATAATAATAATAATAATATTAATAATTAATTAACTTAATTAATCCAGTTAATTAAACCTAATTAGACACTGACTGTTGGGGCCCACCCACTAATTAACCTATTTAGTTAGTCTAAACCCACTATTAGTGCCTCGACACGACATGTGGGTCCCACCGACCCACTGTTCGGTTTGACCGGTCAACCGACCAGTTGACCTCTGACATCACTCTGATGTCATGCATGCATCATCATTCACTGTTTTGGATAATGTTGGATTTAAATAAATAATTAAAATCAGAAAATGATTTAAATCTTTAGAAAATCATATATTTTAATCCGTAACTCGGATGAAAATACTTTCTACATGAAAGTTGCTCAGAACGACGAGACGAATCCGGATACGCAACCTGTTCGTCCGCCACACATCCCTAACATATCAAACACGCAACTTTCCCTGTCCGGTTCATCTGTCTGAAAACGCAAAACGCCGGGGATACTTTCCCGGATGTTTCCCCCCTTCGCCGGTACCACCTACTACCGCGTTTGGGCACCCCTAGCAACGCTCATTGTCATGTCATGCATCGTCATGCATTCGTTTGCATTGTATTTATTGTTTCTTCCCCTCTTCTCTCGCTAGACACCAAGACCGATGCATTGCTACCAAGACGACTACGGTGTTGACGACCCTCCTTCTTGCCGAGCAATCGGCAAGCCCCCTTGATCACCAGATATTGCCTATTCTACTCTCTCGCTTGCATTAGAGTAGTGTAGCATGTTACTTGTTTTCGTTAATCCTATCCCGATGCATAGCCTATCCTTGCTACTATCATTGTTACCTTTACCGCAATCCTACATGCTTAGTATAGGATGCTAGTGTTCCATCTGTGGCCCTACATTCTAGTCCGTCTATTGTGCTATACTATCGGGTCGTGATCACTCGGGAGGTGATCACGGGTATATACTTAAATACTATACATGATACATGTGGTGACTAAAGTCGGGTCGGCTCGTGGAGCACCCGCGAGTGATTCACGGATTGGGGGATGAAAGGACCTTTGTCCCAACGGCCCTCTGTGTGGATCTTTGTGGCGGAGCGTCAGGGCAGGTTGAGACTACCTGGGTGACAGGTGGGCCTGGCCCTGATCGGTGTCCGCGGTTACATCATTAACACGCTTAACGAGATCTTGGTATTTGATCTGAGTCTGGCCATTTGGTCTATACGCACTAACCAACTACGTGGGAAAGATATGGGTACTTGGCGTCGTGGTATCACCAAGCCTTCACACGTCGAGAATCGAAGCGGCGCTACCGGATTGGAACGTAAGCCTGCTCTTGTATTAAGGGGCTAGTTACGCTTTGGCTGCCCATGCAACGTGCAGGGTGTGCTAAGGCGATGGGCCTGCACTTCGTGTTTTAGGTTTAGACCGCGTCTTGACCTCTCTGTTGGCCTAGGTGGGGCTGCGACGTGTTGATCTTCCGCAGCCGGGCATGACCCAGAAAAGTGTGTCCGGCCAAATGGGATCAAGCGTGTTGGGTTATGTGGTGCACCCCTGTTGGGAAGTTAATCTATTTGAATAGCAGTGATCTTCGGTAACAGGACGACTTGGAGTTGTACCTTGACCTTATGACAACTAGAACCGGATACTTAATAAAACACACCCTTCCAAGTGCCAGATACAAACCGGTGATCGCTCTCTAACAGGGTGACAAGGAGGGGATTGCCGGGTAGGATTATGCTATGCGATGCTACCTGGAGGACTTCAGTCTACCCTCTTCTACATGCTGCAAGACGGAGGCTGCCAGAAGCATAGTCTTCGACAGGATTAGTTATCCCCCTCTTATTCTGGCATTCTGCAGTTCAGTCCACTGATATGGCCCTTTACACATATACCCATACATATGTAGTGTAGCTCCTTGCTTGCGAGTACTTTGGATGAGTACTCACGGTTGCCTTGTTCCCCCTTTCCCCCTTTCTTTACCCGATTGCTGCGACCAGACGATGGAGCCCAGGAGCCAGACGCCACCTTCAACGATGACTCCTACTACACTGGAGGTGCCTACTACTAGTGCATGCCGCTGACGACGACCAGGAGTAGTTAGGAGGATCCCAGGCAGGAGGCATGCGCCTCTTTCGATCTGTATCCTAGTTTGTGCTAGCCATCTTATGGCAACTTGTTTAACTCATGACTGTACCCAGATATTGTTGCTTCCGCTGACTCGTCTATGATCGAGCACTTGTATTCGAGCCCTCGAGGCCCCTGGCTTGTAATATGATGCTTGTATGACTTATTTATGTTTTTAGAGTTGTGTTGTGATATCTTCCTGTGAGTCCCTGATCTTGATCGTACACGTTTGCGTGCATGATTAGTGTATGATTGAATCGGGGGCGTCACAAGTTGGTATCAGAGCCGACTGCCTGTAGGAATCCCCCTTTCCAACTCCTTGGCCGAAGTTGAGTCTAGTCATTGCAAAACTTTTACTAACATGGCTGTGCGGCTTACGGGCCCACGTCGCCATTGGGTGGTAGTAGGATCTTTTATTCCTTGACCTATACTCTGGGACTCTGACATCTCTTCTATTCGGGTTAAATGATTTTGCCAAAAACAAAACTAACTTTAGGTTCTCGAAAATACTTTCTTCCGGAGAGCCCCTCACTTCAGATGATCGCCTCATGCACCAGAAGATTCCGAAGTTACTCTTCGATGTTCCCTCGATACTTTGTGCCATCGCTTTTGCAATTCCCTTCCATCGGTAAACCCCTATGGATAGCCACGTTCCCTTTCCATTCATTCAATCATTCCCCGTTGATCTTGTTATTACAAGATACCCTGAAATTCTCTCTATTGTTCCGAGTATACTTTTTGCCTACTGCCTTGCAGTTCCTTGCCACATAAATACCCCTACGGATAATCCCTCGCACTTGCCGGGTATCCGCTCATTCCTAGTTGTTCATGTGTTTCACAAAAGTCCTCTAAATACCATTCAATTTTCTAGAAATCCTAAGCAGCCTATTGCTCTTGAAGTTCTTGCTTGCTTGTATTATGGTTAATCCCATAAGTCTCGTAATCTGATTGACATCACTTGTCATTATCATTTAGAGCCTATTGATTCGATATGTTGCGGATGCTTGCAATCCTCAGGAATTATCCTTCCAGCTCAGACATCATTTAAACATGAGCTGGTTGATCAATCAGATTGCCATCAATTGTACCCCTAAGCCTACGCAACTTAACCATCCTTAATCAGAGTGTTTGCTTCTGATCCCTTGATCGGAAATCATAATTCTTTTGCATTTGAGCCTTGAATTAGACAATTGTTTCTATAATAAGATCTCCTTGCATTCTTTCTCCTTCTAGTTGAGTATCGATGCTCATATCAGATCCCTTGTGGACCGCGAGATCCTTTGTTGGATTTCAACCAACAACGTCCTTCATATTCATTAACCTTGTGAGTTTTCCCTCAGATATATAATGCCATTGGTAAATCCTATTCTCTGATTTGACCAACCATGCTCTGCTATCGAGCTGGTGATATTTACTTCTGAACTTTGTAGTATATGTTCCTAAGATACCCGATGGGCTGGACCAATGCCTTCCCTAATCTGTGTGAACCCGAAAGATTTCACGGGTCATACTTATTTGGTATTGCACCAGGTAAAAACTTTCAACAACTAATGTCATTTTCGAAATACGAGAGGTGAATGAAAGGTTATGCGTTGAACAAGTGGGAGTCGACCTTGAACCTTGTGTTCATGCCCATGGACACGACGTATACCTTATCATGGAAGCTTCTCTTAAAATAATTATCCCCTTGTTATAAGTTCATCTTGTATCTGTGGAAGTGGTTCCGACCATGTTTCTCCTTGATTCCGTTTCTCGTGCAAGTTAGAGTACTTGTCTTCTGTAGAGCATTACCCTAGTCCAACCTCTACTTTGATCTGTCATCGAGTATTACCCCCTGGTATCTCGAGATTATCATGGAACTGCATAACTTCTTATGAGTTTCTTCATCAAGTACTACCTTCCCACTGATTCCAATTTTTCACGGGCTCTGAGTTATTAAACACTCAAAGACATCGATTACTGAATCGAGTCCGCACTATGGTTCAACAACTCTTCAGTAAGCTTCTATAAGTACGAGTTTGTACACGACCACGCCATTCCTAGCTTGTTTGGCTATATCATTGTCGCGATGATTCTAACTGTGCTACCTGGTCCTTATTCTCGGAGCACCAATTTGCGACGATAGCTAAGCTTACGTTGATTTTCCTATTCATACCCTTTCACCTTAAACAACAAGCTTGAGTTCGAGTTTGTGTCGTAACTGTGGTTCCAATAACCTCTTGCTTCGTCATTCCTTTGACTTGATGTCGTCGCTGATTGATTACATATTCATGAAATCTCTCGACAAATGTGTCGTGATCATCATTAACCTTATGAGTTCTTCCAGGATATCAATCGGACTCATGAAGAGAAATACCATCCTTGCCCTCGATGAGTTGTGTTATCATCGGCCACTTTATTGCCTTCCCTCCAACACAAACTTGTTCGGTTTTGTGTTATACCTTGAGTTCCTTGCTACCCAGCATTGTTCTTCTTTACCTTGGAGAATTACCACCTTTTATGTCAAGAATGTCATGGGAATTTCACCACCTCTTAAGAATTCTTGGTATAGTGATACTTCTCACCATCACCATTCTTTCTTGGTCCTCGTGTTGATTCCAACCGGGGTACCAACAAGTGAACGGTGATGTTTGGATTCTGCACTTCTAGCAACCCTATTTCTTTGGAGTTAATGGTCGGCCGTTCATTCTTAGACTATTGATTATTGAATCACCATTCCGACTTTGGTCGTGCAAACCAGCCCATATTCCGGGTGCATCTTTCAACCAATGTTTAATTGTGTATGTTTTCCTCGAGCATACATCAGTATATCATTTGATCTGACAAATGTTGCTCCTTGTTCCCATAATTGTTGAAATCCATCTTTTGGAAATCCTGTTGAATTGTCGCTGAGTCCATCAGCCGCCTCCTCATCCTCTCCTTGGCTTACTGATGAACTCTTGTTTCCGAGCTCGCTTACATAGTTCATTTCCCGAGAATCTTACGATGTCCTCTCGTCGATTTGCGTTACACCTTTTTCTTCTCAGGCATCCTGAGTCTGAGGTATCCTGACCCCAAGCAGATCTGAATCTAGCTCGGATATGATGGTTGGGACATAATTCCAAGAGTTATAACACTGGTCTTTTATGACCCGGTAAGGTGATGTCATGCCCAGCACCCCTGGCCGGAGGACCTAATGTTATAGTTTTCCTTTTTAGCAAGGTTATCTATTCTTCCATGAGAAATGGTAAGACTTATTCTACAAGTTGTTCCTGATGAGTCCTTCGTGTATCCAAAGTCTGACCTTTGCTGGAAGACCATGTCAATGCTATCTCGAAGCATCTCTGTGGTACTCCAATTTTCAACAAGAACATTTGAAGCCCAATGCTAAATGTTTCTTGCTCAATTATCCAGACACCGTTGTATGGGTAATGTCATGTAATTTCTGTCCCCTTACCTAAAGGGTTCTCTACATTATACCCTGTCATGAATATCATGCTCTGCTTGTCCTTGGAAAGGATATACTCCTGAAATATGTGTTTAAACACATTTTCCCTTCCATTGTTCTGTTTAATATGATAATCATATTTTCCTTTCATTGTTTGGTTTAACCTTTCTTGTGATCTATCTGATATAAGCAGTAATATTTACCTGCTTATGTAAAACACCTCGGTTGTACAATTATGTCAGCAAAACCCTGTTACTATTGTTGATGACATTTCGGTAGCCACCGATGTACGAGAACTTTGCCTAATGGTCTGCCTCGTTCAACGAGCAGGAAAATGGTTCTCTTCGTCCCTCGCCCTTGGTATCGATGTTGTTGCCGACATAACTAACAGACTACCCTCAGACATGCCTTGCTATCGTGACCGTACAAGATGTCAGCCCCCTCCTACTTTTAACCCACATGGTGGGCCCATAACCCACAGGTCCCAGGATCGAAACTTGACTCTCCTGCACCCCCTGTTCCCAAGGTTCTTCCTCGCGTGTGGCCTCGTATGTAATTCGCGAGCCACCTTCCGAGAGATCATCAAATCTGTTACCGGACGCAATACTTATTCCCGATTGCTTTGAGCCCCTTTCGAGCCCTGTTTCAGACATCGAATGGTTGTCTGCTCGTTTGAAACATCCCATGAAACCTCATTACTTTGCTCTTGATATTTTCTTAAGTTTCAATTCGAGAGTTACTTTCTGCCACCTTCCCCGATGTTATCGACGGAATAGTCAACCTTGTAGAGGTTCGTTCTCCCGGAATACTCCCCTTATTCTTTCGTAAGTACGATGGAACCCCCAAAGAAAGGATGCCGACTTCATCTTGATGACTTGAAACAAAAAAAATGAAGACATCAATATAATGGATCGACCACTTCGAGAAGAGCAACCAAGACCAAGAAGATCCGTTAGAATTTCGTAACTAGACCTCCCCCTTCTCTACCTCTTAAATCTCGGGACGAGATTTCTTGTAGTGGAGGAGAATTGTGACGCCCGGATAATTAAGCTACAGTAAACCACTGCTAATGATGCCACGTCACCTCGGTTATTGTTGATAAACTCGCGTTGGTTCGAAACCCAGTTCAAACTTCAAATTTAAAATCAAGGCAACATCAAAAGTTTTCAAACATTAAAACTAAAATATTCGAGAGGTGGCAAATAATGCATAGGTAATTATGGTGGAGAATCCACATTTTTATAAAATATTTAATGCACTAAAATAAATAAAACTGTGGCTAAAATAAATATATAAATACCATTTAAATAATAAAAATGTACCAAGTATTTTATTATTGCACCAACTTTTGAGGTAGCGGGCTATATTATAACAATATTTTAGGAGTTTGTTTTGTATTTTATAAAAACTAAAATAGGTGTAACTAAAATAGAACAGTAAAATAATAGATAAAATAAAAGGAAATAAAACAAAAGCCCCCCAAAAAGAAAGTAGAACACCCCACCCCCAATGGGCCTCGCCCAAGAGTCACCAGTCGGCCCACCGACGCCTCTTAACCCCACTCCTGGAACCCTAGCGCCAAGAACCCCACTCCCCCCACTTCCCCACTCCTCTCACTTCTCCTCCTCCCGATCCAGATCGGGATCGGGAACGCACCCACGGCAACCGAGCCCGACGCCGCTTCGCCGCTAACGCCGACGCCGGTGTCGTCCCTCGCCAACCCGCTGCGTCTCCCGTGGCTCGGCCGTCCTCGACCTCCTCCCGAACGGCCTCAACGACCCGCCGCCAGATCGACGCCCTCGCCGCCGCCTGGACCTCGCCGGACGCCATCGCCGGCCTGCCTCCTCCTCCACCGCCTGTTCCTCTCCGCTGTCGTCCCGCTGGCCACCCCGACTTCACGCCCGTCCCTACAAATCGCGGTGAGGCTCCGGCCTCTTCCCTCTCCCCTCTCGCCGTGTTGGACGTCGCCGTGACCGCCGTCCCGTGCCCGTGCACGCGCTCACATGGCCGCGCGCACACCCATGCGTCGCCTCCCTGCCGCAGCACCACGCCCGCGCCCATCCGAGATCCGGGCCTCGCCCCGCTTGTCGTTGTCATCGACACAAGCCTCCTCTGGCCAAACCGTCGCCGCTGGCACGCCGCCGCCCCAGCACGGCACCGGTGGCTCCTCTGTCCGCCGTTAGTCGTTGCTCGCAGTGTGGTGTCGCCAGCCACCGCCCGCGCTCGGATCCGCCCTAGTCCGGGCCCGCGTCCGCAGCTGCCCTCCCGCCGGCGTCGCGCTTTAGCTCGCCTCTTTGCATCATGTGGTTTTGCCGCTTCGCCCTATCGGCGCTCAAAATGCGCCAGAATCCGTCGCCGAACCCACTATGGCCATGGGCCTATGACAGGAGGGCCCCGCCCCCAGAACGTTTACAAAAAAAAGATATATAAAAAATATAATAATAATAATAATAATAACAATTAATTAATTAATTAAGTAATTAATTAACTTAATTAATCTAGTTAATTAAACCTAATTAGACACTGACTGCTGGGGCCCACCCACTAATTAACCTATTTAGTTAGTCTAAACCCACTATTAGTGCCCCTGACAATGGCATGTGGGTCCTACTTGACCCACCTGTCTGGTTTGACTGGTCAACCGACCAGTTGATCTGTTGACATCACTCTGATGTCATGCATGCGTCATCATTCACTGTTTTGGATAATGTTGGATTTAAATAAATAATTAAAATCAGAAAATGATTTAAATCTTTAGAAAATCATATCTTTTAATCCGTAACTCGGATGAAAATACTTTCTACATGAAAGTTGCTCAGAGCGACGAGATGAATCTGGATACGCAGCCCGTTCGTCCGCCACACATCCCTAACATATCGAACACCCACCTTTCCCCGTCCGGTTCATCCGTCTGAAAACGCGAAACACCGGGGATACTTTCCCGGATGTTTCCCCCCTTCGCCGGTACCACCTACTACCGTGTTTGGGCACCCCTAGCAACGCTCATTGTCAT
Organism: Aegilops longissima; assembly: GCA_021605205.1. Classification (NCBI taxonomy): domain Eukaryota; kingdom Viridiplantae; phylum Streptophyta; class Magnoliopsida; order Poales; family Poaceae; genus Aegilops; species Aegilops longissima. Next base: position 588,327,566 of record CM038682.1, read on the forward strand.
GTCATGCATCGGCATGCATTCGTTTGCATTGTATTTATTGTTTCTTCCCCCTCTTCTCTCGCTAGACACCGAGACCGACGTCGCTGCGTTGTTGACGACCCCTCCTTCTTGCCAGAGCAATCAGGCAAGCCCCCCCCCCCCTTGATCACCAGATATCGCCTATTCTACTCTCTACTGCTTGCATTAGAGTAGTGTAGCATGTTACTGTTTTCCGTTAATCCTCTCCTGATGCATAGCCTGTCCTTGCTACTACTGTTGTTACCTTTACCTGCAATCCTACATGCTTATTATAGGATGCTAGTGTTCCATCTGTGGCCCTACATTCTTGTCCGTCTGCTGTGCTATACTATCGGGAGGTGATCACGGGTATATACTTATATACTATACATGATACATGTGGTGACTAAAGTCGGGTCGGCTCGTGGAGCAACCGCAAGTGATTCACGGATTTGGGGCTGAAAGGACCTTTGTCCCAACGGCCCTCTGTGTGGATCTTTGTGGCGGAGCGTCAGGGCAGGTTGAGACTACTTGGGTGATCGGTGGGCCTGGCCCTGGTCGGTGTCCGCGGTTACATCATTAACACGCTTAACGAGATCTTGGTATTTGATCTGAGTCTGGCCAATTGGTCTATACGCACTAACCAACTACGTGGGAAAGATATGGGCACTCGGCGTCGTGGTATCAGCCGAAGCCTTCGTGACGTCAGCGACTGAGCGGCGCGCGCCGGATTGGAACGTAAGCCTGCTCTTGTATTAAGGGGGCTAGTTCTGCTTTCGGCCGCCCACACAACGTTAAGGTGTGCTAAGGCGATGGGCCCGCACTTCGTCGCTTAGGTTTAGACCGGCGTCTTGACCTCTCTGTTGGCCTAGGTGGGGCTGCGGCGTGTTGATCTTTCGCGGCGGGCATGACCCGTAAAAGTGTGTCCGCCAAATGGGATCAAGCGTGTTGGGTTATGTGGTGCACCCTGCAGGAAGTTAATCTATTCGAATAGCCGTGATCTTCGGTAACAGGACGGCTTGGAGTTGTACCTTGACCTTATGACAACTAGAACCAGATACTTAAAAAAACACACCCTTCCAAGTGCCAGATACAACCCGGTGATCGCTCTCTAACAGGGCGACGAGGAGGGGATTGCCGGGTAGGATTATGCTATGCGATGCTACCGGGAGGACTTCAGTCTACCCTCTTCTACATGCTGCAAGACGGAGGCTGCCAAAAGCGTAGTCTTCGACAGGATTAGTTATCCCCCTCTTATTCTGGCATTCTGCAGTTCAGTTCACTGATATGGCCCTTTACACATATACCCATACATATGTAGTGTAGCTCCTTGCTTGCGAGTACTTTGGATGAGTACTCACGGTTGCCTTGTTCCCCCTTTCCTCCTTTCTTTACCCGATTGTCGCGACTGCACGATGGAGCCCAGGAGCCGACGCCACCTTCGACGGCGACTCCTACTACATCGGAGGTGCCTACTACTACGTGCGGGCCGATTTACGGCGACCGTGAGTAGTTAGGAGGATCCTGTGCAGAGGCCCGCGCCTCTTCGATCTGTATCATAGTTTGTGCTAGCTATCTTATGGCAACTTGTTTAACTCATGTCTCATTCAGATATTGTTGCTTCACGACTGCCTATGATCGAGCACTTGTATTCGAGCCCTCGAGGCCCCCGGCTTGTAATATGATGCTTGTATGACTTATTTATGTTTTTAGAGTTGTGTTGTGATATCTTCCGTGAGTCCTCGATCTTGATCGTACACGCTTGCGTGCATGATTAGTGTACGATTGAATCGGGGGCGTCACACGCCGGCTGGGCTTGGCGGGCCGGCCAGCTCGGCGGCCAGCTGGGCCGTAAGGCCCAGGGGGGTGATGGCCAGCTGGGCCAGTGAGTTGGCCGAGGCCCAAGAGCAGGGGGTTGTTTCTTTTTTCTTTTTTACATTTTACTATAGTTTTTCCCTTTTCATTTTATTGCCTCTGTTTTCTTTTATTTTTTAAAAGTAATTAGCTTTATAAAATATAGGAACGGCACCTAAATTGATTTTACTAATTATACCATTGCCACATTTAGTTTGAGGTTCAAATGAAATAGTCTAGTATTTTATAATTTAAAAAGCATTTAATAATTATTTTTAGCCACTGTTATATTCACACGAGCATTAAAATACTTTTCAAAAGTGTTGGGTCACCGCCATAATTAGTTATGGAATATTTTCCACACTTTGAACATTTTATTTTGCTTGTTTGAGAAATTTGAATTTTGGACTTTTATTTTAAATTTGAATTTTGGACTTTTATTTTAAATTTGAATTTGGATCGTGATTTGGAACAACCGAGGATTAGCAACAGTAATGAGTGATGACTTGACATCATTAGCAGAGGATTACTATAGCTTAATTATCCGGGCCACAATACCAAGCTAGAGAAATGTGCCTCTCCCTTTCTTAAAAAATCTTAACAAAGATCAATGGCCGGCCAATAATATACGGAAAAAATAGATCTCACATAGAAGAGCAGCGCCTTATGATGGGCAGTATACCTGGCCATACCTCGGGCCGAGCCAGGCTTCGGGCCGGGCCAAGCCAAGCCCGACGCAAAAAACCCAAGCCCGAGCCCGGCCCGGCCCGGCCGTCGGGCCTTTTTTCTGGGCCTGAACCCGGCCCGAACACGTAAAAGTCGGTCGGGCTTCGGGACGGCCCGGCCCGTCTTTCAGGAAAACGCGAAAACGATGGGCCCGGGCCTGGCCCGGCCTTCAGGCTCAAAATTTAGGCCCGAGCCCGGCCCGGGAGCGGCGTCAGGCCGGGCCAGGTCGGGCTTTTTCGGGCCGTTCGGGCCGGCTGCCCATGGCCAGGACTAATGGGCAGTTCCTCCATGTACAATGGATAAATATCTCGTCGATATGTACATCCACCCTCGATCCTAGTACTGCCAGTCAGTGCGTTCTACAGTCACCTCGGTTTTCTTTTGGGCGAGGAGCAGTGACGACCTCGATCGATCGGCTTACAAACATGCAAAGTGTCCGAAAACGTATGTATAACCTGCATGCTTGGGGCCATGAAAGCTAGCGTTGTCCATAAGCAAGTATCTCGCCGATCAGCATCAGCAGACGCCGCCATGAATGCATCGCTCTGGTTCTGGTTGCGTTTGGTTCGCCATGGCCTGATCATGGAGCCACCTCACGAACGTACGTACGTACAGTCCTGGCTGCTACAGCCACATTCAATTGCATCGGCCAAAAATGAGGTTGGGGCATGCATTTCAGTTTTACTCCAGTACATACCATGCCTGACCGGCCTTGAATAAAAATCACGGGCGCGACAGCCGCAGACAAGGTAAGCGCATCACCAGGGCGCATGTACGTGAAACCTCGATTGATCTTTACTTTACTCCCACACCAACATCACAGGGGTGCTCTCCCCGTCAAAAAAAAAGTAAAATAAAATCCAAGGGTCAACAGGGCCGCCCCTCCTCCTAATCCTAGCCGACCCTCCTCCTCAGTCCTCACCACCCCCCTCTTCCCTTCCTTGCCGCCGCCTGAGGCAGCTGCCTGACAAGCCCGGGGCGGCAGGGATGATGGCGGCGGGGCCTCGGTGCCCTATCTTTGCGTGGGAAACTCCGGATCTGGAACAGCGGCTTCATTGGCAAGCACGCACGCTCGCTAGTAGCCGTCTTGGCGATGATCTGGCGTCCGCCGCCTTGGGCGGCGTGATCCGGTGGTCGTTTGCGGCGGCGGCGCTTCGCAGCCGGTCGGTGCGCGCGATCCGGCGCCCCTCCTCCCATGTTCCACGTGCGGGCTACCGGTCGGTGCGCTTTCTCTTGGTCGCGGTTCTATACAAGAGGCGCTGGCGGTGGCGAGGATCTAGTTCGGCGAAATCCGGCGGCCATGACCAACAGGTTGACGGCGACGCCGAGGGCGCCGTTCCCTCCTTGGAGGCGTCGGTATGGACCGATCTCTCACTTCCCTTTCCTAGGTCTCCGGTAAAGCCCTAACTTTGTTGGGCGGCGGCGGCGCTCACGGCGTCGTTCCCTTCTTGAAGGCGCCGCTTTGGAAATCTTGGGGTTGGGTGGCGCTTGTGGGTGGTTGGCGACGACGGTGGTGCGGCCCTATCCTAGCATGGATCTACGTCTGTTGCTTGGAGATGGACTCACATAGGTGGAGGGTGTCATCTGGCGTCGTGGTGGCATCAATGACGAAGGACCTGCCAAGGCTCGTGTAGGTGGAGATCGTCGTTTTGCGTCGTGGTGGCGTCGATTACGGAGGACCTGCCAAGGTTGTCACCTTAATCTGCTCTGAAGATGGACCAGTGGAAGATGGCGACAACGACACATGTGAGCGTGTCGGACCGGTTTGAGCCCCGGACCCGGCAGATGGCTCGGCCGGGGCCTCCGGCTTTAGATGTTAGGCTTAGGTGAGAGGTTTGTGTATGTGGCCCAGCTTGCACTCCTTCATCATTTAGATAGAAGTAACGACATATGTTGCCAAGATGATGGATTCAGGTATATTATTGTTCTACTTTGTAAGGTCCTCGAAAATAATTGATAAAATGGCCATATGCATCTCCCAGATGCAGAGGCCGGGGATCATCCTTCTTTTTTAAAAAAAAATCTTGAGATATTCAGAGCTAGGCGTGCACACGATACAACGATACAAAATAGCCGAAGATAGACCCGCCGCAAAATCCATCCAGGACCGGCTTGCGCGCCGGTAGCTCCAGCACCCGTCGGCGTGCGTCTTGTGCTGTCCGGCGCCGAAGGACATCTCCCATTCACATCTCCTTCTGGGTTGTCCTTAACTCCTTATGCTTGCGAAGTCTGGTTAATGAATTTTGGTAGATCAATGACTTTGGTAGTTTATTTTTTTCGCAAAAATGGTTTGCATTTATGAACGCGACTCGAGTGTTCCCAAGCACACAGCCAAAAAAGAAAAAAATGTCTTAGAGCATCTCCAACAGCCGTCTTAAAGCGCATGCAAGAAAAACTCATAGCGTGCTACAAGGCTGCGCTGGTTTTGCATGCATCAAGCGCTGCCTCCAAAGAACAGCCATTTGAAATGCAGCACAATATCGCTCCAAGAATAGCTAAAATGCAGCGCAGCGACTAGAAATGTATGCATTTTAAAAGTTGAAATTTTAAAAAACTAGATAGATTGCATAGATTAAACGATACAAAGGTATTTTACATCCAAACATAGATTGCATCAAATAAAAACGACAAACGATAAACATAGATTGCATTAAAAAAACTACTCTAAGTCGCTATCATCATCACCACTATCATCCTCGGCGGTGTCGTCCGAGGTAGATAGCCAGATGTCCACCACCGCCATCGCTCGGTGTGAAGAACGACCGCCCCCTCTTTAACGAGGTCGGATCGCGATTCGCCAACGCCTTCCGCCGACGCCTTTGCTCAACCGCGACTCGCGGCGCCTTTGCGTGTCCTCTCGCGGCGCCTTGCCCAAGAGGGCTTGCTCGTAGGCGACGCCCTCCGGTGGCGCCGGGCGCCACCGCTATGACCTCTCGTCCTCCCGAGAGAGGAGGCGGCGTTGCTTGGCGTGCTCCGCACGGTCTTCCGCCGTGTTCGAGCGAGGCGTAGGGCGAGGTTGAGCGCTTGCTCGAGCGTGTACACATCTTGAAGTTCATCGCCGCGCTGCCGCCTAGGCGCCACGCCGCCGCGTCGTCGTCTTGGCGGCTCGTCGCGCGCCGTCCAGACGTCGCCGAGGGCGAGCCGGAGTTCGCCGGGCGTGTCTCCGCGGTGTAGCGCCATTGGGCGTAGGCGGACGCCTTGATAGCCGGACGCTCGGCGGCGCGCGGCATGGCATGGCGCGTCGGTGGCGGGCGCTGGAGCGGCGCGTGTAGAGAGGAGAGGGAGGAAGAGATGTGTGTCGAGAAGGCGCGTGGAGCGCTCGAAGCGGCGCGCCAAATCTTGCGCGTATGGCGCGCTTTCTGCATGTGTGCAAGAACGGTTCCAGCAGCATTGTTTCCCTCGTCATTGAACGCAGCAAACCGCCCAGCGCTAAAAGCTGCGTTTACCCCGCGCGCGCGTCGTTTAGGGCTACTGTTGGAGATGCTCTTAATGCTATGGTTCAAAAATTCACCATTAAAAAGGCAAGATCTTGTCCATATGCAATTATTTTATGGGTTTAAAACTTTCAAAATGTCATAATTTTTAAACCGAGCATCAAAATAAGATCCGTTTTTACCGTTAGGTTTCTGACGATGAGCTTTTCAAAACTAGATCACATATGCATTTTGATGAACCTTTTTTTTTCTCAGGCAACTTTGGTGCCACCCAGAGGCAACTCTTGTACCACAGTAAGCAACTTTTGGTTAGGATGTGTATTATGATCATCTATCATCCCAAATATTCTTTTGAGTTGGCTATGATGGAGTAAATTGCACAGAAGTACCACAATTGAGGCATTAGAAGCAGATTGATACCAAGATTGATAATTTTTACGTGTCAGTACCAACTTTGAGGCGAGGCGTTGTAAAAAAGACTAAAACTGTTGTTTATATGTATTGACAGGGAATCTGACTGGTTGGGCCCACCTGTCCGGTGCTGACGTGGCAAGTTTTTTTGCAGAATACTCCCTTGCTTTGTGCGTAATCACGTAAATGCCCAATTATTTCAGGGGAAAAGGCTCATACGAGAGGCCTTTTCTCCATTCGTAATATCCAACACGGATTCGGACTTATTTGTAAATTTGCGTCGGTTTAAACAAGTAAATAAAACGAATAAAAATTGAGTACCGCGCAGGATTCGAACCGGCGACATGTAGTTCGGGTGCGCAGCGGGCCAGCCAACACGCCACGGCAGCACTCGCAACACGGATTCTGACTCATTTGTAAATTTGCGTCGGTTTAAACAAGTAAATAAAACGAACAAAAATTGAGTACCGCGCAGGATTCGAACCGAAGACATGCGGTTCAGGTGCGCAGCGGGCTAGCCAACAAGCCACGGCAGCGCTCGCAACAAGAAGCAGGCTGGACTCTTTTTATACTAGACACGGGTACGCTGGGCCGGCCCACCGAGGCCTGCATTGTTTTTCCCTTTCGCACTTACCTGGCGCGCGTGTTGGGGCTCATTCGAATCGGTGCAGCCACGACGGAGGAGTAGGTATCGTTCCTATCCAGCCATGCGTAGCGGCAACGCGAAGACATGCAGGGCTAAGGATGGCACTGCCACAGCACTCACCTAGCTGACTGCCACTCTGAGCAACTGAACCCCAGCGCGTGCGTATGTTATTAGCAAGAGGAACATCATTTGAATAATTCATCATCTAATTACTTGCCAGAGATTAACAGGCATGGATAATTAATTGCACAGGCTTGGTCCATGGAAGAAGAAGAAGAAGAAGAAGAAGATGGTGCATGCAGAAAGTAAGTACACCTTGATGATTATTCAGAACACCAATGCCAAGACATGCATAATTGCTGCCTTCTTGTGTACATAACTATACAAGCATCATTCTGCTCATCTAGTGCTCTGTGGGCGAAGAAAAGATTTGGTAGAGGTCATGATACAGAAAGTGAAAAGATCCTGTAACTTTGTTCGGAGCTTTGTCCAAAGGTTGAAAACACACACATACAGACACAAAGCAAGATCCACAAGTAGAATCCGAGATGAGAGACTACTTTGTTCGGAGCTTTGTCCAAAGGTTGAAAACACACACATACAGACAGAAAGCAAGTATTTTTGGTAGTGTTCACATGAGAATATGCTTTGGTAGTGTTTCTGACCCAAGCCATCAAATTACAGAAGAACAATACATCTGTGTGTTTTTCGTTTTTCTACTTCCAAACTACCAGCCACCCTGCACAGCTAGGATTCCAGACCGAATGAAGCAAACCAGTTGCTACATTCTGAAACCGCGTAGCACCCCACGTCCAAGTTTGTGCTGAATTATTCTTCAGTCCTGCAATGTACAGAATAATACATACCCCACCGTATCGAAATTGCAGATGCACTTTGTAACAATTCGAACCATTGAGCAACAAATCGGTAGAGATAACATAGCATGGCCGAACATTTCTTTGCACAAAGTTTCTCTATGTAAATCGCAATCGCTGACGCTGAAACACACCAGATCCACCTTATACGTGTACAACTGACAAACTACGGCCGTATATCTAAAGGAAGATCACAAAATATACACCAAAAAATGGTTTTTTCACCTGTGTCATGAGCTATGACACCACCATTACCCACTAAACCACCCCAAAAGCCTCAAACATTTCCTTCCTTACCCCCTCCTCCCGCCGCACTGAGCCGGCGGCCGGCGCCGGCCCCTGCCGCCCTTGGCCGGGCACGCGGCCACCACGGTTGGCGGCGGCGCAACACAGTTCCAGTGTGCACATACCGCTGCGCTCGACGGCACGCCGCGCACGCTGATGCCGGTCAGGAAGTTGTCTTGAAGGAAGAGCACCCGCATGCGCCCGCCCTCCGCCGCCGCCACAATCTCCGCCGGCACCGCGCCAGCAAACTTGTTCCCGTTCAGGTACACTGCGGCCGCGCTCGCCAGCTCCGCCGGCACCCGCCCGGATAGCGCGTTGTGGCTGAGGTCCACCGTGGCGCCCGAAGGCAACCGCCCCGCCGGCCGGAGCTCGCCAGAGAAGGCATTCTTGCGCAGCTGCAGGTACCCAATCCGAAACGAGAAGACTTCTCCGGGCACCTCGCCGGAGAACCAGTTCCCGCCGAGGTCAAGAAACGACAGCCTCGTCAGTCTGCCAAGGACGCCGCCCACGCGGCCGGAGAGCCTGTTCCCGGCGAGACTGAGGTACACGACCGTCATCGGGAGCGGCGGTACGCCTCCGGATAGGCGGTTGTTCCTAAGGTCGAGGTGGACCAGCGGCGAACTCACTCTCTTGGGGATCTCGCCGGAGAGGGAGTTGTGGGAGAGCACGAGCGTTCGGAGACTCCTGATTTGGAGCAGCGACGAGGGTATCCTGCCGGAGAAGGAGTTCTTGCTGAGATCAACCGTCCGAAGAGCAGGGGAGAATGCTCCGGGGAGGTAGCCGGAGATGAGGTTCCCAGACAGGGCGAGGAAGCGGAGCGACGGGAGCGCCGCGACGGCGGAGGATAACCCCCCGGATACGCGGCCGGGGACGAGCGAGAGCGAGCTAAGCGCGGAGAGACGCGCGAGCGCGGCCGAGGGGAATGCGCCCGAGAGGCCCGGCGCGCCGGCTCGCGGGTCCCCGAGGGCCAGCGTGACGACCCGGCCATCGCCGGAGCAGGAGACCCCCGCGAAGCCGCAGGGGTCGCCGGTGAAGTCCCACGAAGCGAAGAAGCCGGAGCCCGGCAGGTCGGAGAGCGCGCGCCGGACGGCCTGCAGCGCCAGGTAGTCCACCGGATGCAGCGTCGCTGCCGCCGGCTGTACCGCAACCGCGAGAAGGGCGGCAGCGAGGAGCAGGAAGACGGCAGGGCGCCGCGTCATGCGCGCGGCCATTGGGCTCTCGAGGCGAGGTCGCGAGGCGATGGTGTATCAGCAAGGAAAGCGAGGTAGCTCAGTGAAAATCGCACTCTTCAGCGCGGCGTTGGGTGGTGTGAGCTGCTAGTCCGCGAAGAACGCGCTGGGGCTCGGCCTTGATAAGCGTGCGTGTGGTGTGGTGGGTCCCACCCGACTGCATACAAGTGGGACACCCGGCTCAGTAGCCCCAATTGCCAGAGGTCCTCTTAATTTTTGGAGTGCGCTGCCCTTTGAAAGCCGTGCAGATGGAGGCAGGGGCGCAGAGCCATGGACGTCAATGGTGAGGAGTGAATAGCAATTAGCAAAAGAACAACCACATTTTAATTCGGGTCCTGGTCCTGATGATTGTCCAGCTTCCCTGGGGAGAAGAGAGGAAAAAAGCCAAAAGGTGAGAGGATGCCATTTATTTTCAGGAAGGAGAAAAGCGAGAGAGTTTGGCACAGCATTTGGGACAAGCATCTGTCTCCACTGCGCTTGTTTGGTTGTAGTTTGTTTGTTCCTAATGATGGGTTGGAACAAGAGAGACAAAAAGTGCATTACTTGTCCCTGCTTTACTCTAATGTCCCAGCATCAGGTTAAGTAGAATAACCATGGCTCTTGGTTCACCACCTTTCTCATCTCCGTTCCCTAGATAGCATGGCCTGCTGCTGGCTTAGCTAGCTTCCAGTGCAGTGAACTCCAAGTGTGCATGACATGATACCAAGTCCATAGGTGCTATGACAAATCACAAAGACTGAAGCCATGCAGGTGCGTGAATGCAACCCCCACCGTCACATGTAATCCATCCAAATGCAGAGATCAACACTACTACAATACATAATCCAACTCTAAAGCGTACAATTTGTAAATGTGAACACACAGACAGACTGCAAGTGCAGCTGCATGGTTCAGCCTTGATCTATGGCTGTTACTAAGTTTGCCCGATCTCGACGCGGCTGCGGTACATTGATGTTTCTTTTTTGCTTCGTTCGGCCATGCAGGCCGGGGACATGGTGCATAAATACCTGTCGCAAGAGGCGTCAATTTACTACAACGGCCAGCAGGTTAGCTGAAGGGCTCCTGCATCCAGGACGCCTCGCTGGGTAGTGTACAAAAACTGTACGTATACTGCTGGATTTCAGTTTTCATGTAGGCAGCTCCAGATCGCGCACGACACCAGTCTTGTATCTCAGGTCTGGTCTGTACAAAATCAGTAGTGCATTGGTGCGTGCATGCCTCTGAGCCGGCCACTGCTGCATTGCATGCTCCCTTTAGTGAGCTCCGTGAATGTGTCGATAAGGTTGACTTGGTAGCTCGCCCTCTTCGCCCCTGCGTCCATCCTTGGGCGACTCGGGCGGCTCCAAAGTCCAAACCCTATGCTGCCACCGGTAAGCCCGCGCGGAGCCACGACATTATCGAACACCCGCTTGTGATCGTTCGGTGGCCTTGGTATCTTGATGTAATTTTTATTATGTTTAAGGTGCTTTAGACTTTGGTGAACTTTGATAATAAATCTGACCAAATTCTAAAAAGTGCAGCTGACTTTTTAAGACATCCCGGGCACACACTCACGGGAGCCGTCGATCCAAATTAAGGGCGCCGGATGCCACATGGTCGGATTTCTGAAACCACCCCACCTATACCTCCTCTCCGTCACTCTCATGATGCGCCGACTCTTCCTTTCCCGCTCGTCTTCTCCAGATGCAGCGCGCGCCCATCTCCCCATGCGCTGCCACCATCCTGGGGGCGGTGCTCAGCCATAGCCCCAACCATCTCCTCCGTCTCCTATTCCTTTACGTGGGGCTTCCAGATCGAGCAGGTGAGGCGGCGGCGCTCCCAAATCCATGACCGGCCACCCTGGCTCGTCGTCACAGCTGACAGCCATGTCCTCGGCTTTCCTGCCGACCCCTCGCAAGGTGCCTCCACATGCTGCATCCATGGTCTGCGAGGCATAGTTTCGATGGGTGCGGTGCAGGAGCTCTACATCTCCGGATGCAGTTGTTGGTCTGCTCCCCGCCGTCCACCATCTCTCCGACAGTGCAGTGGTGGATGAAACCCATGGCCATCAGCACCAGCCGAAGCCGCGTGCTTGATGTGCGCATGCGTGAATTGATCCATCTATGTTGTGCGTGGTTGATATGTGCTTGATGTGTGTGTGTGCGCGCTTCTAGATTGTTGCTTACATATTGTTAGAGAGATATGCTGACCTTGACTTGTTGGCCTAGCGCTCAATTTGTTGCTGCTGCTACACTAATTCCAGCCTTGATTATATTCTGTCAAAGCACCTATACACGAGGAAGACCAATCAATGGAATTTCTTGTCATGTGGTGATGCACTCATGGAATCTGTGTGATTTTTTTGTCTTCTTTGTATCTCTTCCTTTTTTAACCATCCAATGGATTTTTAGGCTCCTGAAGCCGTGAGCATGTATCATGTACGTGCATATTTACCGGTCTGAAACTTGCGGTTATGTGTGTCTGATCATTGATGTATTTTGACTTGGTTGTGTATTTTTAATCTGAAAGAATGCTCGGTTGCAAGGGATGAGCATTTTTTCCCAATTTGTCATTTATCACAGAAGGGTCTGCGTGGTTGAAATAGGACCAAGTTGATGTAACGAGTAAATTGCACAGAAGTACCATAATTGGGGCATTGGAAGCAGATTGATATCAAGATTGATGATTTTTACGTGTCAGTACCAACTTTGGGACGAGGCGTTGTAAAAGAGGCTAAAACTACTGTTTATACGTATTGACAGAGAAACTCCTGGTTGGGCCCGCCTGTCAGGTGCTGATGTGGCAAGTTTTCTTGCAGAAAACCCCCTTGCTTTGTGCGTAATCACGTAAATGCCCAATTATTTCGGGGAAAAAGGCTCCTACAAGAGGCTTTTTTTTCGTTCATAATTTTCACCACGAATTCGGACTCGTTTGCATATTTGCGTCGATTTGAACAAGTAAATAAAACGAACAGAAGTTGAATCCGGCGCAGGATTCGAACCGGCGACCTGCGGTACAGCAGAGCAGCTGGCTAGCCACCCCGCCACAGCAGCGCTCGCGATATAAAAGAGGCGAGAACAGTTTCATACGATTAGGAAGACGTTGGGCCGGCGTTGGCCCAGCGAGGCTGCGCGCTGGGTTACTGTTTTTTTTAATCATGATATTAATACATATATATTTTGCGATTATCATATTAGTATTATTAAGTGTCAAGCGCCAGACTAGAACACAGGCACGGCCCATAAGCAGGCATTGCCCTGAGCAACTACCCTCGTGTTTAGGGTTTTTTCGCCTCTGGCGGCGACTCTCATCGCCGCCTAGAGTTCTACATCTACCGCCAATCCGATCTCCTCCCGAGCCCGACCGGGTGCTGGCGAGGGGAAGAAGCATCGGCTAGGGTCTCTGGTCGGTTTTGTGATTTCGGCGTGCGGCTCCCGAGGATAAACCCTAGATGGCGGCCGAGGCGGGTTCGTCTTCCGCGGGCTGGTCGGGGAAGAAGCTGGAGGAGATGCTGCAGCACCTGGATCTCAAGGATGATGAGTTGGATGACGTGATCGTGGGGGAAGAGGATACGAAGAAGTATGCGGCAGATGTGCGCTGGCTAGCAATTGGGAAGGTCAACACGACCCGACAGTTCAGTTCATCGTCGATGTTCGAGACGATGAAATCCATCTGGGGATTAGCTCAAGTGCCAAAGTATAGAGAAGCGGGAGAAAATCTTTACATCTTCCAGATGTTTTTCTTGGGAGACTGGAAAAAAGTAGTTCATGGGGGACCCTGGCTGTTCCGGGGGATGGGCATGCTCATCGAGGATTATGATGGCAAGCAGGATCCTGAATCTTTTGTCTTTGATGGTTTGTACGTTTGGGCGCAGATCCACGGCATACCTGAATTGTATCGCAAGATAGAAGTGGTTGATCAATTAGCCCGGCGCATTGGCCGAGTTAAGGAAACACAACTCTCACCTAGGCTTTTCTATGAAGGTGACTACGTTCGGGTTCGTGCGAGGATTTTGGTCAGTAAACCCTTGATGAGGGTGATCCCGCTGACTGTGACGGGCGAGGGCAGGAAAATTTTACCAGTCAAGTATGAGAAGATACCATAGTTTTGCCAGATTTGCGGTCTCATGGGTCACAACCACGAGGAATGTGGTGATGGAGTTTGGGAGGCAAAAGACAAGCAATGGGGTGGTTGGATGCTAGCGCAGCGCAGAGAGACTCCGCAAGAGCAGCAAGGAGGCCGAGCCCCTTGGGGGGGCAGGTTCAGAGGTCGGGCAGAGGGAGATCAGGACGTGGGGCACAGCCGCGCCAACCCTCCCCAGTACGTAAACGTTCGTCACAGGAGGCGGGCCTGAATTCGGATGCCGAGGAGGCAGAAGATGATGTCACAAGCCCTTTGAAACCAACAAATGCTGCGGAAACTATGCAAAAAGAGACGCTGGGAGCACGTAGGAACCTGGTTTTTGACCAAAACACTGAGACTCCCGGCGGAGATAAGCAATCACAGGAATCTGAAGTGGGCATGACAGGTGATCATAGCTAGGCTTTGGTTCCCACCCCTCCACTACCAGCAAAGTATGTATCCCCTAGAGAAGCAAAAAAGGCGAAAACAACATCTTCACCAAAGAAGCAGAACACCAACAAGATGGCATTATTGGCGGGCTCCGACGCGGAGCGCCGCCAGGCCCAATGAAAATCTTAAGCTGGAACTGCCGCGGGATAGGCAACCCCGCGATAGTTCGTGAGCTCCGCGACCTCGTGGAGATTAGCTCGCCATCTATTTTATGTTCAGTTGAGACTCAGCTACAGAAAAGCCGTGTGGAAGGTCTCCGTGTGTCGTTAGGTTTTGATTTCAGCTTTTGAGTAGGGAGTAGCGGTCGCAGTGGCGGCCTTTGTATCTTCTGGAAGAACTCTTTGGATGTTGCAATAAAAAACTTTTCCGAGTATCATGTCGACTCCTGGGTAACGGAGGCCGGAAAGGAGCAATGGAGGTTGACTTGCTTCTATGGAGAAGCAACCAGAAACTTGCGCTACAAAACTTGGAATACTATGAAGCGGTTAAGAGGGGAAAGTACCCTCCCGTGGATGTGCATCGGGGATTTTAACGAGATCTTGCGGCCTGAAGAACAACACGACCCAAATGAGGGTGACAGCTCCCAGATCGAAGCTTTTCGTGAAGCAGCTGATGTTTGTGGTCTCGCGGACTTGGGGTACCACGGCTTGGACTGGACATGGGAGAAGAAGGTAGCCGGGGGATATTTCTGTCGTGTTCGTCTGGATAGAGCTTTGGCCTCTCCTTGCTGGTCCAGCCTTTTCCCGTTCGCCTCAGTTGAGCATCTTACCGCCGCCAAGTCGGATCACTCCCCGATCCTCCTGCAGACTAACCTGGATGATACATGCGTTCGTGCAAAACAGAAGCGCTTCCGCTATGAGTGTATGTGGGAAAGGGATGCCCGTTTTGAAGATGTGCTCAACGAGGCCTGGAACTCAATGGAGAAAGCGCATACTGTCACAGAACTATCCGACATGTTCGCATCGGTCGCTGGCAGGCTGCAACGATGGGGACACTCCTCTTTCGGTGCAGTCCGGGCTGAACTCCGCCGACTCCGTAAGAAGCTCGAGGAGCTACGCTCACAACCCAACCGAACGGGTCCGTCGGCTGAAGAGAAGCAGGTGGAAACATGCATGGTGGAACTTTGTTTGAGGGAAGAAATTATGTGGCGTCAGCGGGCCAGGATCCAATGGCTAGCTGAAGGAGACAGTAACACCCAGTTTTTCCACCGAAAGGCTAGCGCGCGGAGAGCTAAGAATCGCATAGTGGGGTTGCAGAAGCTGGATGGCTCTACCTGCTCAAATGAACAGGATATGGCGGATATGGCCACATCTTTTTACAGTAATCTATATGCCTCAGAAGAAACGGTGGGCATTGAGGAAGTCCTTTCGCATATACCATCGAGAGTGGATGCTTCCATGAATGCCTCACTGGATGCTCAGTACACCAATTCAGAGGTAAAAACTGCTTTGTTTCAGATGTTCCCGACCAAAGCTCCAGGGCCCGATGGTTTCCCTGCACACTTTTTCCAACGACACTGGGAGTTGTGCGGTGACGAGGTAACTGCTATGGTGCTTCGTGTTCTTAATGGAGGAGATTCCCCGTAGGAGATCAACAAAACGTTCATTGTCTTAATTCCCAAGATTGCTAGCCCAAAAACTTTAGCACAGTTCCGGCCGATAAGCCTCTGCAACATGATCTACAAGATTGCATCCAAGGCACTGCAAACCGCTCAAGATCATCCTCCCCAGTGTCATCTCTCAAGAACAGTCAAGATTTGTTCCGGCCGCCTTATCACGCATAACTTCATATCAGCGTATGAGTGTTTGCATTATATGAAAACAAGGAAGCTGAAGGGCAACAGGTTTTGTGCATTAAAGCTGGATATGATGAAGGCCTACGATAGGCTTGAGTGGCACTATTTGGAGAGAGTTATGCTTAAATTGGGTATAAGCCCACGCTTCACAAACACGGTAATGAGATGCGTCACTTCTGTTTCCTTTTCGGTCATCTTTAATGGAAACAAACAAGAGGAATTCAGGCCCTCCCGTGGCCTCAGACAGGTCTGCCCCATATCCCCATACCTATTCCTATTGGCTGCTGAGGGGCTCTCATGTCTCCTGAAATCCACCAGAGCCGACGAAAGGGTGGATGGTATTACAAGATGATCGGGCGCACTAGGTAAATCACTTGCTGTTCGCAGATGATAGTCTCCTATTTTTCAATGCCACCCCGGAGATGGCCGATAGAGTGGATACCCTTCTCCAAAAGTACTGTGCAGCTTCAGGGCAGCGCATCAACAAGGAGAAATCCTCCATTTTCTTCAGCAAGGGCTGCTCCGAGTCCTCGCGGCAAGAAGTCAAACAACTCCTCCAAGTACAAAATGAGAAGCTCTCTGAGAAGTACCTCGGGCTCCCAGCCGATGTGGGAAGAAAAAAGGAGGGCTCTTTTAAATATCTGAAAGACAGGATATGGAAGCAGGTACAAGGGTGGATGGAGAAGACACTTTCGGTTGGAGGGAAAGAGGTGCTCATCAAGTCCGTGGCACAAGCAATCCCAACATATTCCATGGCCTGCTTCAAGCTTCCACGGGGTCTATGCCAACACATAAATGGCATCTTGAGGAAATTTTGGTGGGGATCCAAGAAGGGCGAGAGGAAAACGGCTTGGGTCTCCCGGGAAGTGATGACACAGCCAAAATTCATGGGAGGCATGGGCTTCCGTGACATCGAGCTCTTTAATCTAGCCTTGCTTGCGTGGCAAGCCTGGCGACTCCTTCAGGAACCAGACTCCCTAAGCGCACGAATCCTCATGGTTGTTTACTACCCCACATCGTCGATCCTTGATGCCGAGCTGGGAAGGAACCCATCTCAAGTTTGGCGCTCCTTGATTGAAGGCCGTGACACACTTAAACTTGGCCTTGTAAAGCGCATCGGCTCGGGGGAGGACACCAACATTTGGACGGACAACTGGATACCATGAGTTTTTAAGCTCCGACCGGTGTGCCCGAAGACGAGTAATCCTCCACAGATTGTTTCAGAACTCATAAACCCGGTCACCTTTTCCTGGGACGTCGAGGCGATTGACCTGCATCTCTATGCTATGGACAAGGAAGCTATACTCAACATCCCTCTCAGCCCCCGAATCCACGATGACTTTTGGGCCTGGCATTATGAGCGCAAGGGCATCTTCACGGTCAGGTCGGCATACAAACTCATGTCCTCCATTAAACAGCAACGCACAGATTGGCTTGAGCACACAGAGGGTCACTCACGGCCCACGGCGGATCATCGGTCTTGGTCCACACTATGGGGTGCCGCAGTCCCATCGAAGGTGCGGGTGTTCGCATGGAGACTAGCCCGGAGCTCGATACCAACGGGAGAAGTCAGAAAACACCGAAGCATGGCTCTTTCAGCAGAGTGTGGGATCTGTCATGCGGCGATCGATACATGACGCCATTCCCTTTTTGTCTGCCGCATGGCGCGCTGCGTTTGGGCCCTCTCGGACGAGGATCTTACGGAAACAGTTATATCAAACAGGGAGAAAGATGCCAAACTTTGGATGCTATGGTTGGTTGACACCCTTCCTTCGGCTGGTCTAGCAAGGGTTTTGGTGACAATGTGGGCCATATGGTGGGCAAGGCGCCGAGCTATCCACGACGACCAATACCAGAGCCCACTAAGCACCCACTCTTTCATTGAAAAGTTTCTGCAGGAGCTTGAGGTGTTACCAAACAAGAATAACAGTACCAAGGATCTACTTGAAACGTCTGGGGACTTGCATGTAAACCCCAGGGACCTGCATGCAATCGGAAGAAGACCAAGGGTCCCGCCTCCACATGCGTGGCTCCCGCCTGAGCATCATGATGTAAAATTTAATGTGGATGCGGGTTTTTCGAAGGTTGGCGATCGCGCAGATGCAGCAGTTGTATGCAGGGACAAAGGAGGAAACTATTTGGGAGCCTCGGCGATCATCTACGACGGCCGCCTCGACCCAACCATTCTAGAAGCACAGGCCTGCTGCGAGGCGCTCTCCCTCGCCTCGGACCTGCAGTTTCAATCGTTTTGCGTGGCTTCAGACTGCCTGGAGGTAATAAGGAACATCCAAGACGAAGTCCCTTGTCGCTACTTTTCCATCCTTCAGGATATCAAGCATGAAAGGAGCCATTTTGAAGATGTAAAGTTTCTTCATGAGAATAGAAAGCACAACGGAGAAGCACACGCTTTAGCAAAGGCAGCAGCCTCTCTTAGCACCGGGCGCCATGTGTGGCTTAGTGTTTTGCCCGACATAATCTGTATCCCCATGTGTTTGAACTTCTAAATAAAGGATACAGTTGCTCAAAAAAAAGGCACGGCCCACATATATTTTTTATTCATGATATTAATACAAATATATTTATTTTTTAAATGCACTGTTAATTAAAAAGTTGACAACATGTATTAAAAATAAATTTATAATCATAATAAATCTCAGAAATGCATTAAAACTGTTCAACTTTTATTAAAAAAATCGACGTGTTTATTGAAATGCAAGAATGATTTACGCAATAAGTTTTAACACATGCTGAACATTTCTTGAAATACAAATAATTCACCATGTATTAAGAAAATGTTCACCATAATGCTCTTGAAACTCATCGTATTAAGAAAATGCTCACAATAAATTATAAAAAAATCACCGTGCATTAAGTAAACTTTTCATCATATCTTAAGAAAATATTTCAACATATATTACAAAAATATTCAATTTGCATTCAAAATATGTTCAACGTTCATATTATTAGAAAAGTGTTCACTGTTTGTAAGAAAAGTTCACCGTATATTAAAAATGTTCACTATAAATTAAGAAATTTTCTAATCATAATATTCGTGAAACTCATCGTATTAAGAAAATGTTCAACATAAATTACGAAAATTTCTCCGTGCATTATGAAAATGTCATCATATCTTAAGAAAAATTCAACATATATTACAAAATTATTAAATTGGCATTGAAAACATGTTCAATGTATATTACCAAAAGTTCATTACATGAAATAAATGTTCACCGTTCATCATATACTAAAACCCATCATAAAAATTGTTCAGTAAATATGTTAAAAATCCAGGAGAAAAACCAACCTAGTGAATGAAAAAATAAGAAAGAAAAACCTAAAAATAAACCAAAACCAGAAGAAAATAAAGCATAATAGGTAAGAGAAATGAAACGTAAAGAAATCTGGGCAACTCGCCCATACGCGGCATCTCCTCTGCTCTGGATGCAGTTGACCAGCTACGGATGCGCTATTTGATTTGATCCAGCACGCCGGCCCTCGTGGACGACGAAGGTTCGCCGCAGATAAGCCCGGCGAGGAAGGAAGGAAGGGAGGACGGAACCGTCACCTGCAGGCTGCAGCCAAGCCACCGACCCACGAGAGCGACGCCTCGCCATCGCCGCGTGGACTTAGTTTAAGGGATCCGTCGACCAGTCTCTGTCTGACTGTCTCAAGCAGGCAAGACGACGCGTCTAAGCAAACCGACCGGATGCCGCGTACGTATGTGCATCTCTCTATAAGTAGACGCTCGATTGATGCAGTTTCCACTCCACCCCGTTCTATCCAATCCTAGCTGATTCGTCCTCATCCTCTATCGTTCTTGATTGGCATCCGTTCACCCCGTCACAACTCACAGGAACAGACAGAGTTTTCGCCAGCTCTTCCCGCAACTCGATCATGAGCTACCAGCAGGGTACGTACCAGCTACCAGTAGAAATCACCAGCGAGCATGTTTAGTTCATGAATTCTGAGTCATCTTTTTGTTTCTTCCGGTTACGCAGGCTACCCGCCGCCGGGCACTGCAGCAGCGTACCCTCCGCCGGGCCACCAGCAGCAGGCCTACGTCGCGCCGCCGCCGGCTATGTACCAGCAGGATCAGCAGTACCCTCCTGCCAGCGCCGACACCACCAGCCGCGGCGGACACGGCCACGGCGGCGATGGCTTCTTGAAAGGATGGTAATTTTCCTCCCTTGTTCTGAATTCTCACTCATCTCCGTAGCCTCGTCTGTAATGAACTACAGTACTAATAAAATGTTTGTCTGCTTCTTGTGTTGTTGCAGCTGCGCGGCGCTCTGCTGCTGCTGCCTCCTCGACGCCTGCTTCTGATCCACTTCGTCCCATGTTGTTCCACCGGCACGATCAGGCGTGGCAGATACTCCCTTCGTTTCAAAATAGATGACCCAACTTTGTACTAAAGTTAGTATAAAGTTGGGTCATCTATTTTGGAACAGAGGGAGTAGATTATATAGAGTATCTTCATACTTTTTTTGCTTCTTTTCTAAACGTGGTTGATGTGTTGAGTACTAGTCCCAGAACAAGATTTTTTTTAGGGAGAGGCAGAATAAGATTTCTTGTGTGTGATAATTTTTTTAACAAGTTCCTGTGTATGATAGATAGACATGTGAGATTGATCTGATGGCCTTATGGAATGTATTTTCTTGGTGTTTTTTTTAGGATAACTTGCCGCATTTATTTAATCAAGTTCAGAACCACCTCGCAAAGTTCATCACCCACATCTACTACAGCTAACTTGTGAGCGGCAACATTTGCGGCCGAATTTCGTGTTTTGACCCTTTTTTCAAACAAAATCAAGATCTGACCCCTGTTCAAATTTTTTTCGGGATTTGACCCTTTTGTTACCGCCATAGCCCCTGGCGGTAGGGTTAGACACGCTACTGCCAGATTCCCTGGCGGTAGGGTGTGACGGAGGGAGACGGAGGCCGTCACCGCGCGCTGACGTGGATAAGTACCTTACCGCCAGACAACTTGGCGGTAAGTTGTCTAACCCTACCGTCAACGGCTCTGGCGGTAAGGTGTGGCAGGGTTTTGCCGTGCATGCCTTCTGTAACGAGATATGCAAGCGCCCTGGCGGTAGGTTCACCCTACCGCCAGGGCTCATGGCGGCAGGTTGTCTGACCCTACCGTCAGGGAGCCTGGCGGTAGGGTCCTGTGTTTCGTGTAAAGTTTTGTAGACATAAGAAGTTTGATCACATCCAAATAGTGTCATCACAATTTCATAGACATCCAAATAGTTTGATCACAGTTTCATAGAAATATGCAAGGGCCCTGAACATAAGAACCAATAATAAGCATAATTTCATAGACATAAGCATAATTAGTTTTGCCATTACGGATTAAGAAACAAGTACCAAATAACATAGTTTGATCACAATTTCATAGACATAAACATAACATAGTTTGATCACAATTTCATAGACATAAACATAACATAGTTTGATCACATCCAAATAGTTTCACGAAGCCAACATAGATAGCAATCAAACATGACGATCATCAGCAGCCACACGCATATATAGTTTAGATGATATCGATGACGATCATCATCTTCAAGCCTTGACGGTTGGTCTTTTTGATAGTAATAAGGATGGCCTGTCCAACATGAAGATTCTTGTCAATGAGGAAGCTCTTCCACACATCTGTGCTTAAATTTGTGCGACCGTCCGTGTCCATGCCGTACGCATAAGTAGTGACGGGGCCCCTTGCGGTAAGGCGTATTCCAGCATAGCCTTCTTCATCAGCCTCGATGCCACAACTCTCAGGTAGGCTCTTTGGTAATTTCTGAATAAGAAAAACATATCAATTAATAAGTATGGATTATCTAAACTATTAAAAATTCCTTGGATTCTACACTAATAACATACCATGTCATGTCGATCGATCATGGTAGTTGTCAGACGGGTCACGAATGGCGCCCCGATCAACTCAGCACGTGGCAGAAAGTTGTCCCATAGGTTGCACACCTCCTGTTCGCTCAGCCTCACTCTTTGAGCACAGATGGTTTCTTCAAGTGGGTCTTCATAGTCATCATCCTCATCAAGTGGTGGTGGTGGCGCCATGTTCCTTATATAAGCATTGATTGGATAAAGTTAATTAAGCAAATATCACATATGGAGATATATAGCAAAACAAATATCTACAATATTCACACAAGAAATCATCACATATGGCTATAAGAAAGACTAAACCTAGGGTTCATCTAGGTTCTAAGGTTCATCATATCAACTAGAGAGGGTTCCTCGTATGGCTATAAGAAAGACTAAACCTAGGGTTCATACATTTGCAACTATATGAAATAGAAATACACACATTTTCACACTATGCATTAACCACCTACCAATTTTGCAAAACATCCATCTTCACAAATTTGCAATACATTAACCATCTACGAATTTTTGTATGCCTTTATCCTCACAATCTTGCATTCAACATACAGAAAGATTTCTTATAAAATTCATATATACATAACAAAACAAAATGGACCAACATATATGCATTCACCAACATATCCTCACATATCTTGCAATTGTTTCACCCACACATCCTCACATAGGCCTACTACTAAATCATATACTCCTAAACAACTAAAACATCATAAAAAAATCAACACCAAAACCTAGGTTGCACCTAGTGCCAAAAATAACTTCAAAAATAAAAAACCATTGCGAAAACTGATTGGAGGGAATGGAGGAGCTTACCGGCCTCTTCAATTTGCCCCAAAGATCCGCGAAAATGGTGGAGGGAAGAGGGAGATCGATGGAGGGATCGAGAGGAGGAGAGAGGCGGCGCGACTCTGCTCGAGTCGAGGGGAGGAAGAACGCTGGTGGGTGGGGTAGGGCCCGCCAGCATCATCACTGCCTCTTGGTGTACTACCGCCACCACCTCGGGCGGTAGGCCATCGAACCCTACCGCCTCGGGCTGTGGCGGTAGGCCCTTTTCCCGTCGATCTGACGCGCCGACGGCCGTCAGTCACCGTTAGAGGGCCTACCGCCACTGCTGATGGCGGTAGGACGTGCAAACCTACCGCCGGCCCTCCTGGCGGTAGTCAAAAGGGTCAGATCCCGAAATTGTTTCAGACAGGGGTCAGATCTCGAATTTCTTTGCAAAAAGGGTCAAAACACGAAATTTGACCACATTTGCTGCCCTTCTCACCCAAGAAACCTTCCAGTCTTCATAAACACGCAGCATACCTTTAATTTCTTCTATCACCGGCCCTGCGGCAGAGAGATTTTTCTCTTGATTATTGAGCATACCTACGACGGACTTGCAGTCCAGCTCGACGTAGAATCTTCTGAAATCCTTCTCTGTCGCCACCTCGATAGCTCTCCGACATGCCAGAATTTCAGAAGTGTGGGTTTTCACTTTTCAGAGCTCGAGCTCCATGGTACTCCCATGAACAGTAAAATTGAAAAAAAAGAAAAAATCCAAATAATCTGAAACTTTGTAAGATTGATTATGACCAAATGTTGTAGGTACTTGCAAATTTTTGTGGCCAAATAACAATCTAGGAGCCCGTACAGAAAATAAAAAAAGTTGGTGCTCAAACTTGTGTGCACTGTTGAGCAAAACCTTTTTTGAGCTCGTCACATGTCATATAGGCACCAAAGTTTGCAAGCAGGTAAGAAATTTGGTCATAAACAATGTCACAAAATTTCAGAATTTTTTGAATTTTTACTATTTTTTAGTTTATTGCTCATAGGGGTACCATGGAACTCGAGCAACATTACCACTTTCTGGAATCTCAGTCATCTCCGGATCAAAGGAATGGCAAAATAAATGGCAAGCGGCAACTTTGAAGGCCCCGTTGTGATCTCTGATAACTACACCGCCACTACCCGCCTCGCCAAATCTAGACACCACCGCGTTAGAGTTGACCTTCACCCATCCAGGCACTGGTGTGTTCCATCTCTCCGTCACCGGCGGCGTACTCAAAAGCACACCCCTCACCTACATTGACCTCCATTCTTCCATGTGTGTGCACACCAAATTCATTATTTCATGTGGAGGAGATATGTGCTTACCATCATTTGCATCATTCCGGGCCAACCACAGGCCATAAACTGTCTGCACCATCACTTCCTTTTCATTGGTTGTAGCTTCGCCAACCAATCCATAAGCTAACTCGCAAGAGCGCTCTGGGAGCCATCCTACACCGGTGGGATCGCCACCGAGACTTCCTTTTCTGAATGCAAGAGTTTCCAAAATAAGGCGGAGTGTCGACACGCCCAGAAGCGATGATAGCTTGTCTCCTCTCGTCCACACGAGACACAGAAGACTCCGTCCTTAATTCTACGGCAATGAAGTTCACCCCCGACAGCCAGCCCGTTCCTCATAAGCCTCCTATGGATCTTTGCTTTATTTGGCGTGCAAGTGTCCCACAGAAGATAACCAACTCTTGTGGTTTCTGGCATATAAGGAAGACTTCGGTCATCCAGTCTTCACTATGTTCATGCCCATGCATAGTTGATACACTGCTGATTGTATCGTGAACTGGCTACTTTTTGTGTAGTTCCACGCGACGTAGTCTATCATTCCCGGGCCTCTGATCACTATCTGCTTTATGTCTTGCGCGTCATCATGGATAAACATGGTGTCTTCCTTCTCCTCGTCCCACATCGTGTCGTTGGCTATGATCAAGTCAGACACCATGTTAATTAACTCCATGTATGTAATCCTCCCCTAAGGGTTTCAGACTACCTCTCCTCGGAATCCGATTATCATGATGGATGTTCACTCTCGATCCATCTCCTGTACGCCATATAACACCCTCCCTCAACAAGTCTTGTCCATGAAGGATGCTTAATTTGGAACCTCCGGACATGTTGCATTCATGATCGTACCCTCCTTAAAATATGTTGCTTTAGCACTCTCGCACAAAGAGAAGAGGGGATTTGCAGAATTCACCATACTTGCTTTGCTAGTAATGCTTGGTGAAAAGCTTTTGGGTCCTTGAAACCGAGCCCTCAAACTCGCTTTGTCATACATATCTTATCCCATTCACCTTCCTATAGCCATTCACTGCACTCCAGCAGAATTTCAAAGAAATCGAAGTCAGGTTCCTCCACATTTTCTTTGTGAGGTTAAAACAACTCATAGCGCTATGAGAAACAACAATGTCACAAAACTCCTAGTGCAGCCCCCATTTAGCTTCACTGAATAAATTTTAGATGTAGCACATCTCATGATCACTGAGATCCAACCCTGAGCAAACCCAAACTGTGCCAACATTTGCTCCAAAAAATCCATTCTACCCTGCCATATGTCTTCGTCATATCCAACTTACCTACACATAAAGTTTTGTTGCGCTTCCTAGTACTTATCGCATGAACACACTAGTATGCCACAAGAACATTGTCAGTGATCAACCTCAAACGCGCTTTGTTCTTCAGATATTGGGATAGGTAAAATCGCCTTAAGCCTATAGCATGATATAGCGCCAAATAGTGTCATGAGTGCTACAATCCAGGAATAGTTTGGAGGCCACGACCCAGGCCGCGACTCGACCTATCGGGGGCCGGGCGCTGCGCCAATGTTTATACATTTGATGGGTGCTACGAAGCTCTTTCCCGCATTTTTTGACTAGTCCCATGATGTCCCTGAATCTTTATAAAATAGAAGTAAGTGATGTCCATATCCTCCTTTAAGGAGGCTAAAGACGGCAACACATCCGGATATAGCAAAGTCGTAGATATGCCCCCTCCCTCTCAACCTCTGTAAATCTCTATTTGTTGTCACGACATCAAGAATCTGCTGAAGAGGGTTTATGGAAAGGACAAAGAAGAGAGGTGACAAAGGATCCCCTTGCCAGAGTCCTCTTCAGTGTGGAATGGGGTATCTGGGAGCCCCATTGAGGAGAATCCTGGAGGATGAGGTGCACCAGCGCAGCGACTCAATTCCGGAAACATCAGAGTCAAAGGTATTCTCGATGTCAAGCTTTAAGAGCACAGATGGAGTATTCATCTTTTGCATCTTCCTGCATAATTCCTAATGAATATGAAGTTGCCATGAATGTTTGCAGTCTTGATGAAGGCACTTTGGGCGCTCGATGTGAGGGTGTTCATGAAAGGGGTCATCTTGGCCACATCGATATTTATTAAAACTACGTAAGATGGAGAAGGCCCTATCCAAAGACTAGACCGTCATCCATGGTCAGGGAAAACCTCCTTAACCATAAGCTCTAACCGGGTTGAGGGGTGGAGATCATCATAAAAAAGTTCATTCCCTACGGTCTTATAATTCATAATCCTCCTTAACCTATATCTTGTTTGTTAGTTCTTACTAGACCCCAGCATAATCCTCCTACTATGGTGCGGCAGCAAGGTTGCTAATGGCGGGCAATACCATGTGAACTGGCAGCGAGTTTGCCGCCCTCTGGGTCTTAGTGGGCTCGGAATTCATGATCTACAACAAATGGGCGTCACTCTTTGCACGCGCTGGCTTTGGCTCCAGAAGTCAGGCCCTTCCAGCCCTTGGCACCACCACCCCTTCAACCACGACAACGACATTCGTGCCATCTTTCGAGCTTGCACGACATGGCATGTGGGAGACGGCTGCTCATGCCTGTTTTGAGAAGATCACTGGTTACTAGGGCATTCGATCGCGGAGGTCGCGCCGGCAGTGTTTTTTATTGTTCCCAAGAGATAATGGAATCGGCGCACGGTTGCTCAGGGCATCCACGAGCGATCTTGGGTGCAAGACATGCATGGCTCTCTCTCAATGGAGGCCACCATCCAATACATCGAGTTATGGACGAGTATTCAGTTTCCTTAGTTATCAAATGAGCCTGACCATCTCTCATGGAAGATGACCGCCAATGGATCCTACTCTGCTGCCTCCTGCTACTCGACGATGCTTCTCGGCTCCACCACAGCATATCGATAGCAGCTCAACTGGAAGTCTTGGGCAACATTGAGAACCAAGATCTTCGTCTGGCTCGCTCTCCAAGACCAGTGTTGGACCGCCGACAGGCTACTCCGGCGTGGACTACCGCATGTGCCAAGCTGCGTGCTTTGCGACTAAGTACCCAAGACTATGCAACACCTGCTTGTGGGCTGCCCGTTCTCGCGACAAATCTGGCACGAGGTCCTCTTTCGGTGTTGGGCGGCGACTCCTTCCCCTATTGTCGATGACAACTTCATCGATTAGTGGGTGTCTCACATGATGTGATCCCGGCCGGCCTGCGGCAAGAAATTTCATCCATGATCATACTCAAGGCTTGGCTTCTCTGAAAATCTTGTAATGCTTGTGTATTCAATGCTGAGCAGCCATCAATCGCGAGAGTAGTCACCTCGATTTGCGAGGAGGCCAAGACCTGGGCTGCTGCTGGTGCACCCGGGCTAGCAGCTATACTGCCCGAGACATAGCCTAGGGTGATCCGCGGGCAATGTTTGTCGCCCTTCCTCGTGAAACCCACGTCATGTATTTGCGTTCGCGGCTTGTCCGCGGGCCTTATTGTAACTCCTTTTCTCTCCTATCAATGAAATGATAGGCAAGTCTTTCGCGTATTTGAGGAAAAAAAAATCCTCCTCCTAGCATTCAACCAAAGCCGCTTGCTTTTGTTGAAGGAATGCCGGCGCTCAAGAAAACGAGTCAATGAAGTTGAAACGCTGCAATGACACGTTACAATCACTCTGTTTTTCATAACCGTGAACAGAAACAACATTTCATACGTTAGGATCGAATATCCTCCCGTGTAGGAAGCGTAGGAGAGACTTGTCGTCCTGGTATGTACCCGATGTTTCGTCCCCGTGTGTCGTTTACTCATTTCCTCTAGCAGTACTTTGATGCAGTTGACCAATGCCAACCCAGTCAGCACGCTGGCCCTCGTCGACGACGAAGGTTCGCCGCAGATAGGCACGGCAAGGAAGGAAGGAAGGAAGGACGGAACCGTCACCTTTGGCCACCCACCGACGAGAGCGACGTTGCAGCCATTGCCGCGTGGATTTCTTCCTTTAATCTAAGGAAAACCGTCAACCAGTCTCCGTGTCAAGACGGCGGCGATCGACGCGTCTAAGCAACCGATCGGTTGCGGCATACGCGCATGCATCTCTCTATAAGTAGACGCTCGATTACGCCGTCTCCACTCCATCCCGTTCTGTCCAGTCCTAGCTAGTTCCTCCTCCTCTCCTGATCTTGATTGGTCTCCGTCAGTTGCGTCAGAACTCAGAGAACAGAGCATCGTTCTGCAGGGTTTTTGCTACCTCTTCCAGCAACTCGACCATGAGCTACCAGCAGGGTACGTACCAATTCCAATTTCCTTGTGTGTAGGGGAGCGAGCATGTTTGGTTCTTGAATTCTGAACTATATTTTCGCTTCTTCCGGTCATGCAGGCTACCCGCCGCCCGGCACCGCAGCGGCGTACCCTCCGCCGGGCCAGCAGCAGCAGGCCTACGTCGCGCCGCCGCCGTCCACCTACCCGCAGGACCAGCAGTACCCTCCCGCCGGCGCCGACACCACCAGCCGCGGCGGGCACGGCCACGGCGGCGACGGCTTCTTGAAAGGATGGTAATTCTTCTCTCTCCCTTGTTCTGAATTCTGATGGTAATTCTTCTCTCTCCCTTGTTCTGAATTCTCACTCGACTCCGTGGCCTCATTTGTAACGAACCGATTATGATCGTCTTGCTCTTGTGTTGTTGCAGCTGCGCGGCGCTCTGCTGCTGCTGCCTCCTCGACGCCTGCTTCTGATCGACTTCGTCCCATGTTGTTCCACCGCCGTGATCAGGCGCCGCATATATATAGAGTGCATTTTGCTTCTTTTTTGTGTGCGGTTGACGTGCGGAGCACCAGTCCCAGAGCACGATTTTCTCGCGTGTGATGTGTGCGTTGTTTTGTTTTCGTTCGTACTATGACTCAGATAGATATACATGTGAGATTGATCTAGTGGCCTTATTGAATGCCATGTTCTCTTGGTGTTATTCACCTTGTTGGCACTGCTGACTGAATTATTCACAAATCAAATAATTTCATGACAATTGTAGTGAACTTGGTGCAGTTAGCCTGATGTCACAATGTTGTTGATCCATCTGAATCGTACTCACAAATCCCTGAAAAGGGGTGCCCAGTTTTAGTCTCGACGACAACCTATATCTGAATCGTACAACTACTACAAAATAGGCAGGAGCTCTGGTTTCAAACCCTAGCAGCCAGCCAAACAAAGCATACCTTGACACCGCATGTTGCTTCTTAGTAAGAGAAAACCAATCTTCTCCAGCACACCGGCCGTCATATCTACTCTCCTGGGTACATATACAGGAGGTAGCTAAGCCTATTCATATCCTGACAACACATAAAATGCGCCACGCTCAGGAAGTTTGATCTCCCTGATAACCAAATAAAACACAAATCGCAAATGTCAATTTTTATAACTACAACGAACAGCTAGCCAATGATGCAGGTTAAAGGGCAAGATAAATTATGGGGGCATAATTCACACTCTGACAAGTAGACTTGCTACTTGCACCATCAGTTTCTAACAACGCAGGTTCACCGTTCACATCGCCCAGAAAGATACAGGCATACTGAAAATTGTTCAGATCCAAGCAAGGCTGCCTACAAATCACATTCAGTGAACGAAATCATGTAGCACAACATACATATTCCTGAGTTCAGGCGCATTGGACTAGTCCTTTAAGGCAAACAGCCCCCAAAGTACGGAGAACGCCAACCAGTGCATCCATTTCATCACCAAGTGCTCTGCGACAACAATTTGCATGTTAGATCATCAAAGACAAACGAACACATACGCGCAAATAGCTGCCAAACTATCTGCTACCAATGTAATGCCCACTAAAGTTATCAAAAATATAAACATTAACCGCAATAGGAAGCCTACATATGTTCCCGTGACTTTCTGCTAATTTAATTTAATCACTAGAACATTTATGTGTATGTTTTGAAAGTATAGAAACCAAGAAGAAACCCAAATATAATGTCTACTCATTGCCTACATGTTCTTTCAAATTTGATGCTCGTGCTCACTGCAAACTTATATGGTACTCCCTTCGTATCAAAATATAAGACGTATTTTGACAGTGTCATAGTGTCAAAAAACATCTTATATTTTGATACAGAGGGAGTAGTATATAATGAAGCACAATTTTAACTGGGTCGGCTTTCTGTGTCTCTCTTCAAGTCAAGAAACCAAGTCGAACATAACAAAATTCAGCAAGATCTTTGTGTTTCTCTTACAAAGTAACATTCTTCCAAATGGTATTTGCTAGTCAAGTAGTGCGTGACTTGACATTTCACCTGTTCTTTTGGCTTTAACCAGAGAATTCAGAGATAACAAAATAAAATTTTCTCACATCAAACTATGAAACAAAAACAAATGGAAATTAATACCAGTTAAGGTTGTTGTCAATTGTGTACTACACTGGCCTAATCAAATCATTCATTTCCTGCACTACAGCTCACCCAAATGTTTTATCTTGAGCTGACTAAGATACTACTTAGGATATGAATTCGGAACATTCAGGAAGCAGTATCACCAATGCAGCAGATAGAAGTGTAAGTGGTGAATACTCAGTGCTGCCAACACTTACCCCAAAAAACAGCAGCAAACATCCTACTGGTCCATGCTGCAATCACCAGCATCAGCATCAGCCTCATCCTCGTCTTCTTCCTTCTTCAGTTGCCCACAGGCATTGCACTCAAACACATGGGACAGCTCACCGTTCGGCAAGGGCGGCAGTGGCGCAAGCATGCCATAGCAGTCCTCACGATCACACAGATACCTCACAAAGAAGAAGGCATGCGGGAAATCGTCGTCGTCGTCATCACTCCCTTCCTCCTGCTCCATCCCCTCATCACCACCATCTTCAGCATCCTCCTTGCCATGCTCCTCTTCCATGGTGTCATCCCCATCACCGGCATCATTATCGTCATCAAACTTCCACTTGCTCTCAATCTGACACCGATCACACTCACACCGGAACCCATAATCCTCCAGCAGCCTGCGTTGCCTGTCAGCATACCTCCAATTGGCCGCGAAATAGCTGATGCAAACCTCCTTCCCCTCTGTTATGCCATGGAGAGCGCGCACGACGATGTCCGTGTTCCCCGGCTCCGGCCTGTCGGCATAATCGAAGTGGCAAGCATTGGGCAGGCAGTCGTGGTTGAGCAGTGACGCGCGAGGGTATACCGCGCAGCACCGCGCCTTGCGGAGCTCCAGCGGCACGTCGGGGCGGTACGGCTCCAGGATGGAGAAGCTGTTGGTCCGGTCCTTGGAGAGGAGAGCCGACGTGAGGTCCGGAGAGAAGCCCGCGGGCAGCATATGCGGCGGCGCCACCGACGCCACCGCGGCGTGGAGGCCCGCGGCGTCCTGCTGCTGGCTCGGGGAGGGGCCTTGCGGAGCCGAGGAGAGAGAGAGGATGGCGCTGAGAGAGGGCTCCTGGAGCGAGTAGGCCGAGAGGAGGAAGAGGAGGGGCTCCTGGTGCGCCTCGGGGGCGGCGGCGAGGCCGCTGGAGAGCGCGGCGCAGAGGAGGCGCGGGTGGGAGGCGGCGGCGCAGGCAGGGGAGCAGAAGGCGGCGGCGCGGCAGGAAGGGCAGGGGGCGTGGGGCGGCGGCGGGAGCGAGCGGAAGCAGGCGGAGCAGTAGGAGGAGAGGGAGGCGAGCGAGGACGGGTAGAGGAGGATGGGCGACTCCGACAGGAGCACCTCGCCCTCGAGGATGTCGCGGGCGGCGAGGAGCGCGCGGCCCCGGCCCGGGAGGTCGGCTACCTTGAGGGTGTCGCCGGCCATGTTTGGCAGTGCCATTCCGGCGGCGGCGGAGGAGGAAGAGGAAGAGCAACAAACCGATGGCACTCTCACAGAGGGAGAGCGGTGCTCTTTTCGGCTGCTCCGTGGGCCGGAATGGAGTATTTGGCAGTCCATTTCGCGGCATTAGGGTTTCTGATCCCGCATTTCCTATACGACGCTCGATGCGTCAAGTAGTCGCCAAACGCATGGAAACAACAGAGCTTGCGACGGAGTGGGCTGGCCCATTTAGCAGCGTACTGTTGGTTTTTCTGAAACGGTTTTGGGAACCGTTTAGGGCATCTCCAATGCTCACAAGCTAGCTTGGGCGCTAGAGGAAAATAAAATTTGAAATATTAGCTTACCGTTTGTGTTAGCATCTATACCTTCTACGCTAATAGCATCAGGCACTACATAAACTACACAATCGCACATTTGTACAACACAAAGGCCACCAAGCGCATGAAAGAAAATGTCTAACCGCTCTTTGTCTTTCTCTGTCTCATCACTTCGTCCTCTCTCTCTTTGCAGCTCACGGCTCATCACCAAACTCCACCCACACAACATCTTGTCCCCTCCACACTACCTGGCACAAATCTCTCCCGGCAGGATCTACCTCCTCGTGCACAATTTGGTGCCACCGACAAGGGATTTTGATCCTTTCCTAGTTGGTCGGTATGAGGATCCTTGCACGCCCTCTGCCACGAGGTCTACGAAGAGTCAAGCGATGGAGCTAGCGGCGAACTAATGTTGTTTCTGTCGAGGACGCCCCGTGCAGGAGTGATACGCTCGTGGGCCTCGCCATAAGAACAAGATCGACATAATCTCTGTCACTCGCTCTAATGGGATTTTTGAAGCTTGTTCTTCTCATTTGATTCAAAATTTCTGCTTTGCATCCACGATAGGCCCGCCTCCAGTCAAAATAGCCTCATGCAAAAAAATAGCGTTGGGGCGCCCGTCGATGTGAGCTAGATTACTGGCTTCAAACGGGAATCGGAAAAAACGGCCAGAAAATTGATCTTAGCGCCCGTCATTAGCGTCTGCATTGTAGATGGCCTTAGAAGGTTTGTGAACCGGTTTTTTCATGTTAGTTCTTTTTGTTCGGTTCCTGGTTTCTCTTTTTCTTTTTTAATAAATTCAGAATACCTCAATAAAAAAACTTCAAAAATTGTTCAGATCTTCAATACTAGTTTGCTTTTTCCAAAAAATGTTTTAGATTTTTCTAAAACCAATTGTGTTTTTTAATGTTCGCACTTTTAAAAAAGTTCACTTCTTTCCAAAGATTTTGATTTTTTTATATTTTTTCCAAAATTGCTTCGAATTTCGAAAAAATATGTTTACAAAATATTTGGAATTTCATTTTTTTAAACAGTTATTCAAATTTTGTTGAGGTCTTAAACATCTGTTCGTTTTTTCAGAAAAATGATTGGAAATTTCAAGTTTTTGTTCGTGTTTTAAAATAATGTTCAATACTCTAAAATTATTCACTTTTAAAAAAATCATAAAAATGTTCAGATATTAGAAACTTGTTATCTTTTTCAAAAATATGGTCTTAATTAAATTAAATAAAAGATATTCGAAATTTCAAAACTTGTTCATTTTTTCAAAACATATTCAGAAATTTTAAGAAAAAGCATAAATTCAATTTTTATTGTGGTTTTAAAAAATGTTTTATATTTTAGAAAAAACTTTTTTCAGAAATTCTTCCAAATTTGATCAGTGTATTTTGTTTTCTCTCTAGATGTTTTTAACAGGACTAAAAGCCCCTAATAGTGAATTAATATTCTATGAACTTGTGGGAGAATGGTTCTTCTACTTTCAGAATTATGTTGTCGGGCCTCACTGATGTAGGGCGAAACCCTACGTGGACGATCTTTCACGTTTGGAGTGGATCCTACGGGGAATCACGAAGAACACGCGGAAGAACAAAGGAATCAACAAAGGGAAACACGGAGGAAACGAGAGAGAGATCGCTCAACCAACAAGGAATCAATCCCACAAGTGCTAGATCACCGAACACAAAGAGGTACATATGATCCACAATCAACAAAGGTAAGGATACATGAGTAGCCGTTCTTCTCCGAGAGGAGGTCTTGATGGGGTCCACCCTAGAAGGGGGTCTTGAATCCGCTTGGGGGATCTTCTCCGTAGAGGTCCTGAGCTCCGAGGAGAAGTAACCAAGTGGATGAGCAAGGCTCTCACACAAACATGAGCTAAACCTAAGCTAACCCTAATACGAAGCTAGGAGAAGAGTATATATAGTGCTAAGCCACGAAGGGGGTATAAGTGAGGGCGAAGGGGTACACGGGCTCGGCCCACTACACTGTCTTGTGAGACAGGCGGTTGTACTGGTCATGGGGAGCGGTTGTACCGCTGAAAGCTCATGAGGGGCGGTAGTTCCGGCCGAGGAAAGCGGTACTACCGCAGGGAGGTCGGCACTGGCTTCTGGAGGTGGGCGTCGAAGGAGCCAGCGGTTGTACCGGATGTCAGGGCGGTTGTTCCAGTCTTTGGGCATAAACCGGTAGATCCGGTGCTGTACCGGCCTTGCACCGCTTGATCACCGAATAGAGGCCAGTTGTTGGGCGGTAGTAGGCCGGTTGTTCCGCCCGGCCGGTTGTGGTGCGGTTGTACCGGTCCTTCCAGGTTGGGTCGAATGCTTCCTTGATCTTGAGGTCCGTCTTGCACCGTTCCTTCTCCTTGGTTGCTTACCTGGTACCTGAGCACACAAAGCATCTCCGTTTGAGGTAGTAGCCATGTATCAAGTGGGTCAAAGTGAAGTTCAACAAGGAGAGAGTTAACCTCGGATTGAATAGCACGTGCTCGAGCTCTCGTCGTGGGTCCTCTTGGGGTTGTATGTGTCGATGTAGAGTCCATGGGGATGATGGAAGGATGCTCCGCATCATCTCCCCTCCCTTGGGAAAGATCCGACCTCGAATCAAAATTTTCATCACCATGGAAAGGCGAGAGGTCTTTGACGTTGAAGATGTCGCTCACGGTGTACTTGTCTCATGGGAGTTCAATCTTGTAGGCGTTGTCGTTGTAGCGTGCTAGCACCTTAAAGGGTCCGTCGGCTCGAGGGAGAAGCTTGGACTTGCGTTCGTTGGGGAAGCGGTCCTTGCGAAGGTGTAGCCACACGAGGTCTCCAATGTTGAATGTCATGGGCTGCTTGTTGACGTTGAGCTTGGACGCTAGTCGTTGTACTTGGCGCTCGATGGTGTGCCTTGTATCCTCATGCATCTTCTTGACGTAGCTTGCTCGGGCACTCGCATCCATGTTGGTGCGCTCTTGTAGAGGAAGAGGTAGAATGTCCAATGGTGACAACGGGTTGAAGCCGTAGACGACCTTGAAGGGGGACTTGCCGGTAGTCGAATGTTTTGCACGGTTGTAGGCGTACTCGGCGATGGGTAGACACGCCTCCCACTCCTTGATGTTCTTCTTGATCAACACGCGAAGTAGATTGGATAGTGTCCGGTTCGTCACCTTCGTTTGGCCGTCGGTTTGAGGATGGTATGCGGATGAGAACAAGAGCTTGATTCCGAGCTTGGTGCATAGCGTCTTCCAAAAGTAACTCAAGAATTTGACGTCGCAGTCGGAGACGATTGTCTTTGGTACTCCATGGAGGCGCAATATTTCCCTACAAAAGAGATTTGCAACATGTGAACCATCGTCTGTCTTGTTGCAAGGAATGAAATGTGCCATCTTAGAAAATCGGTCCACAACAACAAATACGGAATCCTTTCCATTTTGAGTTCTAGGCAAACCAAGTACAAAATCCATACTAATGTCTTCCCATGGTTGATAAGGAATAGGAAGAGGCATGTAAAGACCATGAGATTGAGCTTTAGACTTAGCTTTGCGACATGTATAGCATCGGGTGGTGAAGCGTGAGGCGTCATGAACATCTTGGGCCAAAAGTGGTTGTTGGAGAGCGTGGCGAATGTCTTGTCACGTCCAAAGTGTCCCATGAGTCCGCCTCCATGAGCCTTTTGCAAAAGGAGCAAACGGAGAGAAGACTCGGGAATGCATAGTTTGTTAGCTCTCATAAGATAAGCATCCTTGATGTAATATTGTTCCCAAGAAGTATGCGTCAAACACTTAGCATAAGGAATAGCAAAAGATGGATCATGATCATACAAGTCTTTTATATGCTCAAAACCAATAACATTCAACTCAAGTTGGGTGACAAGCATGCATATGCGTGAAAGCGCGTCGGCAACTACATTTTCTTTTCCCTTAATGTACTTGATCACATAAGGAAAAGATTCAATAAATTCACTCCATTTTTCATGAAGCTTGTTCAGCTTAGTTTGACCTTTGAGGTACTTAAGCGTTTCATGATCGGAATGGATGACAAACTCATGAGGTCTAAGGTAATGTTCCCAAACATGTAGCACACGCACTAAAGCATACAATTCTTTGTCATAGATGGGATAATTAAGTTGAGCGCCGGAGAGTTTTTCACTAAAATAAGCAATGGCTCGTTTTTCTTGCATTAAAACTCCGCCAATTCCGGTACCACTTGCATCACAATGAACCTCAAAAGTTTTGTCAAAATTGGGCAAAGCAAGAATTGGAGCATGAGTAAGCAAAGACTTGAGTTCATCAAAAGCGGTTGATTGCAAAGTTCCCCAAACAAAGGGAGTATTCTTCTTACTCAAGGCATGCAAAGGAGCGGCAATTGTGCTAAAATCTTTCACAAAGCGACGATAAAACCCATAGACCAAGAAAACTTCGCACTTGTTGCAAATTGGTGGGTTGGGGCCAAGTTTTAATTGCTTCAATTTTAGATTCATCAACATGGACACCCTTTGAGGATCTTGCAAAACCCAAGAAAACCACTTTGTCAACGCCAAAAGTGCATTTTTCAAGTTTGCATAAAGGCTTTCCTTGCGAAGAGTTTGCAACACAGATTTTACATGATTGATGTGCTCTTTCATGGTTTTGCTAAACACAAGAATATCATCAAAGTAAACCACAACAAAGACTCCAATGTAAGGATGAAGCACATGATGCATAAGGCGACGAAAGTACCGGAACCTCCGAAAGGCCCATAGGCATCACTAACCACTCATATAAACCAAATTTGGTTTTGAAAGCAGTTTTCCATTCATCACCCTCTTGTATGCGGATTTGATAATAGCCACTTTTAAGGTCAATTTTTGAGAAAAAGTTGGCTCCACTAAGTTCATCAAGCATATCATCTAAGCGGGGAATGGGATGCCTATAGCGAACGGTAATAGCATTTATAGGTCTACAATCAGAACACAAGCGGAAACTTCCATCGGGCTTAGGCACAAGTATAACGGGAATGGCACAAGGGCTTAAGCTTTCACGTACATGACCGTTGTCTAGTAGTTGTTGTACTTGCCATTGAATCTCCTTGGTTTCTTCGGGATTGACACGGTATGGAGCTTTGTTTGGAAGTGGCGCTCCGGGGATGAGGTTGATTCGATGCTCGATGCCTCGTAGAGGAGGTAGACCCGGAGGTAGCTCATCGGGGAAAACATCTTGAAATTCCTGCAAAAGAGATTGAAACACCAAAGGTAGCTCGTGAATGGTGTTAGTTTTTGGTTCTCCATCCTTGCACACAAGGACAAAGTGCATCACACTCGATGGGTTCTCACACACTTCTCTCATCTCACTTTTGGTGGCAAATAGGATGAGGTTTTTCTCTCTAGGCGAAGAGGCACTCAAGTGTATTTTGTGGCTCTCACTCTCTTTTTGGTGGACCACTTTCTCACTCTTGTCTCTATGATGGGTGGCTTGCTTGTCGGCTATCACTTGACTAGGAGACATAGGTCGTAGCACATATTCCTTCCCTTTCCTCTTGAAGCTATAGTGATTGGTGCGCCCATTGTGGATGACACCACGGTCGAATTGCCATGGTCGACCTAGAAGTAGGTGGCAAACGGCCATTGGGACCACATCACACTCCAAAGTGTCTTCATAAGCACCAATTTTGAAGTAGACTTGGACTGTATGCTCGACTCGTATAGTGCCGGAGTCACTTAGCCATTGAACCTTGTAGGGGTGCGGGTGCTTCCTCTTGACCAATTGAAGTTTGGAACATAGTTCTTCACTTGCCAAGTTGTGGCAACTTCCTCCATCGATGATGACCTTGACGGATCTTCCGTTGATGCCGGCCTTTGTGTGGAAGATGTGGCATCTTTGGTCGTCTTCTTGTTGATGTTGAAGAGTCAAGACCTTGGAGACAACGAGAGCGGGGCTCGAATCCTCATCGCAAAAGACTTGATCATCTACATCTTCGTTCACTTGCCTGTGCA
Organism: Aegilops longissima; assembly: GCA_021605205.1. Lineage (NCBI taxonomy): Eukaryota > Viridiplantae > Streptophyta > Magnoliopsida > Poales > Poaceae > Aegilops > Aegilops longissima. The sequence goes on from CM038682.1 coordinate 588,365,398, forward strand.
TGGCCACTTACTCAAGGGCTTCCATCTCCTCATCACTCATTGAGTCATATGTGCCGTCGTCATTGAGGATCATGGTCCGCTTGTTGGTGCATTCGTAGGACTTGTGGCCTCGGCCGCCGCAAGTGAAACACTTGAAGGAGCTTGTTTTGATGGTCTCATTGGTCGGAGTAGATGATGAAGCACGCGGCTTGAAGTTGCTTGTAGTAGGAGGAGGACGACTTGAACTTGTCGAATTTCTCTTGTAACTCGATTTGTCGTCGTTGTTTGTAGAAGGTTTGGTTGATGTAGATGTTGGAGGAGGTGTTGAAGCTTGGTTGTTGGAGAAGCCGTAGGTCTTGGTTGAGTACTTGGCGTACTTGAAGTCATCTTGTACTTGACGTTCCGCCTTTGTAGCTTGATGTACGAGCTCAATGAGGGTGGAGTATGGTTGGAAGTCGGCGATCTTCTTGATGGGATGATTGAGTCCATTCAAGAAACGTGCCATAGTTTGCTCATCATCTTCCTTGACATTGGCTCGAATCATGGCTATCTCCATTTCCTTGTAATATTCTTTAACACTCTTTGTTCCTTGCTTGAGAAGTTGGAGTTTCTTGAAGAGGTCGCGGTTGTAGTAGGTTGGCACAAAACGTGCTCGCATGACATCCTTCGTTTGAGCCCAAGTGGTGATTGGAGGTTCACCTCTTGCTTGTCGTCGCTCAATGATTTGTTCCCACCATATGAGCACATAGTCTTGGAACTCAAGTGATGCCATAGCGATTTTCTTCGCTTCCTCGTAGTTGTGCAATCGGAAGATTTTGTCAACCTTCAATGCCCATGCGAGATAGTCTTCGGGGTCATTGCTTCCGTTGAACTTGGCCATGGTGAATTTTAGCTTGCCGTAGCGTTGCTCTTCATTGTGTTGTTGGCGATGTTGATGATGACGCCCTTGACGTGGATTGTAATCGTCGTCATGTTGCTCTTGGCATGGAGGAAGACCATGATCAACTTGCTCTTGTTGAACTTGAGGTTGAAGTGGAGCTTGACGAGCTTGTGGAGGAGCTTGAGGAACTTGACGTTGTCCATGAGGTTGGTAGTTCCTCTCTTGGATTTCTTCTCGAAGGGCTTCCTCTTGGTTGCGCCGTTCGCGATTGCGGTTGGCGAAGGCTCGACTTGATTCTTGAAGGGCACGTTGCGCCTCAAGAGCTTGCGCTTCACGTTGTTGTTGTTGAAGACGTTGAGCCTTGGCGTCTTGTTCGTATTGGTGTAGACGCGCTCGTTCTTCCTCTTGGCGCCGTAGTCGTTGTCGTTCTCGAGCTTGAGCAAAAGCGTCTTGGTTTGATTGAGGACGAGGGACTTGCTCATCAACTTGCTCTTGTGAATGCTTGTCATGTAGCGGGTTGCGAGATGCATGACGGTCTTGACATGCGGCACGACGAAGAGTGTTCGAAGTAGGTGTACTTGAGTCGTAGAAGGTGTCGTCGGAGTGTCGACTCGAGCGGCTCCGTCTTGATGATGAAGAAGTGGAATGATGCCGGTTTCTCATCAAGGCGCGGATCTCGTCCATTCTTGCATCATTCTCTTGCTTGTGAGCGTCGAACTTGTTGTCGAAGTAGTCTCTTGTACGTTGCTCGGAGAGTCGCAAGTCGGTGGCGAGGTTGTCGATGCGGTCGCTCATTGCTTGTTGTTCTTGGTGCAACGCTCGTTGTGCACCAAAGAGGTGATTCTTGGTGACGTATGATGACATGTCTTCGTCTTGTTCGATGAAGAGTGGGTTGGTAGAAGTACTTGGCCTATCCATCATTCCAAGCAAAAATGTGAGTGGTAGAAGGAGAAGAACTTATACCAATGTACCTTTGACCGAAGTTGATGATGAATCAAGTTCACTCAAATGCGGACAATGAAATAGCACTATTGGTACCAATCCTTGTCGGTTCTCACACCTACACAAATAAAAGCTTATGGTGGAGCTTGGTGAGGATGGTGGCACAAAATTTGATGCAATTGTAAGTGAGCATCAATAATGTTGGAAAAGGTACACAAATTTGCAAATGCAGCAAGTAGACCAAGCAACTAGTGGTACACGGAAACACACACGCAAATAGATAAGTGGGATTGTGCAAACCAAAAGTGAGCCAAAATGTGGAATCCACAAAAATGCTCTTGTTGCACAATACTAGAGAGACGCTAGCATGATTGCACAATAGGCGGATACGGAACTTGTGCACAACCTACTATGCAAAAATGCAACTATCTCTATCCCACGTATGCTTTATGTATGGTATTTTGGTGCTATGATCCAAGATGATCCGATATGACAATCTTAATGTATTATGATGCTATGATTCTTGCTCATAAGCTCTTTGCTTATCTTTCCTCTTTGCTTAAAAGCTTGTGTGGCTCTTTCACTTTTGAGCTCTTTTCTCATGCAAAACTTCACGGACCAAGATAGCAATTGTGTATGCTATGACAACTTTGTGACACACAAATGGATCCCAAGATATGCACCACGGTGGTATGGTATGTATGCTATGGAGTATGATCACTAATGTGCACAAGTCATGTTGCCTGCAATACTCAACGGCTAGTCTCGATGGGTAAGCTACGCAAAAGTAAGGCCATGTGGGTATTAATGCAATTGCAAGGTATGACAAATATGTCGTCCAAGTTACCGTCCTTGGCGATGATGAGTCCTTGGCGAAGATGAGCGGTGGTGATGTTGACGTCGAACCGTACCTATATAGCCGAAACACAATAGGACACGGGAACCACAACTCAAATTCTCAAAGACCAAAAGCAACAATGGTGGAAACGGAAAGTGGTGGTGGATGGGGGATGTGAATAGCTTCTCAACGAGCTAAAGAACGCGAAAATCGGACTCTGGATGTGAAATTTTTGCTGAAAATGGTGAAACTCAGAATGCTGAAATTGGCCTGGGCGGTTGTACCGCTCGGACGGGCGGTTGTACCGCTCGAGGTACTTAGCGGTGGTACCGCTCGTAGGGGCGGTTGTACCTCTCGTGTCGGAATTCGACACAGAACGAAACGGGGCGCGAATTTGTGGCGGAGATGGAAGATTTCGGGGGCAAAATTGGGTGGATTTCGTGGATGGAAAGAGGTGGGGAGGGTGGGGAAAGCTAGATCCACACGCAACAACACAAATCCATGGACCAAATCCAACAAAATTTCATCACACCAACAAATCACAAAAAAAATTTGGGGCTATTTTTTGTGGGGATTTTCGGATTTAGGACGAAAACAACAAAATCAAGCTAGAAAACACGGGGTAGGGGCTCCAAAAACGTGATCAACGTGGCTCATGATACCAAGATGATGTAGGGCGAAACCCTATGTGGACGATCTTTCACGTTTGGAGTGGATCCTACGGGGAATCACGAAGAACACGCGGAAGAACAAAGGAATCAACAAAGGGAAACACGGAGGAAACGAGAGAGAGATCGCTCAACCAACAAGGAATCAATCCCACAAGTGCTAGATCACCGAACACAAAGAGGTACATATGATCCACAATCAACAAAGGTAAGGATACATGAGTAGCCGTTCTTCTTCGAGAGGAGGTCTTGATGGGGTCCACCCTAGAAGGGGGTCTTGAATCCGCTTGGGGGATCTTCTCTGTAGAGGTCCTGAGCTCCGAGGAGAAGTAACCAAGTGGATGAGCAAGGCTCTCACACAAACATGAGCTAAACCTAAGCTAACCCTAATACGAAGCTAGGAGAAGAGTATATATAGTGTTAAGCCACGAAGGGGGGTAAGTGAGGGCGAAGGGGTACACGGGCTCGGCCCACTACACTGTGCACAGACAGGCCGGTTGTACCGGTCGCGGGAGCGGTTGTACCGCTGAAAGCTCATGAGGGGAGGTAGTTCCGGCCGAGGAAGGCGGTACTACCGCAGGGAGGTCGGCACTGGCTTCTGGAGGTGGGCATCGAAGGAGCCAGCGGTTGTACCGGATGTCGGGGCGGTTGTTCCAGTCTTTGGGCATAAACCGGTAGATCCGGTCTGACTGCCTTGCTTGCGCTTGATCACCGAATAGAGGCCGGTTGTTGGGCGGTAGTAGGCCGGTTGTTCCGCCCGGCCGGTTGTGGTGCGGTTGTACCGGTCCTTCCAGGTTGGGCCGAATGCTTCCTTGATCTTGAGGTCCGTCTTGCACCGTTCCTTCTCCTTGGTTGCTTACCTGGTACCTGAGCACACAAAGCATCTCCGTTTGAGGTAGTAGCCATGTCTCAAGTGGGTCAAAGTGAAGTTCAACAAGGAGAGAGTTAACCTCGGATTGAATAGCACGTGCTCGAGCTCTCGTCGTGGGTCCTCTTGGGGTTGTATGTGTCGATGTAGAGTCCATGGGGATGATGGAAGGATGCTCCGCATCACTCACCACCTAAGAACATCTCCAGCCGCGCCCCCAACAAGGTCCCCAGCGATTTTTGTCACGGCGTAAAAAATCGGCCCAGTCGCGCCCCCAGGGGACCATTTTTTGCCGGCTCGGGCCGAAATTGGCGCCGGCGGACCCAACCCGAACCCGGCGCGCTGGGGGACGCTCGGGGGCTCCGGGCGAATCGTTTTTGGTGCGAAAGCGCCGTGGGCCAGCCATGTCAGCGACACCGCCCGCCTTGTCTTCTCCCGACGCCCGGTTTCCCGCGGGGAATCAATGGCAAGGTTGTCGCCGGTCAGCTTTGCCATTGATTCCTCACGGGCGGCGCGCCGACGCCTCCCCTCCCTTGGACGCGTACACACGGACGCGGCGCGACTATATATGGTCTCGCCCGCCTGCGTTGAGTGCTACCTCTCCACCTCCCCTGAGCGCCGCCGCTGAGCTCTTCTCCCCGCCCCAGCCCTCCCTCTCCCGCTAATCTCTTCTCCCCAGCCACTCCTCTCCCCGATGGCCGAGCGTTTCCCCGGAGATGAGGCGGCCAGCAACCGGCCCGCCGTTCGCTCCGCAAGCAGAGTCTGGCTCTGTTCGGCGAACATCCGGCGCCGCCGAACATGCGCGCCGGGCCGACGGGCTGGAGGCTCAGCAATGGGGGAGTGCCCATCCCCCCGTTGCCCGACACCGTCACCAAGCCATCGTACTTCACCGACGAGGTCGAGATCGCGCGCGCGTCCCTCACCGACGCCGAGCTCTCCCTCCCCCAGTACGTCGTCGACAACACCGCGACTTGGGCGGCGTACTTCGAGCGCCGCCAGCAACAGCGGCGGGCGTCCACCAATGGGGCGCTGGTGGGCGGCGGCCTGAAGAACAGTGAGGGGCGCCACCTCTGGTGGAGCGTCCCCGGCCGCACCCTCGACGGCGTGTTGACGCACCTCGAGGGCGGCAACAACCCACCGTTGGCGTACCCCCCGGGCGAGGACGGCCGCCCCGGCGCACCGCCGACGCGACGGGCAATGGGTGCCAAGGAGGTTCGGCTCCTCCTCCTCTTCTTCCTCGTCGCGTTCTTCCTCCCAATCCTCCGGCACTCCATCGCTGCTCGGCGTCAAGGCCGAGCCCGCGGCGAAGACGCCGCTCGGCCGGCGTACACGCAGCGCCGGCATCGCATCGGCGAGGCGGCGCGCGCGCTCCTCGTCGGCTCCTCCCCGCCGTCAAGCGAAGACGGGCCGGTCTCGCGTCGGTGAAGACGGGCGGGGCTCTTGGCGCCGGTGAAGACGAGCACAGCGAGGTCGAGCTTCGGCGATGACGCTGCCCTTGAATGGGTACGCCAAGACTCCAAGATGGCGAGGCGCCAACGTAGCGCCGACTCTGATGCCAGCGCGTTGCCGTCGAGGCCACGACGAAGGCGGCGTCGTCATCATCGACGACAGCGACGACGATGACGCGCCGCCGCCGCCGCCACCAGCCGGAGAGGGCTCCAGCAGGGGCACCCGAGTCAAGGAGGAGAAGGCCGACGACGATGGCGGCGACGACGGCGACTTCTCGGCCTTCAGCAAGTTTTTTTGACTAGTTTTTATATGTAATGGCGTGTTTTAGCCCAAGTTTGCAAATATAAAAGCCCAAGTTTGCCGAAAATTAGCGTGTTTCAGCCCAATTTTTTTCTCACGCCTGGGGCCGGCCTTGGGGGCGGCGGCTAGGGGCCAACTCGCCCCCAAGCCCACTTTTTGCGCTGGGTCACCCCCAGGCGGCGATTTTAGGCGCCCCCTGGGGGGCCAACGGCTGGAGATGCTCTAAACTAGATTCAGTACGAGTGTTCATACTTATCTTCTATGTAGATTTTCATGTAAACTATTATGAAATTAATAGCTATGTTTTATGTATACAAGTTCGTCGTGACATTCTCCAGCTGAGCTCCTCATCCAGAAAGAGATAGCTGAAAGGATCGAGATGGACCTAGAGGGGATGAATATGTACAGTTACAAATTTTAATTTTAATTACTAATTAGCAACTTTAAGCACATGCGAGATATAAATGTAAGTGTGATAATGGCAAAGGTGGTTTAAGTTCTAGCAATACATGATAGCAACAACAGTAGAAGTTCAACAATACAATATGAAATATCAATTTGCAAGGTTAAGTGACCTTAGTAACCACGAGTAAGGAGCTAGAGTTAGAGAAAATAAAAACTCTAGAGACGAGGATGTATCCCGATGTTCACTTTTTTGGAGTGAACCTAGTCACAGTTGGAGGGGTGGATGTTACCACGAAGGCACACCAACACCACGAGACTTCATCATATTCTCCTTCAAATATCACAACGAATGTGATTCTCGACCACTAGTGGTAGACCTTCAGGCGGCCTCCAATCCTTCGCAAACTTTTCGGGGGTAAATCACACTTTGATTCCTCACCGGAGCACTCCTACCGCCTAGGAGTCTCCAACCTCCAGGAGTAAAAAGATGCGTCGCAAAAGCAAGGGGGAGGGGGGGGGGGGGTCAACTTTTGCTTTGGTGAATGTGTAGATCGGGCACTTCTCCTTTCACTCCCCAAAAGATCAAGAGTTTTGGGTGGCTAGGGAGGGATATCTCCAAGCGAGTTCAACAAACAGAGTCGTCACCTTCTTATTGGTAAGAAGAAGACTATTTACAGTGTGACTCCAAATCCGACCGTCACCACATGTTTTCTGTGAGCCCCAGAAGTCCTCGCCCCCGGAAGTTCTGGGGCATCTAGAAACACTGCACATGAGGTGCAAGTCCACTTAGTTCCCCGGAAGCTGGCTAGACCTTGCCACATAAGTTCCTGGATTTCCATAAATATTGCACATATTATGCAATCTCTCTGACCGCCCCGGAAGCTAGCCGGACCTTTGCCCCGGAAGTTTCGGGCTACCCCTAAGATTTCGGAGTATACAGAAACAGTGTATTCCATCAGTTTAGGGTCCCTCTCCTCACTAATATGAGTATGACTTGGGTGCATAAATTAAGGTGTATGTGTAGTTGATTCCCACGGTATCTTCAAGGTGCACCCCCTCTTAATAGCATGATTGCCCTATGGACTGAAGTATGGAAAGTCCAGAAAATGCCCACAAACGCCTTTTTTTTTTCTTTTTCGAATTTAGGGGTATTTAACCATCCATGCAACATTCCATGATTCGACGGCACTGTTTATAGACTCAAACAAGCATGTGGGCACTGACTCGGTGGATTGTTTAACCTAAAAGTCTGTGTTTCTTAAAAAAAACATGAGTCGTCCACACTGTTTTTTTACACAGTTGGGTTTTGTTTGAATAGATTTGGCATGATATTTCGTGCCGGCAATGAGTATAGGGTTTTTCTCTGTCATGCGGTTATGCTATCTTGTTGCTTGATGTGGCGTTGCTCTTCTTTGCTGTTGAGGGTGATTCCATGAATCTACAAGCTATATGTACTCTTGAGGGTGATTCCATGAATCTACAGGCTATATGTACTCAGTGTTTTGTAACTTCCCTTTAGAGGAAATGCAGCCAGTTAATGGCTTTATAAATGGTTCAATGGATCGCCAAGTTTTTCCGTCTAGATTTGAATCTGTATTGACCAAATTTGTGATGTGATAAACCAAAATATATCATATAAGGTTGTACATGTAATCAATTCCTAGGCTGGATGGATGCAAACATCTTTATTTTAGTGCTATTAGCCATCAATTTCAATGTATTTTGCATATCTATGATTCATGGGAAGCATGCCAGCTCGAGGAGACCAAGAGCGTCGACATGCTTACTTCAAAATAATGGTGAAAGAGAAGAAAAATAATTTATAATTATAAATCCTAAATGTATATGTTAAGACAAAATTGATGTTGAACCACTAAAACATGTATGCCCCATTGCATGAGCAATTAACTAGTGAATCTAACAAAAATATGAACACCTATGTCAAATATAGTACTTGATTCTTTTTTATGGTAACCGTAAAGTTATTGGAGCCGGCGATGATGGTTTCATTCGCCCGCATAAAAGTTACTCCCTCTGTAAAGAAATATAAGAGCATTTTAGATAACTACTCTAGTGATCTATATAAACGCTCTTATATTTCTGTACAGAGGGAGTATTTTTATCTGCAGCAAAGCAAGGGCTATTTTGCTGGTGCCGGTAACTGTTAAGTTATTTGTTAGTCATTGTTTGAAAACAAGTTATTGTCGGTCATTTCGTGAAGTCACAAGATTGGAAAGAACAACGCGTGACAAGGAACTGCTAAATTTATGTAACATATACGTACATCCGTTTCCGGAGGGAGTATCCAAAGTACGGTCTCAGGTTGGGCAAGATAAGCGAGCACACAACTATCAGCAAATCTTGGTCATCGGTTTGCCAAATTCTACTATAGCACAACCCTTGCTGCAAGGAAGGTGTTGCTTGGCAGCTTCATCGACCCTGCCTCTTACACTATCATGCAAAGAAAAGTTAAAACTTTCAGCATTGGACTGTTGCACGCAGCCGTATGAACTGGTCGTTGCTAATGCTGCTGCTGCCTTTGTTGACAGATTATGCCTGGCGGCAATAAGTCTGATGCTCCGACATGGACAGACTTGTTATGAAAATAATAAATACTCCCTCCGTTTCTAAATGTATGTCTTCCTAGAGATTTCAACAAGTGACTACATACGGATCAAAATGAGTGAATCTACACTCTCAAATATGTCTATATACATCCATATCTTGTAGTCCATTTGAAATGTCTAAAAAGACTTGTATTTAGGAACGGAGGGAGCATAATAAAGTTGCCAAAGAGAGTTGACGAAAAAGAGATGAACGGAACACAGAGCATCTCCAGGATAATGCAATATCACTAGGACAGCACAGAGGCACCCATTTTATACAGAAATACTGAATACAGACCATGAATATCCGATGATGAACCCCCTAATATTACAACAACGAGGAGCAAACGACAGTAGAGTTGGCGCCAGTAGTGTACAATACTTAACCCAGCCATCAAGTACACTTCGAGAACTAGTCAGATCTCGATGAAGCAACAGTGACAGACATGAACGACATACGATATAATCATAGATACGAATTTATATGAAGCCTACAGCTTATAGCTCGTCGATAGTGGAATTTATTCAACTTAAACGCGTAAATAGGGCAGGCTGGGCACTTGCTACAGCGCAGCACACACGTCAGGCAACAGCGACGGCAAATTATATCTGGGCAACTAGGGGTTACTATATCTTGGCCTTTTCTCTTCCCTTGCAACTCACCTTGCTGTCGGCTTGCCGGGTAATGTGACGAAGAATTAGCATCGGAATTGGCACTGACATCGGCATTGTCATAGCTGTAATATATTTGATTCTACTTGAATATCCGCTGCTTTGTAAATATTCTTGTATCAATTCCCTTGTATGTGTCACCCATTACTGCTGATAAATATTCCAATGACCCTTTCCTAGCTCCCACTACACATAGTTATCAATGAGCTGTCTTAGTCTGTGCTTGTATTTTCATTACGAAAAAGTTCATCGGTATGCTGGTAAACAGAAAAGCAAACATGAACAAGTTCTTTCCTCATTGTTCTTCTGACGTGAACAACTTCCCTACTCATTATTATTCTTGCTCTCCAGTCTCTGCACACAATCTTGTCTCGTCTTATTTTCTTGAAGGTATATGAAGGATCTCTGCACTTTGCCAATTTTCTTAAATGAACTGTTAAATGATCTCCTTCATCCAGGAGGTGATGTGGTTCCCAGCATCCATACTTTTGCGTCAAGTTGAGAGTAAACAAGCTGCTCTCCGCAAGCAGGGATGAATGATTTTGACTCTTGATCTCCTATCTCAAATCCAGTTGAAATATTGCCCATTTATTGTCTTAGTCATATTTTCTTGACAAGAAAAAGTATGAAGGATATCTGCACTTCAAGTTTCTTGAATGATCCATGAAAAGATATTTATCCAGGTGGTAAGAGCAATCCAGACACTCTTTGCAAGCACGGACATAAATCAGCTGAAATCTTTAAGAGAGTACAAAAACAATCGCACGCTGATGAGGCCACCAATGGTTGACTGATTTCGACTCTTGCTCTCATATACCTCAAATACGGTTGAAATATTTTCCGTTGGTTGATCAAATTTCCCGTGGAGTCGTGGTTTGTCAACTCGCGGTTAGTCACGACAATTCACTGTTTTCACACAAATTCAAGGAAACTATCTGCAGTTTCAACACCACCTCTGTACCAAGGGATCATCCACTTTCGCAGACTATGGCTTTTCTCTGGTTTCTTCTCTATACTCCCTCAGCATCTGTTCCCCTACCCTCCTCCTGATGCAAATAGAGCCCTTACACAATTGCAATCCACTCAACTTACCTCAAAGCTGTTGAAGTTTCTTCCTCCTCGTGGCGGGCACACGCCCAATTTGATGGTCCAATCAGGAACTATAATTAACACAAACTCACTTCTCAACAGGGCACACAATTATCAATGTGATCAACAAGCACATAATCAAACTGGACAGATCTCCTCTGCCGGTGGCCAAATTCCAGATCTGCTAATCCGAGCACGCCGGCAAGCCAAAGCAGAGCATGTGACAGCAAGCCGGCAAAAAAAGGGAAGAGGAACAGCCAAGATACAGGAACGACCTAGTACTAGTTTGCACCCAGATCTAACGCCCGACGCCGCCGTTAGCACCGAAGCACGTACCTCGCGGCGGCCAGCGCCCAGCCGCCGTCTAATATAGCTACTAGTTGGCGACGTCCCCGCGCTCGGCGGCCGCCGACGCGTCCTGCAGCTGCTGGTACGGCTTGTCGTCGTGGACGAAGAAGACGTAGAAGCCGCCGCAGGTGGTGGCGGCGGCCATCGCCCAGACGAGGAGCTTGACGGCGAGCGGCATGACCTCGGCGACCTTGTAGGTGAACATGACGGTGAGCAGCGTGGTGAGCGCCCAGACGGCGGCCTTGACCCGCTCCCGGCGAGGGGAGTGGCGGTCGAGGCGCTCGTAGAGGCGCAGGCAGGCGAAGAGGGCCACGAGGTCGAGGTAGGAGACGGCGACGAAGACGACGGACCCCGCGTCGCCGTTGGAGCGGTAGACGGCCATGCCGGAGTTGAAGGTCAGGAAGGCGAACCCTAGCGCCGTGAGCCACGAGAACTCTGCCATCGCTGGTGCTGCCGCGGATCCGTGCTGGTGCTGCTACCTGCGACGGATAGGGGACAAGTCAGGAACCATGGCGACCGGAGGGATGGATTTAAAGGGGGCGGAGACCGGAGAAGCCGCGACCGCCCGCGGAGTCGCCAATGGGAAAAAAAGCTTGGATAGAGGAACGCACCTGATTATTTATGGTTGGTGGATGCTGACGATGAACTAGTACGCGTTTGGAGAGCACAAAGGTTCGGGTCTTAACGTGTTTCTTTGGGTCGCTGTCGTGAGACGGTGTGACCACCGATGTACTGAAAGCGTGTCTCGTGCACTAGACTCATCTTTTTTCTTCCGAAGTACTCTAGGTAAACAAATACTCCCTCCGTCCCGAAAAACATGTCGCAGTGGCACTTTTACGAAAACCCCCTCAGCGAATTTCCGACACAACCCGCACTCCCTGGTCGTCTCCCTCGCTCGTCTCCCCTGCGCGCTGGAGGTCCCCTGCTCGGCTCCACCGCTCGTCGCCGAAGCTCCCCGCCCCGCCCCACGCCCACCGCTTCCTCTTCTTGTTCCTTATTCGTTCCCATGGTGAATCACGGGAAGGAGAAGGCTCGATTTTGTTTTCGATCTGCTCTCGTGGCGGCCTTTCCCAAGCTTAGCGGCCGGGTAGCCCTTCCCATCGTCAACCACCTCTCGCTTACCGCCGTCGTAGACCATGAAGCCGGTCCCCGCCATCCCTTCACCTTGCCGCCAACCTCGTCCATCTCGCTCCCACAAGACCTCCTCGAGTCGCGAAGTTCTCCACTTTCCCGTCGGCATCAAGAACCATCCTCGCCTTCGCCGCCAAAGAACCAAAGATTTGCCCAAGCAACGACGAGAGAAAAGGTGAGCCAAATCGTCCCCAAGTTGTCCCCAAACGTAATGTTTGACTAAAATTTGAGTAAAAGCGAAAAATTTGAAGTTGCGATTCTTGTGAAGACGGCCTGGAGATTTGGTGATCAGATTCTTTGTTCGGTGATGCAATGTAACACTTGAAGTTGCTTGGGTGGCTGGCCCTTTCGGTTGTAACTTGCAAAGTTCTCAGATGTATCCTTTGGGTTGTTGGTTACGAACATTTTGTGCAACTTGTATGTATCCCTACTTCATCATCAATTCGTTTGACCACACCACTTGCTTGCCGATCTTCACACGCATATGATGTGCACCCTTGGTCATCCGATCCCATGAGCGCTAACGAAACAACGCCTGCAACGTCGTGGCTGTGGTCACGTTCGCAACCAAGCAACCGCCTCCTCCGTTCTCCTCCAAAGAGAAGAAAAGGTTTTTTCTCTCCTTGTTCTTGAATTTAAGTTGGAGACAACATTTAAGTTATGAACCTTGTTACTAAATCATGTTGTGAATCACTTAAGTTCGAACCATTGGAATTTCTGAATCATGAACTTTGTTAAGTTTTTAAAAAGATGATTACTAGTGAAGGAAATATGCCCTAGAGGCAATAATAAAGTTATTATTTATTTCCTCATATCATGATAAATGTTTATTATTCATGCTAGAATTGTATTAACCGGAAACATGATACATGAGTGAATACATAGACAAACATATAGTCACTAGTATGCCTCTACTTGACTAGCTCATTAATCAAAGATGGTTATGTTTTCTAACCATAGACATGTGTTGTTATTTGATTAATGGGATCACATCATTAGGAGAATGATGTGATTGACATGACCCATTCCGTTAGCCTAGCACTTGATCGTTTAGTATATTGCTATTGCTTTCTTCATGACCTATACATGTTCACGTAACTATGAGATTATGCAACTCCGTTTACGGAGGAACACTTTGGGTGCTACCAAGCGTCACAACGAATCGGGTGATTATAAAGGAGTACTACAGGTGTCTCCAAAAGTACATGTTGGGTTGGCGTATTTGAGATTAGGTTTTGCCACTCCGATTGGTCGGAGAGGTATCTCTGGGCCCTCTCGGTAATACACATCACATAAGCCTTGCAAGCATTGCAACTAATAAGTTAGTTGTGAGATGTTGTATTACGGAACGAGTAAAGAGACTTGCCGGTAACGATATTGAACTAGGTATTGGATACCAACGATCGAATCTCGGACAAGTAACATACCGATGACAAAGGGAACAACGTATATCGTTATGCGGTTTGACCGATAAAGATCTTCGTAGAATATGTAGGAACCAATATGGGCATCCAGGTTCCGCTATTGGTTATTGACTGAGAATAGTTCTAGGTCATGTCTACATAGTTCTCGAACCCGTAGGGTCCGCACGCAACGTTACGATGGCAGGTTTTATTATGAGTTTATAAGTTTTGATGTACGAAGTTTGTTCGAGTCCGGATGTGATCACGGACATAACGAGGAGTCTCGAAATGGTCGAGACATAAAGATTGATATATTGGAAGCCTATATTTGGATATCGGAATGGTTCCGGGTGAAATCGGGATTTTACCGGAACATCGGGGGGTTACCGGAACCCTCCCGGGGGATAATGGGCCTTAGTGGGCCATGAGGGAGAAGAGGAGGGCCGGCCAGGGCAGGCCGCGCGCCCCCTCCCTTTTGGGGAACGTAGTAATTTCAAAAAATTTCCTACGAACACGCAAGACCATGGTGATGGCATAGCAACGAGAGGGGAGAGTGTCCGTCCACGTACCCTCGTGAGACCGAAAGCGAAGCGTTATAACAACGCTGTTGATGTAGTCGTGCGTCTTCACGATCCGACCGATCCAAGCACCGAACGTCACGGCACCTCCGAGTTACGCACATCGTTCACTCGATGGCGATCCCGGACTCGATCCAAAGCAAAGTGTCGGGGATGAGTTCCACAAGACCTGACGGCGTGGTGACGAAGTTGATGCTCCACCGGCGCAGGCTTCGCCTAAGCTCATGACGATATGACTTCTCCGGCGCGGGGCTTCGCCTAAGCTCTCTGACGATATGACCGAAGTGGAATATGGTGGAAGGGGCACCGCTTACACGGCTAAGGAAAGATCCGTAGATCAACTTGTGTGTTCTAGGGTGCCCCCTGCCTCGTATATAAAGGAGCCAAGGGGAGGTGGCCGGCCAAGGGAGGAGGCGACAGGGAGTCCTACTCCTCCGGAGTAGGATTCCCCTCAATCCTAGTTGGATTAGGATTCCTGGAGAGGAAAGAGAGAGGGGCGGCCCACCTTTCCTAGTCCTAATAGGACTAGGGAAGGGGCGCGACCACCTAGGGCTGGCCCTTTCTCCTTTCCTCCAAGGCCCACTATGGCCCATGTAGTTGCGGGGGTTCCAGTAACCTCCGTACTCCGGTAAATTCGATTTCACTCGGAACACTTCCGATGTCCAAATGTAGGCTTCAATATATCAATCTTTATGTCTCGACCATTTCGAGACTCCTCGTCATGTCCGTGATCACATCCGGACTCGAACAACCTTGATGCATCAATACTTATAAACTCATAATGAACTCACATCGAAGCGTTAGCGTGCGGACCCTACGGGTTCGAGAACTATGTAGACATGACCAAGAACTATTCTCGGTCAATAACCAATAGCGAACCTGGATGCCCATATTGGTTCCTACATATTCTACTGAAGATCTTTATCGGTCAAACCGCATAACGACATCGTTGTTCCCTTTGTCATCGGTATGTTACTTACCCGAGATTCGATCGTCGGTATCCAATACCTAGTTCAATCTAGCTACCGTAAGTCTCTTTACTGCTCCGTAATACATCATCTCACAACTAACTCATTAGTTGTAATGCTTGCAAGGCTTAAGTGATGTGTATCACCGAGAAGGCCTAGAGATACCTCTCCCACAATCGGAGTGACAAAACCTAATCTCAAATCGCCAACCCAACAAGTACCTTTGGAGACACCTGTAGTACTCCTTTATAATCACCCGATTCGTTGTGACGTTTGGTAGTACCAAAGTGTTCCTCCGGTAAACGGAGTTGCATAATCTCATAGTTACGAGAACATGTATGAGTCATGAAGAAAGCATTAACAACATACTAAATGATCAAGTGTTAAGCTAATGGAATGGGTCATGTCAATCACATCATTCTCCTAATGATGTGATCCCATTAATCAAATGACAACACATGTCTATGGTTAGGAAACATAACCATCTTCGATTAATGAGCTAGTCTTGTAGAGGCATACTAGTGACTATCTGCTTGTCTATGTATTCACACATGTATTATGTTTCCGGTTAATACAAATCTAGCATGAATAATAAACATTTATCATGGTATAAGGAAATAAATAATAACTTTATTATTGCCTCTAGGGCATATTTCCTTCATCTCCCACTTGCACTAGAGTCAATAATCTAGATTACAAAGTAATGATCCTAACACCCATGGAGTCTTGGTGCTGATCATGTTTTGCTCGTGGAAGAGGCTTAGTCAACGGTGCGCAACATTCAGATCCGTATGTATTTTGCAAATCTCTATGTCTCCCACTTGGACTTGGTCCCAATGGAATTGAAGCGTCTCTTGATATGCTTGGTCCTCTTGTGAAATCTGGATTCCTTTGCCAAGGCAATTGCACCATATTGTCACGAAGATCTTCATCGGTCCCGATGCACTAGGTATGACACCTAGATCGGAAATGAACTCTTTCATCCGCATCCTTCATTTGCTGCTTCAAGCAGCTATGTACTCCGCTTCACATGTAGATCCCGCCACGGCGCTTTGTTTAGAACGCACCAACCGACAGCTCCACCGTTTAATAAAAACACGTATCCGGTTTGCGATTTAGAATCGTCCGGATCGATGTCAAAGCTTACATCGGCGTAACCATTTACGACTAGCTCTTTGTCACCTCCATATCGAGAAACATATCCTTAGTCCTTTTCGGTATTTCAGATGTTCTTGACCGCTGTCCGATGATCCACTCTGGATTACTTTGGTACCTTCTGCCAAGCTTACAGCTAAGCATCGTCGGTCTGGTACACAGCATTGCATACATGATAGAGCCTATGGCTGAAGCATAGGAACATCTTTCATTTTCTCTCTATCTTCTGCGTGTGGTCGGGCATTGAGTCGACTCAATCTCACACCTTATAATCTGGTAAAAACCTTTCTTTGCTGATCCATTTTGAACTTTTTCAAAACTTTATCAAGGTATGTGCTTTGTGAAAGTCAATTAAGCGTCTTGATCTATCTCTATAGATCTTGATGCCCAATATGTAAGCAGCTTCACCGAGGTCTTTCATTGAAAAACTTTTATTCAAGTATCCTTTTATGCTATCCAGAATTCTATATCATTTCCAATCAATAATATGTCGTCCACATATAATATTAGAAATGCTCTGAGCTCCCACTCACTTTCTTGTAAATACAGCTTCTCCAAAAGTCTCAGATAAACCCATATGCTTTGATCACACTATCAAAGCGTTTATTCCAACTCCGAGAGGCTTGCACTGCACCATAAATTGATCGCTGGAGCTTGCACACTTTGTTAGTACCCTTTGGATCGACAAAACCTTCTGGTTGCATCATATACAACTCTTCTTCTAGAAATCCATTCAAGAATGCAGTTTTACATCCATTTGCCAAATTTCATAATCATAAAATGCGGCAATTGCTAACATGATTCGGACAGACTTAAGCATCGCTACGGAGAGAAAGTCTCATCGTAGTCAACCCCTTGAACTTGTCGAAAACCTTTCGCAACAAGTCGAGCTTTGTAGACAGTTATATTACCATCGGCGTCAGTCTTCTTCTTAAAGATCCATTTATTTTCAATGGCTTGCCGATCATCGAACAAGTCAACCAAAGTCCATACTTTGTTCTCATACATGGATCCCATCTCAGATTTCATGGCTTCCGACCATTTTGCGAATCTGGGCTCACCATCGCTTCTTCATAGTTTGTAGGTTCGCCATGGTCAAGTAACATGACTTCGAAATAAGATTACCGTACCACTCAGTGCGTATTTTACTCTGGTTGACCTCTGAAGTTCAAGAGTAACTTGATCTGAAGCTTCATGATCATCATCATTAGTTTCCTCACTAATTGGTGTAGTTGTCACAGAACCATTTCTTGTGATGAACTACTTTCCAATAAGGGAGCGAATCTGATTATCTCATCAAGTTCTACTTTCCTCCCACTCACTTCTTTCGAGAGAAACTCCTTCTCTAGAAAGGATCCGAATTTAGCAACGAAAATCTTGCCTTCAGATCTGTGATAGAAGGTGTACCCAATCTCCTTTGGGTATCCTATGAAGACACATTTTTCCGATTTGGGTTCGAGCTTATCTGGTTGAAGTTTCTTTACATAAGCATCGCAGCCCCAAACTTTAAGAAACGACAACTTTGGTTTCTTGCCAAACCACAGTTCATAAGGCGTCGTCTCAGCGGATTTTGACGGTGTCCTATTTAACGTGAATGCGGCCGTCTCTAAAGCATAACCCCAAAGCGATAGCGGTAAATCGAAATAGACATCATAGATCGCACCATATCTAGTAAAGTACGATTCGACGTTCGGACACACCATTTCTCTGTGGTGTTCGGGTGGCGTGAGTTGAAACTATTCCACATTGTTTCAAATGTAAACCAAACTCGTAACTCAAATATTCTCCTCCACGATCAGATCGTAGAAACTTTATTTTCTTATTACGATGATTTTCCACTTCACTCTGAAATTCTTTGAACTTTTCAAATGTTTCAGATTTGTGTTTCATTAAGTAGATATACCCATATCTGCTCAAATCATCTGTGAAGGTGAGAAAATAACGATACCCGCCACGTGCCTCAACATTCATTGGACCACAAACATCGGTATGTATGATTTCCAACAAGTCAGTTGCTCGCTCCATAGTTCCGAGAACGGCGTTTTGGTCATCTTGCCCATGAGGCACGGTTACTTAAGTACCAAGTGATTCATAATCAAGTGATTCGAAGCCCATCGAGATGGAGTTTCTTCATGCGTTTTACACCGATATGACCTAAGCGGCGGTGCCACAAATAAGTTGCACTATCATTATCAACTCTGCATCTTTTGGCTTCAACATTATGAATATGTGTATCACTCTGTCGAGATTCAACAAGAATAGACCATTCTTCAAGGGTGCATGACCATAAAGATATTACTCATATAAATAGAACAACCATTATTCTCTGATTTAAATGAATAACCGTCTCGCATTAAACAAGATCCAGATATAATGTTCATGCTCAACGCGGCACCAAATAACAATTATTTAGGTCTAAAACTAATCCGAAGGTAGATGTAGAGGCAGCATGCCGACCGCGATCACATTGACTTTGGAACCATTTCCCACACGCATCGTCACCTCGTCCTTTGCGGTGCTCGTCTATTCCGTAGTCCTGTTTGAGTTGCAAATATTAGCAATGTAACCAATATCAAATACCAGTGCTACTACGAGCTCTAGTAAGGTACACATCAATAACATGTATATCACATATACCTTTGTTCACCTTGCCATCCTTTTTATCCGCCAAATACTTGGGGCAGTTCCGCTTCCGATGTCGGTCGCTTGCAAAGTAAAACACTCGATTTCGGGCTTAGGTCCGGACTTGGGTTTCTTCTCTTGATCAGCAACTTTCTTGCTGTTCTTTTGAAGTTTCCTTCTTCTTCCCTTTGCCCTTTTCTTGAAACTAGTGGTCTTGTTGACCATCAACACTTGATGCTCTTTCTTGATTTCTACCTCCGCGGCTTTTAGCATCGCGAAGAGCTCGAGAATTGTCTTAGTCATCCTTGCATATTATAGTTCATCACGAAGCTCTTGTAGCTTGGTGGCGATGATTGGAGAATTACATCAATGACACTATCATCCGGAAGATTAACTCCCAGCTGAATTAAGTGATTGTTATACCCGGACATTTTGAGTATGTGCTCACCGATGTAACTATTCTCCTCCATCTTGCAGCTATAGAACTTATTGGAGACTTCATATCTCTCAATCCGGGCATTTGCTTGAAATATTAACTTCAACTCTGGAACATCTCATATGCTCCATGACGTTCAAAACGTCGTTGAAGACCCGGTTCTAAGCCGTAAAGCATGGCACATTGAACTATTGAGTAGTCATCGACTTTGCTTTGCGGACGTTCACAACTTCTCGACATCTCTGCGAGCTGTTCACCCAAAAAAGCTTCGGGGCGTAATTTTTCGTGCAGAATGAGGATAATCCTCAAATTACGGACCCGATCCGTGTAATTGCTACCATCATCTTTCAACTTTGCTTTCTCAAGGAACGCATTAAAATTCAACGGAACAACAAAGACGAGCCATCTATCTACGATAAACATAGACAAGCAAAATACTATCGGTACTAAGTTCATGATAAATTTAAGTTCAATTAATCATATTAATAAACTCCCACTTAGATGACATCTCTCTAGTCATCTAAGTGATCACGTGATCCAAATCAACTAAACCATGTCCGATCATCACGTGAGATGAGTAGTTTCAATGGTGAACATCACTATGTTGATCATATCTACTATATGATTCACGTTCGACCTTTCGGTCTCCGTGTTCCGAGGCCATATCTGTTATA
This sequence comes from Aegilops longissima, assembly GCA_021605205.1. Taxonomy (NCBI): domain Eukaryota; kingdom Viridiplantae; phylum Streptophyta; class Magnoliopsida; order Poales; family Poaceae; genus Aegilops; species Aegilops longissima. Next base: position 588,385,409 of record CM038682.1, read on the forward strand.
TGCTAGGCTCGTCAAGTTTAACTTTGAGTATTCTGCGTGCAACTGTTTTGCACCGTTGTAGATGGACGTAGAACTTATCACACCCGATCATCACGTGGTGTTTGGGTACTACGAACTTTGGCAGCGGTGCATACTCGGGAGAACACTTCTTGATAATTTTAGTGAGAGATCATCTTATAATGCTACCGTCAATCAAAGCAAGATAAGATGCATAAAGGATAAACATCACATGCAATCAATATAAGTGATATGATATGGTCATCATCATCTTGTGCTTGTGATCTCCATCGCCAAGCACCGCCATGATCACCATCGCCACCGGTAGACACCTTGATCTCCATCGTAGCATCGTTGTCGTCTCGCCAACTATTGCTTCTCGACTATCGCTCTTGCTTAGTGATAAAGTAAAGCAATTACATGGCGTTGCATTTCATACAATAAGCGACAACCATATGGCTCCTGCCGATTGCCGATAACTTCGGTTACAAAACATGATCATCTCATACAATAAAATATAGCATCACGTCTTGACCATATCACATCACAACATGCCCTGCAAAAACAAGTTAGGCGTCCTCTACTTTGTTGTTGCAAGTTTTACGTGGCTGCTACGGGCTGAGCAAGAACCGTTCTTACCTCGCATTAAAACCACAGCGATAGTTTGTCAAATAGACTCCGTTTTAACCTTCTCAAGGACCGGGCGTAGTCATACTCGGTTCAACTAAAGTGAGAGAGACAGACACCCGCGGTCACCTTTAAGCAACGAGTGCTCGGGCGGTGAAACCAGTCTCGCGTAAGCGTCTGGCGTAATGTCGGTCGGGCCGCTTCATCTCACAATACCGCTGAACCAAAGTATGACATCTTTGGTAGGCGGTATGACTTGTATCGCCCACAACTCACTTGTGTTCTACTCGTGCACATGACATCAACGCATAAAACCAGGCTCGATACCACTTTTGGGGAGCGTAGTAATTTTAAAAATTTCCTCGAACACGCAAGACCATGGTGATGGCATAGCAACGAGAGGAGAGTGTCCGTCCACGTACCCTCGTGAGACCGAAAGCGAAGCGTTATAACAACGCGGTTGATGTAGTCGACGCGTCTTCACGATCCGACCGATCCAAGCACCGAGCGTCACGGCACCTCCGAGTTACGCACACGTTCAGCTCGATGGCGATCCCGGACTCGATCCAGCAAAGTGTCGGGGATGAGTTCCGTCAACCTGACGGCGTGGTGGCGAGTTGATGCTCCACCGGCGCAGGGCTTCGCCTAAGCTCATGACGATATGACTTCTCCGCGCAGGCTTCGCCTAAGCTCTCTGACGATATGACGAAGTGGAATATGGTGGAAGGGGCACCGCACGGCTAAGGAAAGATCCGTAGATCAACTTGTGTGTTCTAGGGTGCCCCCTGCCCAGTATATAAAGGAGCCAAGGGGAGGTGGCCGGCCAAGGAGGAGGCGCACAAGGAGTCCTACTCCTCCGGAGTAGGATTCCCCTCAATCCTAGTTGGATTAGGATTCCGGAGGGGAAAGAGAGAGGGGGGCGGCCCACCTTTCCTAGTCCTAATAGGACTAGGGAAGGGGCGCGCCACCTAGGGCTGGCCCTTTCTCCTTTCCTCCAAGGCCCACTATGGCCCATGTAGTTCCCGGGGTTCGGTAACCTCCGGTACTCGATAAATTCCGATTTCACTCGGAACACTTCCGATGTCCAAATGTAGGCTTCAATATATCAATCTTTATGTCTCGACCATTTGAGACTCCTCGTCATGTCCGTGATCACATCCGGGACTCGAACAACCTTCGTGCATCAATACTTATAAACTCATAATGAATCATCATCGAAACATTAAGCGTGCGGACCCTACGGGTTCGAGAACTATGTAGACATGACCTAGAACTATTCTCGGTCAATAACCAATAGCGGAACCTGGATGCCCATATTGGTTCCTACATATTCTCTGAAGATCTTTATCGGTCAAACCGCATAATGACATCGTTGTTCCCTTTGTCATCGGTATGTTACTTACCCGAGATTCGATCGTCGGTATCAATACCTAGTTCAATCTCGTTACGTAAGTCTCTTTACTCGTTCGTAATACATCATCTCACAACTAACTCATTAGTTGTAATGCTTGCAAGGCTTAAGTGATGTGTATCACCGAGAAGGCCTAGAGATACCTCTCCAGACAATCGGAGTGACAAAACCTAATCTCGAAATCGCCAACCCAACAAGTACCTTTGGAGACACCTGTAGTACTCCTTTATAATCACCCGATTCGTTGTGACGTTTGGTAGTACCAAAAGTGTTCCTCCGTAAACGGAGTTGCATAATCTCATAGTTACGAGAACATGTATGAGTCATGAAGAAAGCATTAACAACATACTAAGCGATCAAGTGTTAAGCTAATGGAATGGGTCATGTCTATCACATCATTCTCCTAATGATGTGATCCCATTAATCAAATGACAACACATGTCTATGGTTAGGAAACATAACCATCTTGATTAATGAGCTAGTCTTGTAGAGGCATACTAGTGACTATCTGTTTGTCTATGTATTCACACATGTATTATGTTTCCGGTTAATACAAATCTAGCATGAATAATAAACATTTATCATGGTATAAGGAAATAAATAATAACTTTATTATTGCCTCTAGGGCATATTTCCTTCACTCCCCCCCTAGTCCGAATAGGACAAGGAAGGGGGGGGGGGCGGCGCCCCCCTTTCCTCTTTCCCCTCCCCCCTTTTCTTTCTCCAACAAGGCAAGAGGGGGGAGTCCTACTCCCGGTGGGAGTAAGACTCCTCCAGGCGCACCCCTTGGGGGCCGGCCGCACCTCCCCCTCCCTCCTTTATATACGGGGGCATGGGGCACCCCATAAGACACAAGTTGATCTACGGATCGTTCCTTAGCAGTGTGCGGTGCCCCCCTCCACCATATTCCACCTCGGTCATATCGTCGTGGAGTTTAGGCGAAGCCTGCGCGATGAGAGCATCATCATCGTCACCACGCCGTCGTCTTGTGGAACTCATCCCCGACACTTTCTTTGGATCGGAGTCCGGGATCGTCATCGAGCTGAGCGTGTGCTGAACTCGGAGGTGCCGTCGTTCGGTACTTGGATCGGTCGGATCGTGAAGGCGTCGACTACATCAACAGCGTTGTCACAACGCTTTAAACTTACGGTCTCGAGGGTCGTGGACAATACTCTCCCTCTCGTTGCTATGCCATCACCATGATCTTGCGTGTGCGTAGGAATTTTTTGAAATTACTACGTTTCCCAACAATGGCATCGAGCCTGGTTTTATGCGTAGATGTCATATGCACGAGTAGAACACAAGTAAGTTGTGGGCGATACAAGTCATCTTGCTTACCGGCATGTCATACTTTGGTTCGGCGGTATTATGAGATGAAGCGGCCGGATGACATTACGCAGACGCTTACGCGAGACTGGTTTCACCGTTGCGAGCACTCATGCTTAAAGGTGACCGGCGGGTGTCTGCTCTCTCACTTTAGTTGAACCGAGTGTGGCTATGCCCGGTCCTTGCGAAGGTTAAAACAGCACTAACTTGACGAACTATCGTTATGGTTTTAATGCGTAGGTAAGAACGGTTCTTGCTCAGCCCGTAGCAGCCACGTAAAATTTGCAACAACAAAGTAGAGTACGTCTAACTTGTTTTTGCAGGGCATGTTGTGATGTGATATGGTCAAGACGTGATGCTATATTTTATTGTATGAGATGATCGTGTTTTGTAACCGAAGTTATCGGCAACTGGAAGGAGCCATATGGTTGTCGCTTTATTGTATGAAATGCAACGCATACGTAATTGCTTTACTTTATCACTAAGCGGTAGCGATAGTCGAGAAGCAATAGTTGGCGAGGCGACAACGATGCTACGATGGAGATCAAGGTGTCGCGCCGGTGACGATGGTGATCACGACGGTGCTTCGGAGATGGAGATCACAAGCACAAGATGATGATGGCCATATCATATCACTTATATTGATTGCATGTGATGTTTATCCTTTATGCATCTTATCTTGCTTTGATTGACGGCAACATTTTAAGATGATCTCTCACTAAAATATCAAGAAGTGTTCTCCCTGAGTATGCACCGTTGCGAAAGTTCTTCGTGCTGAGACACCACGTGATGATCGGGTGTGATAGGCTCTACGTTCAAATACAACGGGTGCAAAACAGTTGCACACGCGAATACTCGAGTTAAACTTGGCGAGCCTAGCATATCTGATATGGCCTCGGAACACGGAGACCGAAAGGTCGAGCGTGAATCATATAGTAGATATGATCAACATAGTGATGTTCACCATTGAAACTACTCCATCCGTGATGATCGGACATGGTTTAGTTGATTTGGATCACGTAATCATTTAGATGACTAGCGAGATGTCGGTCTAAGTGGGAGTTCTTAAATAATATGATTAATTGAACTTAAATTTATCATGAACTTAGTACTGATAGTATTTTTGCTTGTCTATGTTATATGGTGGAAGGGGCACCGCACACGGCTAAGGAAAGATCCGTAGATCAACTTGTGTGTTCTAGGGTGCCCCCTGCCCCGTATATAAAGGAGCCAAGGGGAGGTGGCGGCCAAGGAGGGCGCGACAAGGAGTCCTACTCCCTCCGGGAGTAGGATTCCCCTCAATCCTAGTTGGATTAGGATTCCTGGAGGAAAGAGAGAGAGAGGGGCGGCCCACCTTCCTAGTCCTAATAGGACTAGGGAAGGAAGCGCGACCACCTAGGGCTGGCCCTTTCTCCTTTCCTCCAAGGCCCACTATGGCCCATGTAGTTCCGGGGGTTCCGTAACCTCCGGTACTCTCGATAAATTCGATTTCACTCGGAACACTTCCGATGTCCAAATGTAGGCTTCAATATATCAATCTTTATGTCTCGACCATTTGAGACTCCTCGTCATGTCCGTGATCACATCCGGACTCGAACAACCTTCGTGCATCAATACTTATAAACTCATAATGAATCGCATCGAAACATTAAGCGTGCGGACCCTACGGGTTCGAGAACTATGTAGACATGACCTAGAACTATTCTCGGTCAATAACCAATAGCGGAACCTGGATGCCCATATTGGTTCCTACATATTCTCTGAAGATCTTTATCGGTCAAACCGCATAATGACATACGTTGTTCCTTTGTCATCGGTATGTTACTTACCCGAGATTCGATCGTCGGTATCCAATACCTAGTTCAATCTCGTTACAGTAAGTCTCTTTACTCGTTCCGTAATACATCATCTCACAACTAACTCATTAGTTGTAATGCTTACAAGGCTTAAGTGATGTGTATCACCGAGAAGGCCTAGAGATACCTCTCCGACAATCGGAGTGACAAAACCTAATCTCAAATCGCCAACCCAACAAGTACCTTTGGAGACACCTGTAGTACTCCTTTATAATCACCCGATTCGTTGTGACGTTTGGTAGTACCAAAGTGTTCCTCCGATGGCGGAGTTGCATAATCTCATAGTTACGAGAACATGTATGAGTCATGAAGAAAGCATTAACAACATACTAAGCGATCAAGTGTTAAGCTAATGGAATGGGTCATGTCTATCACATCATTCTCCTAATGATGTGATCCCATTAATCAAATGACAACACATGTCTATGGTTAGGAAACATAACCATCTTCGATTAATGAGCTAGTCTTGTAGAGGCATACTAGTGACTATCTGTTTGTCTATGTATTCACACATGTATTATGTTTCCGGTTAATACAAATCTAGCATGAATAATAAACATTTATCATGGTATAAGGAAATAAATAATAACTTTATTATTGCCTCTAGGGCATATTTCCTTCACTCCCCCCCTAGTCCGAATAGGACAAGGAAGAGGGGGCGCCTTTTCCTCTTTCCCTCCCCTTTTCTTTCTCCAACAAGGCAAGAGGGGGGAGTCCTACTCCCGGTGGGAGTAAGACTCCTCAAGGCGCACCCCTTGGGGGCCGGCCGCACCTCCCCCTCCCTCCTTTATATACGGGGGCATGGGGCACCCCATAAGACACAAGTTGATCTACGGATCGTTCCTTAGCAGTGTGCGTGCCCCCTCCACCATATTCCACCTCGGTCATATCGTCGTGGAGTTTAGGCGAAGCCCTGCGCCGATAGAGCATCATCATCGTCACCACGCCGTCGTCGTGGAACTCATCCCGACACTTTCTTTGGATCGAGTCCGGGATCGTCATCGAGTGAGCGTGTGCTGAACTTCGGAGGTGCCGTCGCTCGGTACTTGGATCGGTCGGATCGTGAAGGCGTCGACTACATCAACAGCGTTGTCACAACGCTTTAAACTTACGGTCTCACGAGTGCGTGGACAATACTCTCCCCTCTCGTTGCTATGCCATCACCATGATCTTGCGTGTGCGTAGGAATTTTTTGAAATTACTCGTTTCCCAACAATGGCATCGAGCCTGGTTTTATGCGTAGATGTCATATGCACGAGTAGAACACAAGTAAGTTGTGGGCGATACAAGTCATCTTGCTTACCGGCATGTCATACTTTGGTTCGGCGGTATTATGAGATGAAGCGGCCGGACGACATTACGCGTCGCTTACGCGAGACTGGTTTCACCGTTGCGAGCACTCATGCTTAAAGGTGACTGGCGGGTGTCATCTCTCTCACTTTAGTTGAACCGAGTGTGGCTATGCCCGGTCCTTGCGAAGGTTAAAACAGCACTAACTTGACGAACTATCGTTATGGTTTTAATGCGTGGTAAGAACGGTTCTTGCTCAGCCCGTAGCAGCCACGTAAAATTTGCAACAACAAAGTAGAGTCGTCTAACTTGTTTTGCAGGGCATGTTGTGATGTGATATGGTCAAGGCGTGATGCTATATTTTATTGTATGAGATGATCGTGTTTTGTAACGAAGTTATCGGCAAGCTGGAAGGAGCCATATGGTTGTCGCTTTATTGTATGAAATGCAACGCATACAGTAATTGCTTTACTTTATCACTAAGCGGTAGCGATAGTCGTAGAAGCAATAGTTGGCGAGGCGACAACGATGCTACGATGGAGATCAAGGTGTCGCGCGGTGGCGATGGTGATCACGACGGTGCTTGGAGATGGAATCACAAGCACAAGATGATGATGGCCATATCATATCACTTATATTGATTGCATGTGATGTTTATCCTTTATGCATCTTATCTTGCTTTGATTGGCGGCAACATTTTAAGATGATCTCTCACTAAAATATCAAGAAGTGTTCTCCCGAGTATGCACCGTTGCGAAAGTTCTTCGTCTTTGAGACACCACGTGATGATCGGGTGTGATAGGCTCTACGTTCAAATACAGCGGTGCAAAACAGTTGCACACGCGGAATACTCAGTTAAACTTGGCGAGCCTAGCATATCTGAGATATGGCCTCGGAACACGGAGACCGAAAGGTCGAACGTGAATCATATAGTAGATATGATCAACATAGTGATGTTCACCATTGAAACTACTCCATCCCACGTGATGATCGGACATGGTTTAGTTGATTTGGATCACGTAATCATTTAGATGACTAGCGAGATGTCAGTCTAAGTGGGAGTTCTTAAATAATATGATTAATTGAACTTAAATTTATCATGAACTTAGTACTGATAGTATTTTGCTTGTCTATGTTTCTTTGTAGATAGATGGCTCGTCTTTGTTGTTCCGTTGAATTTTAATGTGTTCCTTGAGAAAGCAAGGTTGAAAGATGATGGTAGCAATTACGGATTGGGTCCGTAACTTTGAGGATTATCCTCATTGCTGCACGTAAGAATTACGCCTGGAAGCACCGCTGGTGCCGAACCTCTTCTGCCGATGCAACCGACGGCGTTAAGAACGTCTGGCGAGCAAAAGTCGATGACTACTCGATAGTTCGATGTGTCATGCTTTACGTCTTAGAACCGGGCCTTCAACGACATTTTGAGCGTCATGGAGCATATGAGATGTTCCAGGAGTTGAAGTTAATATTTCAAGCAAATGCCCGGATTGAGAGATATGAAGTCTCCAATAAGTTCTATAGCTGCAAGATGGAGGAGAATAGTTATGTCGGTGAACACATACTCAAAATGTCTAGGTATAATAATCACTTGATTCAGCTGGGAGTTAATCTTCCGATGATAGTGTCATTGATGAAATTCTTCAATCACGCCACCAAGCTACAAGAGCTTCGTGATGAACTATAATATGCAAGGGATGGACAAGTCTATTCGAGCTCTTCGCAATGCTAAAAGCAGCGGAGGTAGAAATCAAAAAGAGCATCAAGTGTTGATGGTTAACAAGACCACCAGTTTCAAGAAAAGGGCAAAAGGAAGAAGAAGGGAACTTCAAGAAGAACAGCAAACAAGTTGCCGCTCAAGAGAAGAAACCCAAGTCTGGACCTAAGCACGAGGCCGAGTGCTTCTCTTGCAAGCGGGCATGGACCTTTGAAGCGGAACTGCCCCAAGTATTTGGCGGATAAGAAGGATGGCAAAGTAAACAAAGGTATATGTGATATACATGTTATTGATGTGTACCTTACTAATACTCATGATAGTACACAGGTATTTGATCTTGGTTACATTGCTAATATTTGCAACTCAAAGGAACTACGGATTAGCGAAGATTGGCTAAGGGCGAGGTGACGATCTGCGTGGGAAATGGTTCCAAAGTCGATGTGATCGCGGTCGGCACGCTACCTCTACATCTACCATCGGGATTAGTTTTAGACCTAAATAATTGTTATTTGGTGCCAGCGTTAAGCATGAACATTATATCTGGATCTTGTTTGATGCGAGGCGGTTATTCATTTAAGTCGAGAGAATAATGGTTGTTCTATTTATATGAATAATATCTTTTATGGTCATGCACCCTTGAAGAGTGGTCTATTTTATTGAATCTCGATAGTAGTAATACACATATTCATAGTGTTGAAACCAAAAGATACATAGTTGATAATGATAGTGCAACTTATTTGTGGCTTGCCGTTTGGGTCATATCGATTGTAAACGCATGAAGAAACTCCATCTTGATGGGCTTTTGGAATCACTTGATTATGAATCACTTGGTACTTGCGAACCGTGCCTCATGGACAAGATGACTAAAACGCCGTTCTCCGGAACTATGGAGCGAGCAACTGATTTGTTGGAAATCATACATACCGATGTTTGTGGTCCAATGAATGTTGAGGCACGGCAAGGGTATCGTTATTTTCTCACCTTCACAGATGATTTGAGCAGATATGGGTATATCTACTTAATAAAACACAAATCTGAAACATTTGAAAAGTTCAAAGAATTTCAAAGTGAAGTGGAAAATCATCGTAACAAGAAAATAAAATTTCTACGATCTGATCGTGGAGGAGAATATTTGAGTTACGAGTTTGGTTTACATTTGAAACAATGCGGAATAGTTTCGCAACTCACGCCACCAGGGAACACCACAACGAAATGGTGTGTCCGAGCGTCGTGTCGTACTTTACTAGATATGGTGCGATCTATGATGTCTCTTCTGATTTACCGCTATCGTTTTGGGGTTATGCTTTAGAGGCGGCCGCATTCACATTGAATAGGGCACCATCAAAATCCGTTGAAGCGGCGCCTTATGAACTATGGTTTGGCAAGAAACCAAAGTTGTCGTATCTTAAAGTTTGGGGTTGCGATGCTTATGTGAAGAAACTTCAACCAGATAAGCTCGAACCTAAATCGAGAAATGTGTCTTCATAGGATACCCAAAAGAGACTATTGGGTACACCTTCTATCACAGATCCGAGGCAAGATTTTCGTTGCTAAATTCGGATCCTTTCTAGAAAAAGAGTTTCTCTCGAATGAAGTGAGTGGGAGGAAAGTAGAACTTGATGAGATAATCATATCTGCTCCCTTATTGGAAAATAGTTCATCACAAGAACCGGTTCTGTGACAACTACACCAATTGTGAGGAAGCTAATGATATTGATCATGAAACTTCGATCAAGTTTCTCTTGAACTCGTGAGGTCAACGAGTAAGATCCGCACTAGAGTGGTGCGGTAATCCTATTCGGAAGTCATGTTACTTGACCATGGCGAACCTACGAACTATGAAGAAGCGATGGTGAGCCAGATTCCGCAAAATGGTGGAAGCCATGAAATCTGAGATGGGATCCATGTATGAGAACAAAGTATGGACTTTGGTTGACTTGCCGATGATCGGCAAGCCATTGAGAATAAATGGATCTTTAAGAAGAAGACTAACGCTGATGGTAATGTAGCTGTCTATAAAGCTCGACTTGTTGCGAAAGGTTTTCGACAAGTTCAAGGGTTGACTACGATGAGACTTTCTCACCCGTGGCGATGCTTAAGTCTGTCCGAATCATGTTAGCAATTGCTGCATTTTATGATTATGAAAATTGGCAAATGGATGTCAAAACTGCATTCTTGAATGGATTTCTAGAAGAAGAGTTGTATATGATGCAACCGAAGGTTTTGTTGATCCAAAAGGTGCTAACAAAGTGTGCAAGCTCTAGCGATCAATTTATGGTGCAGTGCAAGCCTCTCGGAGTTGGAATAAGCGCTTTGATAGTGTGATCAAAGCATATGGTTTTATCTGAGACTTTTGGAGAAGCTTTGTATTTACAAGAAAGTGAGTGGGAGCTCAGTAGCATTTACGATATTATATGTGGACGACATATTATTGATTGGAAATGATATAGAATTCTGGATAGCATAAAGGATAGTTGAATAAAAGTTTTTCAATGAAAGACCTCGGTGAAGATGCTTACATATTGGGCATCAAGATCTATAGAGATAGATCAAGGCGCTTGATTGGACTTTCACAAAGCACATACCTTGATAAAGTTTTGAAAAAGTTCAAAATGGATCAGTGCAAAGAAAGGATTTTTACCAGTATTACAAGGTGTGAAATTGAGTCGGACTCAATGCCCGACCACAATGAGAAGATAGAGAAAATGAAAGATGTTCCCTATGCTTCAGCTATAGGCTCTATCATGTATGCAATCTGTGTACGGACGACATATGCTTAGCAATAAGCTTGGCAGGAAGGTACCAAAGTAATCGAGAATGGATCATCGGGACAGCGTCAAGAACATCTGAAATACACGAAAAGGACTAAGGATATGTTTCTCGTATATGGAGGTGACAAAGAGCTAGTCGTAAATGGTTACGTCGATGCAAGCTTTGACACCGATCCGGATGATTCTAAATCGCAAACCGGATCGTATTTTTATTAAGCGGTGGAGCTGTTAGTTGGTGCGTTCTAAACAAAGCGTCGTGGCGGGATCTACATGTGAAGCGGAGTACATAGCTGCTTCGAAGCAGCAAATGAAGGAGTCGGATGAAAGAGTTCATTTCCGATCTAGGTGTCATACCTAGTGCATCGGGACCAATGAAGATCTTCTGTGACAATCTTGGTGCAATTGCCTTGGCAAAGGAATCCAGATTTCACAAGAGGACCAAGCACATCAAGAGACGCTTCAATTTCATCTCAGGACCAAGTCCGGTGGGAGACATAGAGATTTGCAAGATACATACGAATCTGAATATTGCAGACCCGTTGACTAAGCCTCTTCCACGAGCAAAACATGATCGCACCAAGACTCCATGGGTGTTAGAATCATTCTTGTAAATCTAGATTATTGACTCTAGTGCAAGTGGGAGGCTGAAGGAAATATGCCCTAGAGGAAATAATAAAGTTATTATTTATTTCCTCATATCATGATAAATGTTTATTATTCATGCTAGAATTGTATTAACGGAAACATGATACATGAGTGAATACATAGACAAACATATAGTCACTAGTATGCCTCTACTTGACTAGCTCATTAATCAAAGATGGTTATGTTTTCTAACCATAGACATGTGTTGTTATTTGATTAATGGGATCACATCATTAGGAGAATGATGTGATTGACATGACCCATTCCGTTAGCCTAGCACTTGATCGTTTAGTATATTGCTATTGCTTTCTTCATGACCTATACATGTTCCTGTAACTATGAGATTATGCAACTCCGTTTACGGAGGAACACTTTGGTGCTACCAAACGTCACAACGAATCGGGTGATTATAAAGGAGTACTACAGGTGTCTCCAAAAGTACATGTTGGGTTGGCGTATTTCGAGATTAGGTTTTGTCACTCCGATTGTCGGAGAGGTATCTCTGGGCCCTCTCGGTAATGCACATCACATAAGCCTTGCAAGCATTGCAACTAATAAGTTAGTTGTGAGATGTTGTATTACGGAGCGAGTAAAGAGACTTGCCGATAGCGAGATTGAACTAGGTATTGGATACCAACGATCGAATCTCGGACAAGTAACATACCGATGACAAAGGAACAACGATATCGTTATGCGGTTTGACCGATAAAGATATTCATAGAATATGTAGGAACCAATATGGGCATCCAGGTTCCGCTATTGGTTATTGACCGAGAATAGTTCTAGGTCATGTCTACATAGTTCTCGAACCCCTAGGGTCCGCACGCTTAACGTTACGATGACAGTTTTATTATGAGTTTATAAGTTTTGATGTACCGAAGTTTGTTCGGAGTCCCGGATGTGATCACGGACATAACGAGGAGTCTCGAAATGGTCGAGACATAAAGATTGATATATTGGAAGCCTATATTTGGATATCGGAATGGTTCCGGGTGAAATCGGGATTTTATCGGAACACCGGGGGGTTACCGGAACCCTCCCGGGGGATAATGGGCCTTAGTGGGCCATTTGGAGAAGAGGAGGGCCGGCCAGGGCAGGCCGCGCGCCCCCTCCCCCCCCCCTAGTCCGAATAGGACAAGGAAAGGGGCGGCGCCTTTCCTCTTTCCCTCCCCCTTTCCTTCTCCAACAAGGCAAGAGGGAGTCCTACTCCGGTGGAGTAGGACTCCTCGGCGCACCCCTTGGGGGCGGCCGCACTCCCCCCCCTCCTTTATATACGGGCGGGGGGCACCCATAAGACACAAGTTGATCTACGGATCGTTCCTTAGCCGTGTCGGTGCCCCCTCCACCATATTCCACCTCGGTCATATCGTCGCGGAGTTTAAGCGAAGCCTGCGCCGATGAGCATCATCTTCGTCCACCACGCCGTCGTCTCGACGGAACTCATCCCCGACACTTTGCTTGATCGGTCCGGGATCGTCATCGAGTGAACGTGTCTGAACTTCGGAGGTGCCGTCGTTCGGTACTTGGATCGGTCGGATCGTGAAGACGTGCGACTACATCAACCGCGTTGTCTGGCGCTTCGCTTCGGTCTATGAGGTGCGTGGACAATACTCTCCCCTCTCGTTGCTATGCCATCACCATGATCTTGCGTGTGCGTAGGAAATTTTTTGAAATTACTACGTTTCCCAACAATTAGTACATCCAGGACACATAGGCAACCCAAATCCGACATGTTAGTAAGATTTGTACTATCTCAAAATTCACTCAGTTGGCAAAGAAAGGCTGCTATGCATATAAAATTCAGTTTACACCAATTGTTCATCTCAACATCTATAGAGGTTATGCTTGTGCTCTCGAATTTGAAATTGAACAAATTATCTTTGTTTCTTGCTTACTTGACACTGGCCACATTACTTAGATGTGCTAGAACCTAAAGATAGACACTGTTTTAGAAAGAAATGAAACAGGGCAACTAACCAAAAAAAAGCGAGTATCTTTAATTCATATATTAGTTGTTCTTCCATATTCACAGATTTGCGTCTGCGTGGCCTATGTGCACATGATAAATTAAGATTCTTAAAGGTCCGAAGCAGCAGTAGACACAATTGTGCGATTACCCAATTGATAAATTAAGATAGAGTGTGAATTTCAATAAAATTGGCCATCAGTTCACTATTTTGATGTCTAGGAGGAACTGGAGCAAACTCGGTTGGCATATGAGATTTGAGCACGGCGGGCGAACAAACATCCCAGCAATCTTGTCTTATTTTGATTTGCTCCAAAATTAACAGTGAATTTGATTGAATTCACTCTGTATCTTCAGTCTGAGAGGAGCAGCAGCAGATGAGCTCGGGCACGGGAGAAGCACGGAGACAACAGAGCTCCATCGGCGGGAGCTCGAGGAGAAGCGAGGCACGGAGCTCGAGGAGAAGCGGCAGCGGAGCTCAAGGAGAAGCAATCGCGGAGCTTGAGGAGAAGCAACAGGGAGATCGAGGACACGGGAGAGCAGTTTTAGGCGGCGGCGCAAATCTGGCGACGACAGAGCAGTCTGGGCGGCGGCGGCGACGACGCCCAGTCTGGAATCATGGTGGCCGGCGCCGGCCCGGCAATCGTCTGGGGGACAAGCGGAGGAAGATGTGGCGGAGGTGTCTGTTTGTCACACTTTTCCAATTGCGAGGGTTGTTCTGCAAATTTGCCAATGAACTGGGGCCGCGACATGAATTTTGGGACGAAGGGAGTATAAAATTGTTTAGATTACTGGGAGTATGCATTACGTATATGTTTAGGAGTATTATAAAGATTCATCAAAAGTACGAAACACCTCAAACATAATAAAAATTAGAGAGAAACACATATTACAACCCTGAATTAGCATATAAGATATACAACACCAAACTCCATACTCTTCTACTTTACAACATTCTAAACTTTCAAAAACGGACGAGAATTAACCCTAAACTGCTTTTGACTGGTTTCAGTCAGCCCAGCATATGTCACCCTAACCCTTAACCCTAGTCATCGGGTTGGCGGTGCTCGAAAAGCCGTCAGCGTGGCAGCTCCAACCGAACGGGGCTCCGGTGAAGCTGGAGTTGGGCTACATGGAGCTAGGTGAGTTGCTGGGGGATAATTGACACATGGACAATTCAGTAGGAGGCCCCCTTACGAGTCGCTATTTTTTTAAATAATACATAATTTTTGTTAGATTTCAAAAATATTACGTGGTAAATATTTTTTTTAAAATAATACCCAATTGGCCTACTGCTGGCCGATTGGGCCCTGCCGGCCAATTAGATCCAGTCGGCCTACAGCTGGCCGATTGGCCCCCAGTCGGTCCACTGCCGACCGATTGGATCCAGACCTCCCATTGCTGGCCGATTGGACCCCAGTCTGCTTCCTCTAGGCGACAGGTGCATGTACCGATTTCTCCGTTGAATAGGTATTTGAAAAAATGTTGAAGATGTATTTTAAAAATGTTGAATTGGTATTCGAAAACTGTTGAATGGGTATTTGAAAAACGTTGAAGATTATTTAAAAAAATATTGTTCATGTATATAAAAATGTTAATCAAGCATTTGCAAAAATGTTGAATAAGTATTTGAAAAATGTTAAATAAGTATTTGAAAACTTTTGAATTGGTATTTGAAAATATTGAAGAAGTATTTTAAAAATGTTAATCATGTATATAAAATGTTAATCAAGCATTTGAATAAAACGTAAAACAAGTATTTGAAAATTTTAAACAAGTATCTGAAAATGTAAAACAAGCATTTGAAAATATTGAACTAATATTCAACAGTTTTCAAATATTTGATTAACATTTTATATACATGATCAATATTTTAAAATACTTATTCAACATTTTCAAATACGTATTCAACAGTTTTCAAATACTTGTTCAACATTTTTCAAATATTTGTTCAACATTTTTTGCAAATGCTTGATTAACATTTTATATACACGATCAACATTTTTTAAAATACTTCTTGAACATTTCTCAAATACGTATTCAACAGTTTTTGAATACTTGTTCAATATTTTTCAAATATCTATTCAAAAAATTTCAAATAATTCTTCAACATTTTCAAATACCTATTCAACAGAAAAATGGATGCATGCACCTGTCGACCTAGAGAAAGCAGACTGGGGGCCAATCGGTCAGCAGTGGACCGACTGGATCCAATCGGCTAGCAGTGGGCCAACTAGGGGCCATCCAATCGGCCAACAGTAAGCCGACTGGGTATTATTTTTAAAAAATGGAATTACCGCGTAATATTTTTGAAATTTAATAAAAAAATATGTATTATTTTAAAAAAATAGCTTACGAGTCTTCCTCCTCTAATCTGACAAAACTGACAAGAACTGCATCCACTCAACTCAAATATTCAGACATATATAGTATATTCGCATCATTTTTTATGTGCAAAATTTTAGGTGTAGAGAAAACCAAACGTCGCCATATAGCTAGGTTCGCCCTGCCTACAGATTAGGGGAGAAAGTGAGCGGCATGCATGCGATTTACATCATGATTGATGAGGACGCTCCTTTGACACAACACTATGAATGACTGGGCATAGGAATGAAGTTAACTTGAATTTCAATCCATGGCGGCTATTAAGTAAAAATAATGCACAAGAGAGAGGAAAGTAAAGGAGATGATGGTTGGGTCCTATCTATGGTTTAAGTCTTCCGGTGTTACCCATTAGTCAGATTGGGTGTCAAGTAACGCTTAGTTGAGCAATCAGTGTTTTTTTTAAAGATGACTGAATACCACATGGTTTTTGCAAAAAGTAACGACATGTTTTTTTTATTTAAGGTCCGCAAATACGACCTTTTTTTTGTAATTTACTCCTCCATATCGTATTATATCTCTTTTATTTACATTGAATCTCGTTTACTATTTTGCAATCTTTACTTTTCAATCTATACAACAAAAGTGCCAAAAATATTTATCTTATTATCTCTATCAGATCTTACTTTTGCAAGTGGTCGTGAAGGGATTGACAACCCTTTTATCGCGTTGGTTGCAAGGTTCTTATTTGTTTGTGCAGGTACAAGGCGACTTGCGTATAACCTCCTACTGGATTGATACCTTGGTTCTCAAAAACTAAGGGAAATACTTACGTTACTTTGCTGCATCACCCTTTCCTCTTTAAGGGAAACCAACGCATGCTCAAAAGGTAGCAGTGGGCTGCTGGGGGATAATTGACCCATTGGCAATTCAGTAGGAGGCCCCCTTACGAGTCCCTATTTTTTTAAAATAATACATGATTTTTATTAAATTTCAAAAATATTACGCGGTAATTATATTTTAAAAAAATAATATCCAGTTGGCTTACTGCTGGCCGATTGGATCCAGTTGGCTTACTGCTGGCCGATTGGGTCCAGTCGGCCCACTGCCGGCCAATTGGATCCAGTCGGCCTACTATTGGCCGATTGGCCCCCAGTCGGTCCACTGCTGGCTGATTGGCCCCCAGTCTGACAAGTGCATGCACCCATTTTTTCGTTGAATAGGTATTTGAAAAATGTTGAAGAAGTATTTGGAAAATGTTGAATAGGTATTTGAAAACTGTTGAATGGTATTTGAAAAGCGTTGAAGATTATTTTAAAAATGTTGATCATGTATATAAAATGTTAATCAAGCATTTGCAAAAATGTTGAACAAGTATTTGAAAAATGTTGAATAAGTATTTGAAAACTTTTGAATTGGTGTTTGAAAAAGTTGAAGAAGTATTTAAAAATGTTAATCATGTATATAAAATGTTAATCAAGCATTTGAATAAAATGTAAAACAAGTATTTGAAAAATGTTGAACAAGTATTTGAAAATATAAAACAAGCATTTGAAAATATTGAACAAATATTCAACAGTTTTAAATACTTGATTAAAATTTTTGTATACATAATCAACATTTTTTAAAATAATCTTCAGACGTTTTTCAAATACCTATTCAACAGTTTTCAAATACTTGTTCAACATTTTTCAAATACCTATTCAACATTTTTTGCAAATGCTTGATTAACATTTTTATATACATGATCAACATTTTTAAAATACTTCTTCAACATTTTTCAAATACCTATTCAATAGTTTTCAAATACTTGTTCCATACTTTTCAAATATCTATTCAACATTTTTCAAATACTTCTTCAACATTTTTCAAATTCCTATTCAGTAGAAAAATTGGTGCATGCAGCTGTCGACCTAGAGGAAGCAGACTGGGGGCCAATCGGCTAGCAATGGGCCGACTGGATCCAATCGGCCAGTAGTGGCGGCCAATTGGCTAGCAGTAGGCCGACTGGATCCAGCCAGCGATAGGCCGACTGGGTATCATTTTTAAAAAAATATAATTACCGCGTAATATTTTTGAAATTTAATAAAAATTATGTATTATTTTTTAAAAAATAGCTTACGAGCCTTCCTCCTCCAATCTGACAAAACTGACAAGAACTGCATCCACTCAACTCAAATATTCAGACATATATAGTATATTCGCATCATTTTTTGTGTGCAAAATTTTAGATGTAGAGAAAACCAAACGTCGCCATATAGCTAGGTTCGCCCTGCCTACAGATTAGGGAGAAAGTGAGCGGCATGCATGCGATTTACATCATGATTGATGAGGACGCTCCTTTGACACAACACTATGAATGACTGGGCATAGGAATGAAGTTAACTTGAATTTCAATCCATGGCGGCTATTAAGTAAAAATAATGCACAAGAGAGAGGAAGGTAAAGGAGATGATGGTTGGGTCTTATCTATGGTTTAAGTCTTCCGGTGTTACCCATTAGTCAGATTGGGTGTCAAGTAACGCTTAGTTGAGCAATCAGTGTTTTTTTTAAAGATGACTGAATACCACATGGTTTTTGCAAAAAGTAACGACATGTTTTTTTTTATCTAAGGTCCGCAAATACGACCTTTTTTTTTGCAATTTACTCCTCCATATCTCGCCCAATCTCTCCCCGGCGCGAGGGATCCGTAGCTGCGCTTCTTTCTGCCCCTCCCCTCGTCGCGATTCTGCTCGCAGCGCCACATGGCCCTGGGACTAGTATCCGGTCGGCGTTACTCCGTCTAGAGCCTCTTGCACCAAGGTCCCACGCGGGGGAGGGAAGGAGGGGATGGAGGCGGAGCTGGTCATGGTCTGCCGCCTCGCCGTTCTAGAAGCCGAAAGTGTCCTGCAGGAGCTCCTGGAATATTCCCAGCACAGCCGAGGACCGCTACTAGAAGGACAACCGGCAGGTAGGTGCCCTTTAATTTTGTGTGAGTTTCCTCTTCGTTGTCATTTTGTTATGAATTCAGGCAGATTCTGGTGCTGCTTGCGTTTATCTCTGGCCCTTGGCGAATTTGAGGCACTAATCTTCTTTTTGTTCGCATCTCACAATCTAGTTGCATGTTGCCCGTAAGGTGTTTGTTGAAATGGCATGCTTGCGTGATGCACCAAGTTAGGCACGACAGCGCTGAATCAAGCAGCCAAAACGAAGTAGGGATTAGTTATCACCATGGCATTGCTGTACTTAACCAACAAAGTTTAGGAATTACTCCCTCGGTTCCTAAATAATTGTCTTTCTAGCCATCTCAAATGGAATACAACATACGGATGTATGTAGACATGTTTTAGAGTATAGATTCACTCATTTTGCTCCGTATGTAGTCACTTGTTGAAATCTCTAGAAAGACAATTATTTAGGAACGGAGGGAGTAGTTATCGCCATGGTACTCTTTGTACTTAACTTGTTGTCCAGCTTAGAGTCACGGTGACCACCATCGTATCAATATAAGTAGTTACCAACCTGTCTAGATAAAATTGTCATCATGACATGAAATTAGTTACCAAGTCCAAGTTACAGATACCATCATGGCATCCTAGTTACCTATCTATTTATTTATAATTATGACCATAACATCCAAAATTGCCCATTAGTCTGATACAGTCATGGCTTCGATGTAGTTATCCGACTGTTTATATTATGCGGTTTTGAAAACTAACTTACATACGTTTTGTTTTATGGTTTTCGACCGAATGCTTCGCAATCCCTCGAATGGCAATTGCTCGATTGGAATCAAGCGAGACGAGAAAACCGTTAGCTTCTTCTCGCACCCCCGAGAAAAACTAATCAATTTGACCCTGTGTGTCTTTCTTTATCTTTATTGATTGGGAGTAGTGATTTTTTCTCCTATATGTCTCTCCTGCATGTGTATTTATTAACAGGAAGACATACAACACCAAAGAAGGCATGACCCATACAACACTGTAGAGGTACGACTCGATAGAAAAAAATACTAAAACGACCAATGATCATGAACTCGAAAATCGACGACCCACGAGTAGAATGTTAGACAGTGGACTCCGTCAGCATTGTGTTGCCCACGATCGCCGCACGATCCAACCAACGTTCTAGCCACATCCATGCTCGGCAACCTATATGTACTCCCTTCTATACCTTGTAATGCAAATGAGAAAACCATTCCAACAGTTTTACATGGTATCAGATACTCGATCCACTTCCGCACACCCACGATCGCCATGACGAACCCTGGCGACCAACTACCCAACAGCGGCGGCCAGCCAACTCCACCTCTTCCCATCTCCGGCGGCCAGCCAACTCCACCTCTCCCTCTCCCCGGCAGTCCGCTACCGACGCCTCCCTTCTCTTTCCTTTAGTGACACCATTACAGACATTACCCCCTTCATACCTATCATCCTAGACCTCCATAGCCATAAGTACTACCACTGGTGCCACCTTTTTGAGATCCACCTCGGCCGCTGCGCGCTTCTCCACCATATCTCCGGCGACGTCCCACCGGCTACTCATGATCCGCGCTGGCTCAAGGACAACCTCACTACTATCCAATGGTTGTACACCTGTATCTCCACGGAGCTCTTCAATCTCGTGGTCACCGACGACGCCTCTGCTCGCGACATTTGGCTCGAGCTTCGTCGGCTGTTCCAGGACAACCGCGATGCCCGCGTCTTTGCCCTCAACACGAAGCTGCGCACCATCACGCAGGGCGACCGCCCCGTTGGTGTCTTCTGTCAGTGCATCAAGGCTATCGGTGACGAGCTGCGCGAGCTTGGCGAGGTTGTTGCTGACCGCTCTCTTCTTCACACGTTGATGGGCGGCCTCGACAATCGCTTTGCTCAGCAGGCGACGCTCATCCCATTCCTCCGCCCTCTGCCAACGCTGGCGAAGGCCCGCTCAATGTTGTAGATGGAGGAGCAAAATCAGCAGCGCCAGGCCAACGCATAGCGCCTCTTCCACGCGGCGGCTCGTCCCGCTCCCACTCCGACTGCTCCAGCTGCTGCAACACCAACGCTGCCCCCGTCCCAGCCACCACCGGGCTGGCGTCCCATCCCGAACTACAAGGGCAAGAACAAGGTCTAGCGGCCGCCCAAGCACGGCGGCGCAGCTTCATCCTCTGCTTCGGCGCCAGCCTCACCATCGCCGGCTCCCGCGCATCCGGCGGCGCCCTCCACCCCAGATCCTTCTGCATGGCGCCCCTCCCATGATCCATGGACGGGCTTGGTGCAGGCTTGGCCCATGCCTTGGTCCGCACCCTCTCCCTACGGCGCCCCGCCAGCCTACATCGGTGCATGGGCGCCCGGCCTTCGCCCTGCCATCGGTGCACCTGGTCTCCTGGGCTCATGTCCTCCACCGGCTGCCTACTCCGCCTACGCGCCTCTGTACCAAGACGCCGCCGCTCTCACGGCCTACTCCATGTACCCCTACGGCGCTCCACCACCAAGCTGGGATCACGATGCATCGTCGGCATCATCTTCTGCCCCCCCCCCCCACCGCCATCTGCTGCGCCTACAATGACTGCCACTACTCCGGCTTGGGACTAGGCCGCCTTCATCGCCGCCATGAACTCACTTACCACTCAGGACGCAGGCAATGAATGGATTTTCGATTCTGGAGCTTCCTCGCATATGTCTGCATCTGCTAGTACACTATCCTCTCTCCATCCCTCTATCTTATTCCCTTCTATCACTATAGGCGATGGTTCTTCTGTTCCAGTTACATGTGTAGGTGCTACTACTCTTCCTTCTTCCCGTGCACCTCTTTTGCTTCGTGAAATCCTTGTCGTGCCCGCCCTAATCAAAAACCTAATTTCTGTTCGTCGTTTTACCATCGATAATCAAGTTTCTGTTGAATTTGATCCTTTTGGGTTATCTGTGAAGGACCTTCAAACCAAGATAGAGATCGCTCGGTTCAATAGTTCCGGTGATCATCCTCATCGTCTCATGCCATGCTTGCCTCTGTCACCTTGTGGCACCGTCGGCTCGGTCATCCCCACAGCGGCACGACGACAACTCTCCTTCGCGAATTCCAGCTTCAATATGATCGTGATAGTCATGATATGTCTCTGTGTCATGCGTGTCAGATGGGCAAGCGTGTGCGCCTGCCTTTTGGCACGTCTACTACTCGTAGCTCTTTTCCTTTTGAGTTGTTACATTGTGATTTGTGGACATCACCTACCCCTGCGTGTCTGGTTTTAAGTACTATCTTGTACTCTTAGATGACCACTCTCACTTTATATGGACCTTTCCCGTTCGTGCAAAGTCTGATGTTCATGCATTGTTTGTCAACTTTCAACGCTATGTATCTACCCATTTCTCTCTCCCTATTCGCTTTTTGCAGTGTGATAATGGCCGGGAGTTTGATAACTCTCGCAACCACGCTTTCTTTCTTGACAACATCATCCTTCTCCGATTTTCTTGTCCCTACACCTCACCTCAGAACGGCAAGGCCGAGCGCTCTCTTCGTACCATAAACGATATCCTCTGCACCCTCCTTATTCAATCTTCCATGCCCTCCTCATATTGGGTGGAAGCACTGCGTCACACCACTTTTCTCCTCAATATTCGTCCTACAAAGCTCTGCCCCTGCTTCTCTCCCTACGAATCCCTCTTTCTGGCTCCGCCCGCCTATCATGATCTCAGGATCTTTGGCTGTCTTTGTTTCCCTAACATGGCTGCTACATCTGAAAACAAACTGTCACCGTGATCATTGCCCTGTGTTTTCCTTGGGTATTCTAATTCTCACAAGGGATATCACTGCCTTCACCTTCCCACCAGTCGCATTATCCTCTCCCGTCACGTCACTTTCGACGAAACAACCTTCCCTTTTGCCAGTCATACCCAGCCAGACCAAAGTGCTCCCATTTCCGGCGCCAGCGTCGCCCCTCCACGTCTCGCCGCGATGGACGTGCATGGGATGCATGGTCCTCTTCACCTGGACCCCACTCCCCCACCAACCACCCCTCCTCCACCCAATCCCGCCGCTTCGCTGCATGCCACTCCACCAACCGCCACCCACTCTCCTGCCACAGACAAAAACACCCAAATATTACCTACGTCGTCTAGCAAGCTTGCTTGTACATGCTTGATCCACGACTTCCGCATATGAGCCATGTCGGGCGTATTTTGCGCTATCTCAAGGGGACTCTTGACCATGGCCTCTCTGTCACTCCTTCCCCAACCACTCTCACAGCGTACTCTGATGCAGACTGGGCAGGTTGTCCAGACACTCGTCGATCCACTTCGGGATACTGTGTGTACTTGGGTGATAACTTGATTTCATGGTCATCCAAACGGCAGCTCACTGTTTTCAGGTCATCTGCTGAGGCTGAATACCGCTCGGTTGCACATATTGTCACTGAAATAGTGTGGCTTCGTCAGCTTCTCCACGAGCTTCGCCGCCCTCTTCATCACGCCACAGTTGTCTACTGTGACAATATATCTACAGTGTACTTATCATGTAACCCTGTGCAGCACCGTAGAACTAAGCATATCAAGATAGACATCCACTTTGTACGAGAGAAAGTAGCATTAGGGGATGTTCGTGTTTTGCATGTTCCTACCAGCGCTCAATTTGCTGACATCTTCAGCAAAGGCCTGCCGGCGACACCCTTCATCGACATTCGTGCCAGCCTCAATGTCGTCGAGCCCGCCGTTGACACCGCGAGGCGGGGGGGGCTGCGTTGCCCATGATCGCCGCACGATCCCCACATTCTAGCCACAACCTTGCTCGGCAACCTATATGTTCTCCCTTCTGTATCTTGTAATGCAAATGAGAAAACCATTCCAATAGTTTTACATAGAAGACAACCGAAACCAACCTAAACTAGCACAAAAGATGTATAAGTGCATGCTCTAGCCAATGCAACCAAAAGACAGATCTATGGGAGAGGGTTGGACATTATACTCCAACACCCCCTCATGTCCATGCTCCTTTAAAGCAGGGGTAGGCCGCAATTAATTATTGCATTTATTGGGTTTTGAACACTGGACCTCTTGGTTGCAAGCTTCCTCATGCCTCAACGTGGACCAAAAGTGGGCTGCAATTTAATTGCGCCAGCCAAGTCTTGAACTCAAGGCCTCTTGGCTCTAATACCATGTAGAACTGCATGCTCTAGCCAGTGCAACCAAAAGACCGATCTGATGGAAGAGACTAGGCAATACATTATACGTCAACAATCCCCCTCATGTGTGGCTCCCTTAGGCCTAAACGTGGACCGAAAGTGGACTGCGGAATCGAGCGCGGGAGAGGAGAACAAGCTAGAGCTTGCTGGAGAGGGAGGTGCGCACGAGGTGCTCGGGCTCGTCTGGCGGCAGGCGGAGGAAGATCTCCTCCAGAAGCTCGGTCGGCAGCGCCGGCGGCATGGAGGGTGGAGATTTGGGGGGAGGAAGGAGAAGATTTGGGATTATTATTTCTGGCATATCAATCAGTGATAAGCAATTAGTGCTCATGTTGTACTTCAGAATTCCTACTACCCGATCATCGGCATACTTACAAAGCTTGAAGTAAAGCGTGCTTTGGACCAAGACAGGGGGAGCTTCGTAGATGTACATACCGGAGTCAAGATGAAGCGCAGATCATGGCTTGCTCCACTTATCAAAACGAGAACGGTATCTGCTCAACAACACGGGGTTGTTGTGGTCACCTATCACCGGCAAGGTCACCCACGCCTCTGCAACACAATCGTGAGCATCGTTAGTCTTGTCCAGGCTGATGAAGACGACCTGGAAGGGGCCTGCGTGGCACGTATGGTGGTCACAGCCGCTGGCGGCACAGAGCACCACCGCCCCATAGCTGTTGTCCACCAGGCCGGGCACGTCCAGCTCCCTCCGGCAGCCGGTGATGGGGTCCCAAATGACGAGCGTCATGGGTTGAAAGCTCGTGTCGCCAAGGAGAACGCGGCCATGGCAGCAGTCCCACGCATCGTATTCCCCCCGGAGAGGGCTGAACATTATACCCCAACAAAAGATACAACAAGGCATGGAAGCGATAACCATCCACTTCAAAACTTGAAACCAACTGCTACGACATGACCCAAAGTCAACTAGCGTGACAACAACCATGACTGAAGTACATACACCGTAGGGACATCCACCACAAGCCTTGAGCCAAACCTAATGAGGCCACCTGCCCTGTAGCCAAACTTGAATTGACCCAAGCGAAAGAAGAGAGGCCATGGAGGTAAGCGGACACAAACTAGGGGGAGCCAAAGGATGCACACAAGCACCGAGGACGAAGCCAACCACGACAAGGGGGAGCTGGAGACATCCCTGAGCATCGAGCCGAACCACCAATGATGCCCAATACCACAACAACCAGCGACAAACACAACGTCGACCAAAACCATGCATCGACCGAAGATGAGCCGACGGGAAGTGAATGTGACTGATCCGATGAGCAACCACTAGATCTAGCCGTTGGCGTCCGAGAACCACGGTATCCACGACCATGACAACCTCAGTGGCAGCACTATGGGTTTTCGGGATCAGGAGAAGAGATGGGGGAGGAACGGTTCAAATCATGCTATGATTATCAACCTAACAATTTTGTAGTTACCCATCTGTCTGTGCTACAGTTACTGACATGACAATTATGTAGTTACCCAATTGCATATGCTACAATTACCAACCTGACAATAATATAGTTACCCAACATCGAATAACACACACATTATTGGTTTGATAACTACGTAGTATAATTATCCATCATCTAAGTTAATACTAGTTACCAACATGTAAATTATGTAGTTACCTGGCTACCCATGTTATAGTTATCACCACGACACAAATGTAGTTACCCACATGTGTAGTTCTTAGTCACCACCATAGTGATGATGTAGTAACATGGTTGATTGGGTAAGATTTAGTTTTGGAATCACATAACTTCTTGTGAGTAGTTCGTAACTCCTGACAAGCACATCCTAGTGAAATTTTAGTTTTAAAGTTGATAACCATTCTCGAACTGTTCGGTAACTCACACATTAATGGCTTGGTAGCTTCCAAGCTAAAAAAGGGTTGTCGAGAAAACCTAACTGAGATAACTTTTATGTGATTACAATGTGTGGGACTTGTAATCCAAAAAAGTTACAACTTGTGAGCAATAGAGTAGCTCTTATAGTACGGATGACAACTTCTATGCTAGAAAAAGATGTTGAAATGTTGCAAAAGTGTTCTAGTTTCCATGCTGGATAACTATTTTGTGAACAACTTCGGTAACTTACGATTGCAGCTTGGTAACTTTTAGTCCATAAAAAGTCGTTGAAACATATCGATAAGGGATCTACTTTTGAAGATCTCTTCATGACAAATTTAATGATGAATAGAGATGGCGAATCAGACAGTTTGAGCTAAAAAATATTTTGACTTCTCGAAATAGTAAATAATCTTAGTGACATCGACATTGTTGTCTTTACTTGCATGCGTGCTTCCTTCATGAAGAGAAGAGAGGGAGAAGCACCATGCTTTTGTTAGATGTGTTAGGTACTTCCCTATAATAGCCTATGTGAACTTGTGTTAGATATATCACACCGCAACTTTTAATATAGACCGTTAAAATTTATAATCAAAGCATTTGATATTGTAGCCTATGTGAACTTGTGAAGAAGCGAGGTGGCTCATTTACCTTTTGTTTTAATAATATAATAATAGTTATGAGTTTTTATCTCATGAATAGGAGCCATATACAATCTGATAAAATTATTTTATCTTAATTTTAAAATACGAAAACAACTTTGATGCGGAGCATCCCACGATCATCCCTATGGATCTACAACCGTCTCATCAAGAGCCAAGAAGACCCATGACACGAGCTAGAGCTAGAGCTCTCGAGAACGAGGTGACTTCCTTCCTTAGTTATATCACATATGATCCACTCGAGACATGACTACTACCTAAGTCCGATATGCTATGCATCATTAGGTGTCAAGAGGAACCTTCCGAAGATGCACGTGAAGACGGACGAGCCGCCAAGTCCACGGATGAAGAGGACCAGGGAAACGGGCAAGTTCACCCTCCAGGCCCCGGACATCCGGCCCCTGGAGACGCCAACACCGCAGCCGCAGCCCAGCCAGGAACCCTACAGGGCCCGGACATCCGGCCACCAGGCCCCGGACATCCGGCCAGAAGCCCGGAAATCCGGCGCCACGCACCCGATTCGGCAGAAATGGCATCCTCCGGCCCGGACATCCGGCCCCCAGCCCGAACATCCGGCGCCTCCTGAAGCCCCGGGCATCCGGCCCGACGCCCGGACATCCGGCTCCACCTGTCTGCGCACAGTAAAGGGCCGATGTCCATGTACTTCTTCGCCCCCCTAGACTATATATACTCCATCCCCTTCCTCTTTCTAGGGTTATGTCACGCCCAAGATGCGACCCTATCCAAAAGGAACTCGAAGGTCCCACCAAGGATAGAAGCGCATCTTGAAGACGCTTTTGCAAGGTGGATATCATTACATCAACATTACATAATACATAGGGATACATCCAAGCCATACAATGTCACATGAATACAACAATACAACATACAAGAACAACATCCGACTACGGATGAAACAAAAACAGAAACTCAAACAATAACCACCACTGCTAGCCCAGTGCTGCCGACCGAACCTATCCCCGATCGAAGAAGCGTAAGAAGAACTCCAAAACAAGCAAGCATCGCTCTCGCGTCATGAAAATCGTGAAACCTGTACCTGCAGCTGTTGTGTAGTAATCTGTGAGCCACGAGGACTCAGCAATCCCATTACCATGGGTATCAAGACTAGCAAAGCTTACTGGAAAAGGAAGGGGTAAAGTGGTGAGGTTGCAGCAGCGGCTAAGCAAAGTATGGTGGCTAACATACGCAAAAGAGAGCGAGAAGAGAAACAAAGGAACGGTCGTCAATTAGTAATGATCAAGAAGTGATCCTGAACACCTACTTACGCCAGACATAACCCAAGAACCGTGTTCTCCTCTCGATCAACCCCGAAAAGAGACACTCACGGTTACACACACGGTTGGTGTATTTTAGAAGAGTTTGCTTCAAGTTTACTACAACCGGACATTAACAAATTCCCATCTGCCACATAACCGCGGGCACGACTTTCGAAAGTTCAAACCCTGCAGGGGTGTCCCAACTTAGCCCATGATAAGCTCTCGCGATCAACGAAGGATATTCCTTCTCCCGGAAGACCCGATCGTCTCGGAATCCGGCTACAAGACATTTCGACAAGAATAAAACAAGACCAGCAAGACCGCCCGATGCGCCGACAATCCCGATAGGAGCTGCACATATCTCGTTCTCAGGGCAACACTGGATAAGCTAAGCGTACAGGTACCGACGTAACCCAAGTTGCCAAAGGGATGGTCCTGCACGGTGCTCTAGTTTGGACCAACACTTAGACAAGCATTGGCCCGGGGGGCTGAATAAAGATGACCCTTGGGTTAATTACTCCCAAGGGAAAATAGGTGGCGGTGAGGCAAATGGTAAAACCAAGGTTGAGCCTTGCTGGAGGAGTCTTATTCAAAGCGAACTGTCAAGGGGGTCCCATAAATCACCCAACCGCGTTAGGGACGCAAAATCCGAGAACATAATACCGATATGACGGAAACTAGGGCGGCAAGAGTGGAACAAAACACCAGGCATAAGGCCGAGCCTTCCACCCTTTACCAAGTATATAGATGCATTAATAATATAAGAGATATTGTGATATCCCAACAAAATCCTGTCCACCATGGAGCAATCTTCAACTTCACCGCAACTAGAAACGCTATAAGAGGGCTGAGCAAAGCGGTAACATAGCCAAGCAATGGTTGCTAGGAAGGGTAACAAAGGTTAGAGTTTCATGGCAATTTGGGATGGCTTGATAAGCAGGTAATAGGTAGCGCACATAGCGATAGAACGAAGCAACCGCATAGCAATGATAGTAGTGAGATCCGGGTAGCGGTCATCTTGCCTGAAATCCCGCTAGGAAGAAGAACGAGTCCATGAAAAAGATGAAAGGATGAAGCCGAACCGAGCGTAGACGAACGAATCCTCACGATCGCAACGAAACATGAACTAACAAGAAGAAGCACACAACATAGTAAACACACCATACATGAACAAGGCATGATGCACAAACAAACATGATGCATGACAAGACTACATGAAGTTACTCATGGCAAAAGATGATGCATACAAGACCAACACATCAAAGCAAGTTTAAATGAGGCCGGAAACAACATAGAACAATTCCGGTAAGTCCTCATATGCAAATTTCGAAATTGGTACAGATCTGAATAAACCTTAAGTTCAAGTGGTTAAACAGCCAGTTAAGATGCACCAAGATGATCTACACGAAATTCTAGTCAAGTTACATATAAAGTTCATTTAATTCGGAGCTACGGCCTAGAAGATATGAACAAAACAAGATAAGCATGACATTGATACAAAATGCATACAAACATCAAGCAAACACCTCGAAACAAGGATGCAACATGATAATATGAAACTACATGCAAAATCAAGCAAGTTTCATATAGAGCACACTCAAAACGGAGCAACGGTTCAACACACACACACTATACAAGTTATAGCAACAATCTGTCCAAAACAGCAACTAGGCATATTGCAAGCACCAAATCAACATGCTACAGGACCTCAACATTAAAACAAAAGACATGGGCATGATGTACAGGTAAAGCATAACAAAACATGAACACTGAGCTATCTCCAGAAATCACTAGAACATGCTCAAACACACATGGCAAGATAGCAAATAATAACAGTTCAGGCTTTGCAGAAAATAACATCAGGTTGCAATGTTTAGAGCTATCAAACAACATGTTACAGGAATTTATCAATGCAAACAAAGGCATGGCATGAATCTACTAATTGCATAGAACAAAAGTCCTTTAGTGACCATGAGCCAAAAAGGATCAGAAGATATGATGACACCCACGTAAAGATAGCAAGTTATATTACAGATTCATACATGGCAGGAACAACAATAAGTAGACATGTTGGTGAGCTTGAACCACTCACCACAGAGCAATACATGGCATGGCAAGACAACTCACAGTAAGAAGACATGTTTATAAAGCTAAGCATGGCAAAAGCAAGTTCATAGAGTGCATGGATCACTAACAACAATCATGGCAACATTGAACTTAATGTTAACACGCTGACAGCAACATTATTTGGCAAATTGAGAGCAAGATTACAAAAAGTTACAGCAGACTATAATTGCAACAAAAGGCATGGATGGATAGAACAAGACATGTATAACAAAACATCCTTAGTGAACATCTACAGATTATGCATAGAATGACTTGTAGCAGCAGATTTACATAGCATCATGATATAGCAGATTCAGACATGCAAAACAGCAACAACAAGTACCCTACTTAACAAGCTTGATGCACTCACTACAGGAATTACAAAAATACATGGATAGCACCACTGTGAATATGGCATGATGTAGCACAAAACACATGTATAGCTCGTGTTCATAAGATGCACACATCAAATGCAACAAAAATAACAAATCATCAAGTTATAACAGTTTCAGCAGGTTAACATCAACATGCACTCTTGCAACGAAGATTCAGGCATCAAGATGAGCTCAAATGAAAATGGTGCAATGGAACGAAATGAAGTACTCGTCGAGACGAACAATTCGACATATTACACGCACAAAACGAAGCTATGGATGCAGAGATACGACATGACGAACATGGCATGATAATGACATAGATTCGGGGACTTAGAAGAAAAAAATGGACCTCGGGGAGAGTGGACGGAGGGGTTCCGGGACGGAGCGGGGCCGTTTGGATCGGCGGCTGGGTGGATCTGATCCAGCCCGGGCGGAACCGGGACGAGGCGGTCGCCGGCGGCGGCGAGGAACTCCGGCGAGCCCGCGGTGGCGGAAGCGAAGGGAGGGCGGCGGAGGAGGCCGGGCCGACCGGATCTGGTCTCGCCCACCGGATCTCGCGGGCGGGAGAGCGGGAGGCGGAGGTCGGCGGTCGGAGGCGAAGGCCGGCGAAGCTCGGGCAGGCGGCGACCTCCGGGCGGCGCAAAGCCGACACGGGCGCGGGCACTACTGGCGGAGGCGAAGCCGTCGGTCCGGCGAGGGCGGCGTAGGTCGGCCGGGACGGCGCGGACGGCGGGCGGCGCTGACGCGAGCGCGGCGGTCGGGCGGCGGGTCGCGGGCGAGAAGGCGCGGGCGCAGCGGCGGGGCGGCTCGGGCGTGGCGGGCAGGCCAACAAGGGCCACATGCAGTGGGCCGTGGGCTGGAGCGGGCAGCAGCGGAGGAGGCGGCGGCGCGCCACGTGGCAGGGGCGGATTGGCTGCGGGCGCGGGCGGACATGTCCGGCTCGGTCCGGATGTGTCCGGTGGCGGCGGGGAGGATTAGGCTAGGGTTTCGTCCGAGAATTTGGACGGGGAGGGCATATTTATAGGTAGAGGGAGCTAGGAGAGTTCAAATGAGGAGCGGTTTTCGCCCACACGATCGTGATCGAACGACCGATAGCATGGAGGGGACTTAGATGGGTTTTGGGCCAGTTTGGAGAGGTGTTGGGCTGCAAGGAGAAGGGGGCTTTGCGGTTACTCGGTTAACCGTTGGAGTATCAAACGACCTCCAAATGGCACGAAACTTGACAGGCGGTTTGCCGGTGCTATACCAAGGCCGCTTGGCAAACCTCGGTCCATTCTGAGAAAGTTTAATACCCGCACATGAAAAGAGGCAAAAGGGGGACGCCGGAGGGCATAGGAGTGCCGGATTGCAAAACGGACAACGGGGAAAATGCTCGGATGCATGAGACGAACACGTATGCAAAATGAGATGCACATGACGACATGATATGAAATGCAGATGATGACGTGGCAAAGTGCAACACGCAAGCAAATGACATGGCAACAACGGCGAATAACTGGAAGACACCTGGCGCATCGAATTCGGGGCGTTACAACACTCCTCCACTAACAAGAGATCTCGTCCCGAGATCTTAGAACCGAGACGGAAGGGAAAAAGGGATGAGGTTAAACAAGAACTCAAGAGAAGAAGCAAAGAATCGAGAGCACAAGAGAAGAAGAGAGAAACGACGAGAAAGACAGGAATCGAAGCTCACGAAATCAGATAGACTAAGAAACCACTCCGGTTATTACGAGATAAGAAACGAATACGACTGAAAGGATTTATGCAGCACTCCGGCTGAACATGGAAGGAGTTGGAACTGAGTTTGACAAAATGGAACGATAGTTGACGAGAGGAACAACACAATGCCTCCGGAAGAATTGAAAGAATTGAATGAAAAGAACTTAGAAGGAAGGATTGAACGGAGTTGTTGAAAAAAAAATCACCACCGAAAAGAATAAGATTGTTGTGGACTTATGGATAACCTCTCAAAATTATGAGGTGATAACCAACCACAAGCAGAAAAGATTAAATAGCTGAGAAGAACGAGGAAATGCAAAACTCCACTTCAAAAGAATACGGAGATTTAATTGCACTTCGAGATGCAAGAAGAAAAGGTACTTGAAATCCTCCAAAAGAATCTTGATGAACACTTGAAGAATGAATTAAATCCTGAAGAACCACCATGAAGAACTTCGGTAACAAAAAGATGATGAGATAGAATGAAGGAGGAAGGAATATGATGAGCCTTGCGGTGACTTAGATGGAGGTTCCGACGAGATGGCCGAGGAAATAATTGAACTCCGGAAAAGAAAAGATGAAAAGACTTGGAACTAGAATTTATTCCTCAAGAACAAACTCCGAAGAAAAAGATTAATCACTTTGATGAAACAAGAATAAGATTTATTGTATGCTTATCCTTCATCAAATTAAATTGATGACAAGCAATGGATTTTGCATATTACTTATTCTTCTTGAAAATGATTGAGAAGAGATATAGCGCCACCTTGAGAAGGTCTTCATGAACCACCGGTAGGATTCGAAAGAACGAATGGATTAAAATGATAATCAAAGAAAAAGAATCTTGAACGAACCACCGTAAGAATTCGAAAATGACTGATGAAAGAGAATGAATCACTGGGAAGAATTAGAAGAACCAATAAGCTAGAGGGGATTTAGATGCAAAAGAACAAAGAGATCATGAGCTGATTAAAGAACACTTGAACGAAGCACCGGGATAAATAGAGAACGATAACTGGAATGATGGCCTCCGGTGAAAAGAAACGGGAAAACAACTCCTGACATGCTTCGGATGGGTAAGAAAAGAGTAGCTGACAAACGGAATAATATGAGAGGATAACATGAAGCTAGAACCACGAATCTTCGAGAGAACGAGCAAGATTTAAGGGGAACTCTTCTTCGATCTTCAAAAGTTGAGAATGACGACGAGAAAGAACACCAAAATTACTGAGATACTCCGGGAGAATGAAAAGCGAAGAGGTTGAGCCAACAATGAAAATAGTTTGAACGAGATCTTGGAAAAGCATCTGACTGATGAAATTCATACTTACGTCACAATTGAAAAGAATTAGGAATAACTCCGGAATAATTAGAAGAGTCAGGTAAGATCCTGGGAAAAACCTGTGGGTTAAGGCCCACTAAAGAGATAACACCGTTGGAAAGGACTGTTGACGAGATGGATGATGCACCGGAACAATTGAAATACTTGAATGAGGTGACAATCTCGAATTAATTGGAACACAGACGAATCTCCTGAGATGTCTTAAACACTCCGGAAGGATAAACTGGCGAGAGGCGAACGAGCAAGGGGAAACATTTGAGCCGAGGAAAAGAATATGATCAACCGAAAAACTTGAATTGAATCCACCGGAAAAGAGATGAAGAATGTCAAATAAAAGAGAATTCACCGGTTGAAACAATTGACGAAAGACCAAGAGGCTCAGTAGAATGAAATTGATGCTCGAAAGAGACTCGCTCCGGAAAGAAAAAGGGTGGGAGGCGGGAAAACAAAGGCAACTTGGAAGGGGGAAAAACCGATGAATAACTTGAAGAGAAAAACACCGGTTAAAATCATTGAGGAAAGAAAGCAAAGACTTCGCACGAGTAGGATGGATACTAAACATGTGCTCCGGCCGAGAAGAAAAGGGTGGGTGGGTGGGAAAAGAAAAACAACTGAGGATTGAACTCAAAGATGAAGAGGCTCGAGTTAACTTGACTAGAAATGCACCGGATAAAAAGAGCTGAGGAACAACGATCGGAAATCCAACTGCGTGATCCTAAAGAAAAATTTGAAGGGGAAGAGGAGTAATTCAAAACACCTACGTCAAGATCCCTTACCAGAGCGACGAAGGGGCTGAGGAGTAAAAGGAATTCCTACTCTCCGATATAACTAGACTCCGAAAAACAGTTTTCTTCTAAACTCGACAACGGCCAAACTACACGATCAATCAAGGGGCTCCTAAGGTCGGTCGAGGCTCTGATACCAACTTGTCACGCCCAAGATGCGACCCTATCCAAAAGGAACTCGAAGGTCCCACCAAGGATAGAAGCGCATCTTGAAGACGCTTTTGC
The DNA here is from genome assembly GCA_021605205.1 of Aegilops longissima. Classification (NCBI taxonomy): domain Eukaryota; kingdom Viridiplantae; phylum Streptophyta; class Magnoliopsida; order Poales; family Poaceae; genus Aegilops; species Aegilops longissima. Next base: position 588,419,811 of record CM038682.1, read on the forward strand.
AAGGTGGATATCATTACATCAACATTACATAATAGATTTTTTTTCAAAACTATCACCTTTTTTATATCTAATTCGGAAACTATAGTATCAATTGCCAATATATCAAAAATATGACCCTGTCGGTCTCGTGGTGGCGAAGTGGTAGTTTCGCCGTAACTAGGCGAAAAGGACTTTTCGTCCAACAGTAGGCGAAATGAGCCTCGCTTGGGCCAAAGAGGTCTCGTCGGGTGGGGCTGGGCGAAAATAGTAGCCGCCGAGCCTAGACCGAAATGGGCCGTTTTTGGCCAGCCAAGAGTTAAAAGCTTTTCGGCCAAAGCGAGACCGAAAAGGTCGGGATAAGGCCGATCCGTCGTCACCTTCCTCTTCTGCTCGCCTCTGTTCTATCTCGTTCCTCTCGTTCTTCTCTGTAGAGCTCGGCCTCCTCCCGATCTCCTCCAATTTGCACTCATTTACACAACCAAGGCATGAATAGATAGATCATAGCATTCTCCACCGCCTACGGTGTTTTTTTTTTTGTTATGGGATAGTTTTTGTGCGCTTGGGAGGAGCCATGGTGGGGTGGAGGAGGTCCGTTGGGAAGGAGGTGGTGGTGAGGAGGAGCAGGAGCTGTGGAGGAGGAGGTGGTGAGGAGGAGCAACAACTTGGGGGTGACTGGAGTTGAACCTCCGGTCGTCGAGTGGGCGGGCGCTGCCGTTGTCCGGTGGTCGGTGCCGGTGACCGGAAGAGACGCCTTGCGCTCAAGGTATAACCATGGCGCTACAAATTTTCTAAATTGTATAGTTTGTTAGTTAGTGTTAATATGTTCGTGGTGGCATTTTAGCGCGTAGTTAGTGTAACGGGTAATATTAGTCTTTGTTGTGATTAATGAGAGGATGACAATGTCCGACGGTGAAAATGTCTCAATCAAGAATTTGACTGCTTACTACTGTACCGTAATGTTCGATATAATGAGTTGGAGGTTGATCTTAGCGAGTTTAAAATGGCGCCATGACACTAGTGACCTGCACGATCGGACATTAGACAGTTGAAGTCTTGGTTGACAACTAGTTTGATGCGGATCCCAAGTATGTTCTGTCAAGATTCATGCATTGTGGACCAAATCTGGAAAATGTCAAGTGGAAGTTGATGCGGTAGATAGGAGCCAGCATTGGTTGTCCTGTTAAGACGCTGTCGAGACCAAGAATCCACCCATATACACTTGTGCAACCTGTGTCAAGGAGGAGAATACCGTAGAACTCCACGGGGTATGAACCCGCCAAGGCGAAGAAGTGGCTAACGAGATTGTTTTATCCGGTCACAGCCCACAAGATGTGGATGCTAGCCAACCCGAGAAAGAGTCGACTCACGCCACACAATGTTTGTGGTCCCGATCATCGGGCGAGTAGCCACGATAATATTAGCTGGTTCGAGTTTTCTTGATGGGGATGAGGAAGGGATGAAATGCGAGAGGTGATGGAGGAAGAGGACGAGGATGGATTGGTGGAGGAACTGGATTCTGAAAATTCGAGGATGAAGTTGAGGTACCGATTCATACGCATGGGAGCAGGACATATCCACCGCCTTACGGTGAACGATGGCCATGAGACTCCATGGCAAGATATATCTGAACCAAGTACAAATAGGGGCTATGTTTGATACAAAGAAAAATTGAAGTATGCGGTGATAAAGTGGGCTATGTCTCACGCAGAGGGTTTTCAAGACACACATATCAAGTCCAACAAACTATACCGTGAAATGTGTTGAAAAAGGTTGTCCAGGGGAAGGTGCACGGCACGCGTCAAGCACGACATCCACCGGGTTGTCACCATTGTCATCCCACATAATTGTGTGAGGAAGAACTCTGCTGGTGAAGCATCCAACCTGACTTCAAGTCTCATTGCGCAACTCATGTATACCGAGATAGTAGAGAAGAAAGATATGGAAGCAAAACACATCCGCATGTAAGTGAAGGTCGATGGAAGTATGTCATTCCTTATGGGAAGGCTTGGAGGGCTAAGGTAGGCTATGGAGGAAAGGTTTGGGACGCTCTTCAACTCATATGATAATGTTGTCCGTCTCCGGGCATCTTGAGGAGAGGAATCCGGCACTTATGTGAACGTACAACACATGAGTTTGCTGAGTATACCAGATTTCAAGGTGTTGAAACGAGTGTTCTTCTCTTTTGGTATGTGCATCAAGCTTTCCGGCATTGTCCTCCTGCTCGCTTTGTGGATGGTACATTCTGACCGGTCGAGATAGAGGGCAAATCCTGACTGCTATTGGTGTGGACGGGAACAATCAAACCATCCCACTTGCCATGGCATTTGTGGAGGTGAGAACTTTCTCACCGGGTATGGTTCTTCCGCCAAGTGAAAATTGCCATCGTGAAGGACCGACCAAACGTGTGTGTCATTCATGATGTACATGCTGGTATATTGAAGGCCGTGAAGACACTTCAGTAATCCAACGGATGACGAACGAACACCTTGGAGGGACTTGCAGAGCCGGTGGTGCATGCGCCATCTTGGGGCTAATTTTTTCTCACAGTTCAAGAACAAGCGGTTGATGAACTTGTTCAAAAAATTATGCAAGCAGAGCCAGCAGCGCAAATACGAATTTATTTGGTCAAAACTAGATGAGTTTACTAAGAAGCAGGTCCGTGCGAGGAAGAAAATGGAAGAAGATCAAGTTAAATTAGCAGCACTCATCGCGGAGCTAGAGGAGCCAGTAGGTCTTTGTGACTTGCCGTGAATTGACCCTCCTAATACTACGAGAAAGAAGGGAAGGGCAATAAAGAATTTTTCTGAGTGGATAGAGAAAGAGCCTCCAAAGAATTGGTCTTTGCTGCATGACACACATGGAGCTAGGTATGGCCACATGACAACCAATCTTGCAGAGGTGTATAACTTTGTCTTTGAGAGGGAACAGAGCATTGCCACTCACAGCTATTGTGGAGGCTGTATTCCATGGCACTTTGAGATATTTCAGAGAAAGGCACGAGTTAGCACGAAGCATATTGAAGATAATCGAACACACCTTATTGTAGCCGTGTCATGGAATACATGGCAAAGAAGATAGAGAAAGCAAAGAAGCACACCGTCGGACTCATAGGGAATCAAGAAAGGAGGTATGAGGTTCAGCTTCCTACCGATGGTTTTGGTTCGGAAATGAGGTGAAGACACACGAGGTAAAAATTGGAACGGAATTTTATCCAACGTGTGAGTGTACATGCAACAAACCGAAGTTGTTGCACCTACCTTGCTCTCATGTGTTGGCTGCTGTGGCAGATTGAGTTGGATGCTATCTCCTTCGTGTCCCCATACTCTTTAAAAGAGGCGAGGCTCAACACCGGACAAAGCGAGATGACAGGGTTTAGAGTCGCCGGCAATTTCAACAAGGTAAACGACGGTGAGAGAGTATATATCCCGCATCCGGACCTTGGCGAACAAGTAGGGGCAGACGGAAGGCCCGTCGCATCCGGAACGATATGGACGATCTGAAGTGGGTGGAGCAACCAGCAATGTTTGTTATCTTGCGGCTTATGGGCATAGGATGAAATATTGTCCCGACTGAACAAAGATGGTGCTTCCGATCGACGAGTGCTTCCACATCGACGGCTGCGACAACAACAAGAGCAAGAGGCGGACGTGGTCGTGGCGATCGAGGCGAAGGGGCGACGAGGAAGAAATAACTCACAAGCTATATAATGTGTCGTAGTGGGTTTTAATATGTCGTGACTATGTTTTAATTTGTAATATGTCGGGACTATGTTTTAATTTGTAATATGTCGGGACTATGTTTTAATTAGCACTATGTCGGGACTATGTTTTAATTTGTAATATGTCGATTTATGTTTTTATTTGCACCGAGATTTGTTGTTTGAATTGCAGATATGTCTTTGTATCCGTTGCTTAATGGCAACATCGATAGAAAGCACCGGGCGCCCTATTGAAGCGGGCAACAACTTAGACGTGTTGGTCACTCGTACCCCAAAGACTAACCGGCTGATACACGATTCATGGGTTGATAGGTATGTGTGCATATAATGGAGTCCATATAATGACTTACTATGTTTTACATACTTTTCATAGCCGCTAACAATCTTTTTATTTTGTAGGTTAAGTTGGGCTGGACTTCTACCCTTGGCACGGCTGGTTCAGGTACATTGGATGAGTGGATTGATGGTGGGACTTAGATGAGGCAGTGAACGGTCAGCTTACACAAGAGGCAAGTGAAACGTTTCTCTTCGACAAGTCACTCCTTACCGCTTAGTAGATAGATGGAGGCCAGAGACACATCGTTTCACTTTCCATGGGGAGAGATGGCGCCTACTTTACAGGATGTGTCGTGCTTGTTGGGATTACCTCGGCGGTGCTGCCATAGGTCCCTTAGAGCAGAATCTGGTGGCAAACAGCGATGCGCACCCTTTTTGGCTGCGGTCCCGATCGCTAGGGCCATAGACAACGATCCTCATGGACCTCTTTTTAGATGGTTGAGCCAGTTTGAGTAACCATCACGGCCACTTAAACAAATGTTGTTTTTAGTTGCCCGATTTTCATACAATTATTACGTTTCTATGTAGATTGTCTCGTTAGGATATCCCGATGTTGAGTTGTCGGAGGCATGATTGATCGGTCCCTAGAGGCATATATTCTTTGGCTGTTCGGCAAGGCGATGTTTACGGAGAACCACGTGACCACCGTCGATGCACGACTCATCGGTATTGCACGAGAGATAGGCGACGACGTTGCCCCGCCGGATATTCTCTGAGAGGAGTTTTGGTTACTGCTGTGTTAGCGGCTCGTCTGAGAGGCACAATGCAAAGCTTGCTTGTTGAAGTCTAGAAAATCTGGTGTTGTTGGATGTCCATTATTGTTGCAGCTCTGGTCATACGAGATTCCCTATTGGGCGACCCTATGTCTACATTGATAAACCTTTTGGTTTGGAGGACTTAGCTGGGGCTTATGTACCGCTATCGGCGACTTACCTACTATGGGTTCTGTTTGGGCACGGCGAGAGGTACTTTTATATTAAGTAACAATTAATTCAATTATTTTTGCCATTCAATAGTATTACTAATGCTTATTTGTTGTCATGCATGAGAGACAGCTTATGCATAGTCGGGTTAGGGATGCTACCCGTCCTTCACGGCGCAGTTTGATAGTTTGCACGAGGATCAAGTTATCTGGGAGCCATACTGGCCGAGGCTATATCATCGAGGTACCAGTTGGGATTTCTGGATTGTGCACTAGAGATCGGCATTTTGGATGACCAAGGCCAAGTTGGTGTTCGATGTGACGGTTGAGAGATGTCTCTTCATAGGGTGATGAGACAGTTCGGTCTATATCAAGAGCCCGAGATTCCAAATATTCCACACTTGCGAGCACGTGCACAAGTAAGTACTAATACTATTTTAGTTGTCACTATACATTCATAATATACCTAATTATGTATCGCGATGTCAATATCGAGGACGATCGCCTAGGAGGAAACAAGTCCATGGCTTATCGGCTTAAGAGCATTACCCTTACGTTCACGAATGGACTACCGCTGCGACAAATACAGGGTGAGGTTCGGACCTTTAAGCGAAATGTTCGGGTTGTATCAGAAGCGTTACGGCATACAACAAGGATCTACTTGGTTCCATCAGCTGCTCTGATCGGATCGAAGCCCCTCTCACCAGCGATATGTACCCAATCGCCTCATAGTGAGAACCGACACCACGCGGTAAATGCCTTGGTTCTTATATGTTGAGTCTTTTGTTAATCTGGACATATTCGCAGGTGTCTATTCGTGGTGTCTATCATACAACGAGGATATAATTGGTTAACTCTTCATCTGCTGTGGTGACTTGACAATCTGGCGCGAGAGGAGGTTTCCGCTTTAATGCGGCGCTTTCGAGAGGAGAAACTATCCCACCGCGAGAGGGCGTCTCATGGTTGAGGCGTCTTGATGACAAGCTACGGCAGGATTTACGCTGCTATTACGTGTAGACGGTCTTGGATGTTGCACTTCCTCCTCCAAAGACATCGTCCGCCACGTCCCTCATGCAGCATTCGTAACCACGACCCTCGTACAACGTTCACAACCACGACCTTCATGCACCGTGCGTAACCTCATCCTTCACAGCCGGGATCTCTTCCGCATGAGCCACCTCCTTCACAGCCGTGGAGCTCTTCTGGCATGAGCCACCTCCTTCACAGCCAGGGGCTCTTCCGGCATGAGCCACCTCCTTCACAGCCGGGGAGCTCTTCCTGGAATGAGCCACCTCCTTCACAGCCTGGGGAGCTCTTCGGCATCGGCAGATGGAACTAAGTAACCCTACTCACTACATTCTTTTGAGCAGAGTAGTAATCGTTCATGCATTTGTATCAATTTTACAAGTTTTTACTTTACCGCAGCGGCAACTTTATCGCAACCGTTCATGCATTCAGAGCAGTCACCCATCCTTAGTGGTGGTGCTGATTACTTTGAGGGCGACGCGAGGATGATGACCATGCTACAAACATTTATGGCTTCTCGCAGACAGTGTTTCACACTCCACCACCACCACCGACGCAGGAGACATGCACCGTGATGACGAGGTTAACTATGGTCGTGGTTATCGCGAGCCTCGTCCACCGCCTCGGCGCTTATCGCCTTCGGTCCTCGCCGAGGAAGACCCAGACTAAATCGCCGTCCCCCGCATGATATGCTTATTATCTATGTATGACTCATTATCTATGTTAGTTTTAGACTATTCGCATATGCGTGTCGAAGATTTATGTATGAGACATGCTTCATGTATGTGTTACTATCGCACTTCCTTCTATCGATCAGAGACATATATTGTTTTGTGTATGCGAGAGACATATTACTATTAATTAGCATTCTTATTCGATTACATTTCCAAATAGATTACAACCGATAATTAAGATACAAGTACATCTGAATTAAGCAGTGCGGCTGAACTTGTGCAATACATCTTACATACTACAAAATGAAATTCAGATAAAACATAATGCCCTACAATAATACAATACAAACTAATAATGCAAATACATCTGAATGAAACAATACAACTGGAATACATCTTACATACTACATGAAGTCATCATCGTCATCCTCCGTTGATGCAGCCCTCTTGCCCTTGACGATGCGGTCCTCTTGCCCTCCGTCGATGCGTAACTCTTGCCCTTGCTGGATGCGTAACTCTTGCCCTTCGAGGATGCATAGTCTTGCCTTTGGACGATGCGTAACTCTTGCCCTTGCCGGATGCGAACTCTTGCCCTTCGAGGATGCGTAAGTCTTGCCTTTGGACGATCTGCGAACTCTTGCCCTTCGACGATCAGTAAACCGGAAGCGGCGGCATGAAGATATCTTCGTCGTCCTCGCTCTCCTCACCCATAAAATGTATTCTTTGCTGCAGTCCTTCCGAAAGTTTCACTCTTGGCTCCACTACCTTCTTCCACCTTTCATGCAACCTAAGAAGTTCTTGGCGTACCTCCTCATAGGTCCTTTCGTGCCACCCAGACCTCACGTAATTGGTGAGCCAACTCATTCATTATGGTGTCACTACGGTGAGTTCGTCCCATGGAACTATCCTATTGTCCATCCCGAAATCGGTAACTAGACTCGAAGAGTGCTGCTCATCCCGGGGTGAAAACTACGATCGAATGGATAATGGGACATCTCGACTACACTACACCGAATGCTTATCCACCTTCGCTCAAGGGGTTTTATAGATCTGAGAGGAGAAAATAAAGCGGAAAGGGTTGGCGGGAAATAAAGGCGGAAAGGGTTGGCGGAAGCAATTGGCGGGAACATATGGCGGGAAGGGGTTGGCGGGAAACGGGTGGCGGGAAGGGGTGGCGGGAACATTTCAGCACGAGCCATGCAACTTCGGCCTACATGTAGTACTTTTCGGCCTAGACTTGACCAAAAAGTCTATTTCGGCCTAGCTTTGGCCGAAAAGCTCTACTTCGGCCCAAAGATGGCCGAAAACTCTACTTCGGCCTAGCTTTGGCCGAAAAGCTCTACCGCCTAAAGATGGCGAAAACTCCTACCGCCGTAAGATGGCCGACGGGCTACTAGTTTTGGTTTTTTTGCATTACGTCATATAGTTTCCGAAAATGCTATAAAATATATCACAGTTTTGAAAAAAAATTCTACATAATACATAGGGATACATCCAAGACATACAATGTCACATGAATACAACAATACAACATACAAGAACAACATCCGACTACGGATGAAACAAAAACCGAAACTCAAACAATAACCACCCTGCTAGCCGAGGCTGCCGACCTGGAACCTATCCCCTGATCGAAGAAGCAGAAGAAGAACTCCAAAACAAGCAAGCATCGCTCTCGCGTCATGAAAATCGTGAAACCTGTACCTGCAGCTGTTGTGTAGTAATCTGTGAGCCACGAGGACTCAGCAATCCCATTACCATGGGTATCAAGACTAGCAAAGCTTACTGGGAAAGGAAGGGGTAAAGTGGTGAGGTTGCAGCAGCGGCTAAGCAAAGTATGGTGGCTAACATACGCAAAAGAGAGCGAGAAGAGAAACAAAGGAACGGTCATCAATTAGTAATGATCAAGAAGTGATCCTGAACTCCTACTTACGCCAGACATAACCCAAGAACCGTGTTCTCCTCTCGATCAACCCCGAAAAGAGACACTCACGGTTACACACACGGTTGGTGTATTTTAGAAGAGTTTGCTTCAAGTTTACTACAACCGACATTAACAAATTCCCATCGCCACATAACCGCGGCACGACTTTCGAAAGTTCAAACCCTACGAGGTGTCCCAACTTAGCCCATGATAAGCTCTCGCGATCAACGAAGGATATTCCTTCTCCCGGGAAGACCGATCAGTCTCGGAATCCCGCTAAAAGACATTTCGACAAGAATAAAACAAGACCAGCAAGACCGCCCGATCGCGCCGACAATCCCGATAGGAGCTGCACATATCTCGTTCTCGAGGCAACACCGGATAAGCTAAGCGTCACAGTACCGACGTAACCCAAGTTGCCAAGGGATGGTCCCATACGGTGCTCTAGTTTGGACCAACACTTAGACAAGCATTGGCCCGGGGCTGAATAAAGATGACCCTTGGGTTAATTACTCCCAAGGGAAAATAGGTGGCGGTGAGGCAAATGGTAAAACCAAGGTTGGGCCTTCTTTGGAGGAGTCTTATTCAAAGCGAACTGTCAAGGGGTCCCATAAATCACCCAACCGCGTTAGGGACGCAAAATCCGGGAACATAATACCGATATGACGGAAACTAGGGCGGCAAGAGTGGAACAAAACACCAGGCATAAGGCCGAGCCTTCCACCCTTTACCAAGTATATAGATGCATTAATAATATAAGAGATATTGTGATATCCCAACAAAATCCTGTCCACCATGGAGCAATCTTCAACTTCACCTGCAACTAGAAACGCTATAAGAGGGGCTGAGCAAAGCGGTAACATAGCCAAGCAATGGTTGCTAGGAAGGGTAACAAAGGTTAGAGTTTCATGGCAATTTGGGATGGCTTGATAAACAGGTAATAGGTAGCGCAGCATAGCGATAGAACGAAGCAACTGGCATAGCAATGATAGTAGTGAGATCCAGGGTAGCGGTCATCTTGCCTGAAATCCCGCTAGGAAGAAGAACGAGTCCATGAAAAAGATGAAAGGATGAAGCCGAACCGAGCGTAGACGAACGAATCCTCACGATCGCATAGCAAACAGAACTAACAAGAAGAAGCACACAACATAGTAAACACACCATACATGAACAAGGCATGATGCACAAACAAGCATGATGCATGACAAGACTACATGAAGTTACTCATGGCAAAAGATGATGCATACAAGACCAACACATCAAAGCAAGTTTAAATGAGGCCGGAAACAACATAGAACAATTCCGGTAAGTCCTCATATGCAAATTTCGAAATTGGTACAGATCTGAATAAACCTTAAGTTCAAGTGGTTAAACAGCCAGTTAAGATGCACCAAGATGATCTACACGAAATTCTAGTCAAGTTACATATAAAGTTCATTTAATTCGGAGCTACGGCCTAGAAGATATGAACAAAACAAGATAAGCATGACATTGATACAAAATGCATACAAACATCAAGCAAACACCTCGAAACAAGGATGCAACATGATAATATGAAACTACATGCAAAATCAAGCAAGTTTCATATAGACCACACTCAAAACGGAGCAACGGTTCAACACACACACACTATACAAGTTATAGCAACAATCTGTCCAAAACAGCAACTAGGCATATTGCAAGCACCAAAACAACATGCTACAGGACCTCAACATTAAAATAAAAGACATGGGCATGATGTACATGTAAAGCATAACAAAACATGAACACTGAGCTATCTCCAGAAATCACTAGAACATGCTCAAACACACATGGCAAGATAGCAAATAATAACAGTTCAGACTTTGCAGAAAATAACATCAGGTTGCAATGTTTAGAGCTATCAAACAACATGTTACAGGAACTTATCAATGCAAACAAAGGCATGGCATGAATCTACTAATTGCATAGAACAAAAGTCCTTTAGTGACCATGAGCCAAAAAGGATCAGAAGATATGATGACACCCACGTAAAGATAGCAAGTTATATTACAGATTCATACATGGCAGGAACAACAATAAGTAGACATGTTGGTGAGCTTGAACCACTCACCACAGAGCAATACATGGCATGGCAAGGCAACTCACAGTAAGAAGACATGTTTATAAAGCTAAGCATGGCAAGAGCAAGTTCATAGAGTGCATGGATCACTAACAACAATCATGGCAACATTGAACTTAATTTTAACACGCTGACAGCAACATTATTTGGCAAATTGAGAGCAAGATTACAAAAAGTTACAGCAGACTATAATTGCAACAAAAGGCATGGATGGATAGAACAAGACATGTATAACAAAACATCCTTAGTGAACATCTCCAGATTATGCATAGAATGACTTGTAGCAGCAGGTTTACATAGCATCATGATATAGCAGATTCAGACATGCAAAACAGCAACAACAAGTACCCTACTTAACAAGCTTGATGCACTCACTACAGGAATTACAAAAATACATGGATAGCACCACTGTGAAGATGGCATGATGTAGCACAAAACACATGTATAGCTCATGTTCATAAGATGAACACATCAAATGCAACAAAAATAACAAATCATCAAGTTATAACAGTTTCAGCAGGTTAACATCAACATGCACTCTTGCAACGAAGATTCAGGCATCAAGAGAGCTCAAATGAAAATGGTGCAATGGAACGAAATGAAGTACTCGTCGAAACGAACAATTCGACATATTACACGCACAAAACGGAGCTACGGATGCAGAGATACGGCATGACAAACATGGCATGATAATGACATAGATTCGGGGACTTAGAAGAAAAAAAATGGACCTCGGGGAGAGTGGACGGAGGGGTTTCGGGACGGAGCGGGCCGTTTGGATCGGCGGCTGGGTGGATTTGATCTAGCCCGGGCGGAACCGGGACGAGGCGGTCGCCGACGGCGGCGAGGAACTCCGGCGAGCCCGCGGTGGCCGGAGCGAGCGGGAGGGGCGGCCGGAGGAGGCCGGGCCGACCAGATCTGGTCTGCCTGGCGGATCTGCGGCGGGAGAGCCGGAGGCGGAGGTCGGCGGCCGGAGGCGGCAGGCGAAGCTCCGGCAGGCGGCGACCTCGGCGGCGCGGAGGCCGACACGGGCGCGAAACCTGGTGGCGGAGGCGAGCGCCGTCCGGCGAGGGCGGCGCAGGGCGCCGGGACGGCGCGGCCGGACGGCGGCGGCGCCGACGCCAGCGGCGGCTCGGGCGGCGGGTTCTTGCTGGCGAGGAGGCGCGGCGCAGCGGCGGGGGCAGCCAGCGCGGGCGGGCGGGCAGCCTTGAAGCCAGGCAGCCGTGGGCTGGAGCGGGCAGCGGAGGGAGGCGGCGGCGCGCCACGTGGCAGGGGCGGATTGGCTGCGGGCGCGGGCGGACATGTCCGGCCCGGTCCGGATGTGTCCGGTGGCGGCGGGGAGGATTAGGCTATGGTTTTGTCCGAGAATTTGGACGGGGAGGGCATATTTATAGGTAGAGGGAGCTAGGAGAGTTCAAATGAGGAGCGGTTTTCGCCCACACGATCGTGATCGAACGACCGATAGCATGGAGGGGACTTAGATGGGTTTTGCGCCAGTTTGGAGAGGTGTTGGGCTGCAAGGAGAAGGGGGCTTTGCGGTTACTCGGTTAACCGTTGGAGTATCAAACGACCTCCAAATGGCACGAAACTTGACAGGCGCTCTACCGGTGCTATACCAAGGCCGCTTGGCAAACCTCGGTCCATTCCGAGAAAGTTTAATACCCGCACATGAAAAGAGGCAAAAGGGGGACGCCGGAGGGCATAAGAGTGCCGGATTGCAAAACGGACAACGGGGAAAATGCTCGGATGCATGAGACGAACACGTATGCAAAATGAGATGCACATGACGACATGATATGAAATGCAGATGATGACGTGGCAAAGTGCAACACGCAAGCAAATGACATGGCAATGTCGGCGAATAACTGGAAGACACCTGGCGCATCGAATCCGGGGCATTACAGGTTAGCTTAGGTTTAGCTCATGTTTGTGTGAGAGCCTTGCTCATCCACTTGGTTACTTTTCCTCGGAGCTCAGGACCTCTACGGAGAAGATCCACCAAGCGGATTCAAGACCCCCTTCTAGGCTGGACCCCATCAAGACCTCCTCTCGGAGAAGAACGGCTACTTGTGTATTCTTACCTTTGTTGATTGTGGATCATATGTACCTCTTTGTGTTCGGTGATCTAGCACTTGTGTGATTGATTCCTTGTTGGTTGAGCGATCTCTCTCTCGTTTCCTCCGTATTTCCCTTTGTTCTTCCGCGTGTTCTTCGTGATTCCCCGTAGGATCCACTCCAAACGTGAAAGATCATCCACGTAGGGTTCCGCCTTACATCATCTTGGTATCATGAGCCACGTTGATCACGTTTTTGGAGCCCTTACCCCGTGTTTTCTAGCTTGATTTTGTTGTTTTCGTCCTAAATCCGAAAATCCCCACCAAAAACTAACACCATTCACGAGCTACCTTTGGTGTTTCAATCACTTTTGCAGGAATTTCAAGATGTTTTCCCCGATGAGCTACCTCCGGGTCTACGTCCTCTTCGAGGCATTGAGCATCGAATCGACCTCATACCCGGAGCGCCTCTACCAAACAAAGCTCCATACCGAGTCAATCCCGAAGAAACCAAGGAGATTCAACGGCAAGTACAACAACTAATCGACAACGGTCATGTACGTGAAAGCTTAAGCCCTTGTGCCGTTCCCGTTATACTTGTACCTAAGCCCGATGGAAGTTTTCGCTTGTGTTCCGATTGTAGACCTATAAATGCTATCACCGTCCGCTATAGGCATCCCATTCCTTGCTTAGATGATATGCTTGATGAACTTAGTGGAGCCAACTTTTTCTCAAAAATTGACCTTAAAAGTGGCTATTATCAAATCCGCATACAAGAGGGTGATGAATGGAAAACTGCTTTCAAAACCAAATTTGGTTTATATGAGTGGTTAGTGATGCTTATGGGTCTTTCAGAGGCTCCCGGTACTTTCGTGCGTCTTATGCATCATGTGCTTCGTCCTTACATTGGAATCTTTGTTGTGGTTTACTTTGATGATATTCTTGTGTTTAGCAAAACCATGAAAGAGCACATCAATCATGTAAAATCTGTGTTGCAAACTCTTCGCAAGGAAAGCCTTTATGCAAACTTGAAAAAATGCACTTTTGGCGTTGACAAAGTGGTTTTCTTGGGTTTTGTAGTATCCTCAAAGGGTGTCCATGTTGATGAATCTAAAATTGAAGCAATTAAAACTTGGCTCCAACCCACCAATTTGCAACAAGTGCGAAGTTTTCTTGGTCTTATGGGTTTTATCGTCGCTTTGTGAAAGATTTTAGCACAATTGCCGCTCCTTTGCATGCATTGAGTAAGAAGAATACTCCCTTTGTTTGGGGAACTTTGCAATCAACCGCTTTTGATGAGCTCAAGTCTTTTCTTACTCATGCTTCGATTCTTGCTTTGCCCAATTTTGACAAAACTTTTGAGGTTCATTGTGATGCAAGTGGTACCGGAATTGGCGGAGTTTTGATGCAAGAAAAACGAGCCATCGCTTATTTTAGTGAAAAACTCTCCGGTGCTCAACTTAACTATCCCATCTATGACAAAGAATTGTATGCGTTAGTGCGTGTGCTACATGTTTGGGAACATTATCTTAGACCTCATGAGTTTGTCATCCATACCGATCATGAAACGCTTAAGTACCTCAAAGGTCAAACTAAATTGAACAAGCGTCATGCAAAATGAAGTGAATTTATTGAATCTTTTCCTTATGTGATCAAGTACATTAAGGGTAAAGAAAATGTAGTTGCCGACGCGCTTTCCCGCATATGCATCCTTGTCACTCAACTTGAGTTGAATGTTATTGGTTTTGAGCATATAAAAGACTTGTATGAGCATGATCCATCTTTTGCTATTCCTTATGCTAAGTGTTTGACGCATACTTCTTGGGAACAATATTACATCAAGGATGCTTATCTTATGAGAGCTAACAAACTATGCATTCCCGAGTCTTCTCTTCGTTTGCTCCTTTTGCAAGAGGCTCATGGAGGCGGACTCATGGGACACTTTGGATGTGACAAGACATTCGCCACGCTCTCCAACAACTACTTTTGGCCCAAGATGTTCCGCGACGTCTCACGCTTCACCACCCGATGCTATACATGTCGCAAAGCTAAGTCTAATCCTCAATCTCATGGTCTTTACATGCCTCTTCCTATTCCTTATCAACCATGGGAAGACATTAGTATGGATTTTGTACTTGGTTTGCCTAGGACTCAAAATGGAAAGGATTCCGTGTTTGTTGTTGTGGATAGATTTTCTAAGATGGCACATTTCATTCCTTGCAACAAGATAGACGATGATTCACATGTTGCAAATCTCTTTTGTAGGGAAATCTTGCGACTCCATGGCGTACCAAAGACAATCGTCTCCGATCGTGATGTCAAGTTGTTGAGTTACTTTTGGAAGACCCTATGCGCCAAGCTCGGAATCAAGCTCTTGTTCTCATCGGCATACCATCCTCAAACCGACGGCCAAACGGAGGTGACGAACCGCACACTATCCACTCTACTTCGTGTCTTGATCAAGAAGAACATCAAGGAGTGGGAAGCATGTCTACCCATCGCCGAGTACGCCTACAACCGTGCAAGACATTCGACTACCGGCAAGTCCCCCTTCGAGGTCGTCTACGGTTTCAACCTGTTGTCACCATTGGACATTCTACCACTTCCTCTCCAAGAGCGCACCAACATGGATGCGAGTGCACGGGCAAGCTACATCAAGAAGATGCACGAAGATACAAGGCACACCATCGAGCGCCAAGTACAACGACTAGCAACCAAGCTCAACGCCAACAAGCAACCCATGGTCTTCAACATTGGTGATCTAGTGTGGCTACACCTTCGCAAGGACCGCTTCCCCAAAGAGCATAAGTACAAGCTTCTCCCTCGAGCCGATGGACCTTTCAAGGTGCTATGCGCTTCTAGCGACAACGGTTACAAGATCGACCTACCTCGAGACAAATACAACGTGAGCGACATCTTCAACGTCAAGGACCTCGCACCATACCATGGAGATGAAGCTTTTGATCCGAGGTCGGATCGCTCCCAAGGGGGGAGATGATGCGGAGCATCCCACGATCATCCCCATGGATCTACATCCGTCTCATCAAGAGCCAAGAGGACCCATGACACGAGCTAGAGCTAGAGCTCTCGAGAACGAGGTGACTTCCTTCCTTAGTTATATCACATATGATCCACTCGAGACATGGCTACTACCTAAGTCCGATATGCTATGCATCATTAGGTGTCAAGAGGAACCTTCCGAAGATGCACGTGAAGACGGACGAGCCGCCAAGTCCACGGATGAAGAGGACCACGGAAACGGGCAAGTTCACCCTCCAGGCCCCGGACATCCGGCCCCTGGAGACGCCAACACCGCAGCCGCAGCCCAGCCAGGAACCCTACAGGGCCCGGACATCCGGCCACCAGGCCCCGGACATCCGGCCAGAAGCCCGGAAATCCGGTGCCACGCACCCGATTCGGCAGAAGTGGCATCCTCCGGCCCGGACATCCGGCCCCCAGCCCGGACATCCGGCGCCTCCTGAAGCCCCGGACATCCGGCCCGACGCCCGGACATCCGGCTCCACCTGTCTGCGCCTGATGAAGGGCCGATGCCCATGTACCTCTTCGCCCCTAGACTATATATACTCCATCCCTTCCTCTTTCTAGGGTTAGCTTAGGTTTAGCTCATGTTTGTGTGAGAGTTTGCTCATCCACTTGGTTACTTCTCCTCGGGCTCGGGACCTCTACGGAGAAGATCCCCCAAGCGGATTCAAGACCCCCTTCTAGGGTGGACCCCATCAAGACCTCCTCTCGGAGAAGAACGGCTACTCGTGTATACTTACCTTTGTTGATTGTGGATCATATGTACCTCTTTGTGTTCGGTGATCTAGCACTTGTGTGATTGATTTCTTGTTGGTTGAGCGATCTCTCTCTCGTTTCCTCCGTGTTTCCCTTTGTTCTTCCGCGTGTTCTTCGTGATTCCCCGTAGGATCCACTCCAAATGTGAAAGATCATCCACGTAGGGTTCCGCCCTACATCAAACTTGTTTTTATCTTAATTTGAAAATGTGAAAACAACTTGGCGAACAAAACTATGGCGGGAAAATGATTAGGACAACTGAAATCGAACACACTGGAAACCATCTTGTGCCCAATTGAACCCTTCCATCACAGGTTGATAGGCCCTTGAAATAACAATGTTCAAGAAAGCATTTTTAAGTGGACTCTTTGACACCAAGCTATGGCGGAATGCCTCGCTTTGGCCTAGGCGAAGCATTAGGTGGCCAATAAGGTATTCCGGTGAGAAATTGGTCGTCTCTAGTGATAAATCGGCCTTCTCCGCCGCGAAATCGACAACTGTGATGAGAGATAGTTCTTCTCCAGCGAGGAATCGACAATCCCGGTGAGGAATAGGCCTTCTCCGAAGAGGTGACGACGCCATGGAAAAGAAGGTTGCGGCTGCCTGCAGCAGAGAAGTATGCAAGCAAAACTCTAGTACTTAATTGGGCCAAGATGTGCCTTTTAAAGGCGGGCCTTTACTTTCTTCTAGATTTGCCATGTTTTCTTTCATAAGGTGGACTTTTTTAAGATGAACCATGATTTGCACATAATGCTTAAGCATGCTAAGCGCCGAGCGAGTGCCTATCGCTTCACTTCCGCTTCACGCTTTCTTGATTTTTTTTAAATAATGCTAGGTCCATTCGTATGGTTAAAGAGTGGATTTTCTATCCTGCAATGTAACTACACCTTCTATCTAGGCCATCCAACTTTGCAACAATATCCGTGTTGTCTTTACATAAAAATTTCTCTTTTTTGTTTCTTCCAAACAAGATAACATTTGATCATGAAACTTTGCAGGTCAACGGCATACAAGTACAACTCCGTGTAAGATGTTTTCGATTTCTTTGAGGCAACAGAAATTTGTCAAACTATTAATTTTGTGCACGGCCACAACTTTCCCATGGTTAGATTGCTGTGCGATATCTGTCCAAAATGTGTACCCTGCTCCTCTTCATATAATTCTCCACCCGCGTCGGTCATCCGGATCAGAACAGAAAACATCACATATAGGTCCTTCAGACGGGACCTATAACTCTTTTTTTTTTTGAGAAACACAGTGCAACACACACAAAGATCCTACATCTCAGCCACAAGCACCTCGTAGTGGACAGGTATGTCATACCACTGAAAGAATAGCGTTATACCATTGAAAGAAGCCGTGCCAAGTCTAGGACTTGAACCCGGGTGGGTTGATTCCACCATAAAAAATATAACCGTCTGAGCAATGCTTAGGGCCCGTTCGGAAGTGATCTGGCTCCGCGGTTCTTCAGAAGCGGGCGAGGAGCTGGCCGAACGCCGCAGCTTCGAGAAGCCCGCTCCCGGAATCCGCTCGGCCCGTAGTGCAAAAAACTGAAGCTACGATCGCCCAGCTCCTGGAAAACGAGAAGCGGGAGTTGCTGGAAATTACATGGAATGCCCTCCCGAAGTGCCTTCTCGAAGCGTTTTCTTCTCGCTACAGGGCACGCAGCGAAACGTTTTCTTGCTACAGGCGGCGGCGTTTTCTGCTGCGAGCGAACGCTGGCTCCCGCTAGAAGCTAGCTAGTGCTGGCTCGTGGAGAAGCTGGCTCGTTAGGGAATCCAGACCACTTCCGAACGGGCCCTTAGTTTTCCCTGAACCATTTATTTTAGAGCAAAGAAGAAAAAATAGTCAGGAGGTGACCAAATCGCAGAATACAGCACACAATATTCTGCACCAGTCTCCTCATCGACTCGAGCACGTAGTGCATGTAAACTTATGCATAAATCTCCAAGCTTTTTTTAAGGTATAAATCTCCAATTAGCTGATGATCATTACATGTATTGTCGGCACATAATTTATTTTATCGATATATAGTTGAAACGCGTGTGATCTGGCGAGGTCGGAGCGTCTGCCTAGTGATACAACACATTGGGCATTTTGAAAGTAGAATTTCCGATACTTAAAATCCAGCTACAGTATCAAAATTCCACAACAAATTCCAAGTCTCCTTTTAGTGATAACACAATATTCTTACTTCTCCAGTAACTACAACAAATTTGCCTCAAGATAGGAATGGAGAGAAAATACATGATGTGGTTTTTTCGATAAAGAGAATATATTAACATATAGAAGATCCCAGTTACAAGGTCTAACTAGAATTTTGGTGACCCGATGACTAAGATACATTGCATTGTGCTTCTCCCATTGTTCACAAACAATCACCATATCATCTTGAAATTCCTTTCAAAACATAGGCATATTACTTCGCTAGTAAACTGCAGCAACAAAGCTTGCACCACCTTCTGTTTTGGTGTACTATGATAAATACTGATCACAATGAAGCGAGGGCCATCAAGCATTTAGATGGAGCCACCTTCACTCAATAGGTGTGTGCGATACTTGTCTCTGATCACCAGTAGCTCTCTAGTAGCATCCCCAATCTGCATGCGATCAGTTGGCAGTTCCTTCGAGCATAATATCCCAATGTGCAGCACTGAAGTGATGCATGCAGCTCTCATGGTTGTCCCTTCCTCCAGTGAAGATAATAAACACAGATCGACCAGGTTGCTGGCTTGGTCTCTCAGTGCTATCTCGACGTAACTATGTAGGTTTAGGTCTTGCAGAAAGTCACCATCAGTTGGCCTTTTACCAGTGAACAACTCTAACAACAGTATTCCATAGCTATATGTATCACCATAGACCGAGACTTCATTTCCTTGACCGTACTCTGGAAAAGGATTGTATGTGAAACTAGTTTCGTATGAGAAATTGGTACATAAAAGATGAATAATAGTGGTTAATGGCAAACCTGGGGCAGCATATCCAATTGTTCCCCTTCTTGTAGCCCAGCCACTTGATATCTCCGGGAGGCTAGTATCATCCTGGTGCAAGAACCTTGCAAGTCCAAAGTCACCCACATGGGCAACCTTGTCATTATCGAGGAGAATATTGCTTGGCTTAAGATCACAATGAACTATTGGCACTGGCTTATTGTGGTGAAGGTATTTGAGCGCTGAACCTACATCAATGGCAATGTCTATCCTTTGGGTAAGACTGAGCACGCCATGGCTCCCATCTTCCAGGAGACGGCTGTGTAGCCATTGATCAAGATCTCCATTCGGCATGAACTCAAATACGAGAGCTTTGAAGTCTAGACCCCTGAAATCAATACTTGAGCAGATGGTCAATATCTTCACAAGGTTTCGATGTCTGATGCATCTTAAAGTCTCACATTCTGCAATAAAGCTTTGAGATGCCCCTCGCTGATGGAGGTTGAGCACCTTCACAGCGACAATCATTTCCTGGTCTCCATTCATCATTGTTCCTTTGTACACGGAGCCGAAGCTTCCGGTGCCTAAGAGGTTCTGATAAGCAAAACCACTTGTTGCTCTCACTAGTTCAACATAGGTAACCCTCATATGTTGTCCACTATGGAGCGATGGAACCCTTCTAATCTTTGTAAACTTGCTTCTCAATTTCCGTTGCGCAAATAGTGCAAATAGTACTATGATAATGCAAAGAACCGCACTGCCTACTGAGATCAACACCACAATCTTGTGAGACCACTTCTTGGATGAGCAGGGATGCAAGTTGAATTGGGGGATACCTCCACATAAGCCATAGTTCCCTTCGATCAGAGCTGCACCTGCATTCAGAAATAATCCACGTTTTGGAACTTCACCTTCAAAATTGTTGAATGATATGTTCAGGGTAGCAAGCCCCCGCATGTCCCCAAGGAAGACTGGGATGTCCCCCGACAAGTTGTTTCTTGAAACATCAAGAACTAGAAGGCCTTTCATCTGTGACATTGATGCTGGAATTGTGCCCTGAAGTAGGTTTCCTTCCATACTGAGATACTGCAAACTTCCACACTGAGCTAGAGAGGCAGGAACTAAGCCAGTTATCCTGTTGTCAGACACATCCAAAGATCCAAGATGCACTAGATTACTAACTTCTGGTGGAATTGTCCCAGTTAACTTATTGCCTTGGAGCTCCATGGAAACAGATAGTGTCGATATGAGGAAAATCTCTTTTGGTATAGGACCAACAAACTGATTGAATTGTAGGCTTAGTGTCTCCAAAGGACAACTTCTAAGGCTGGATGGTATGGGACCAATAAGCATATTTTGGGCCAGGACGAGTGTATTTAATGCTGTGAGATTTCCAAGTTTTGGTGGAATTGGTCCAGATAAACTGTTGTTTGCCAAGTATAGTTCACCCAGGATCCCAAGGTTGCCAATCGACTCGGGAATTTTCCCATGTAGGAAATTACCTTCCATCTGCAAGTGTTGCAAGTTGACAAGGTTTCCAATTCCTTCAGGTATATTTCCCCGTAGCATGTTGTCCGACACGCTGAAATATCTTAAGTTTGTGGAAAGATTTGCTATTGAATTTGGTAGCACCCCTTCTAGTTTGTTATTGCTTAGAGTCAGGTACTGCAGCATACTACAGTTTGTCAGGCTAGAAATGAAGTCCCAATCTGCATCATTCCTTGCCTCTAGTTGACCATCTGAGAGAATCAGTATTGATAAGCTCTTCATGGTAGATCCAAGACATTTTGGTATTGCTCCAGAAAGAAAGTTTTCAGCCAATTGAATTGCTTCAAGCATTGAAGCATTGCATAAAGACTCTGGGATGGACCCATGAAATTGATTAAAGCTTAAGTCAAATAGCTGGAGTTCTGGACACTTATTACCCAAGTCATCTGAAATGGATCCCCTGAGTCTGTTGTTTTGAACGTCAAATTTTTGGATGAATGAAAGATTGTAGACCGAAGGTGGCATAGTACCCTCGAGTTGATTCTCTTTCAGATTAAAGTTAATGAGGGAACTAAGTTTTCCAAGAGAGTGAGGGATTGAGCCTGTAAGGCTATTAGATGCGAGAGAAAGGATGTTGAGGAGATTCAGATTTCCTAAGGATTCAGGGATGCTACCAGTTAGGCCATTTGTTTGGACATCTAGAACTAGTAGAGATGAGAGATTTCCTAGGGTAGGTGGAATCGGCCCGGATAGCTGGTTGTTTGACAGATACAAAATCTGTAATTTCTGAAGGCCTCCAAGAGAGGCAGGAATAGAACCAGACAGGCCATTGAAATAAAGATCTAAATAGGTTAAGTTTTTAAGATTTCTAATTTGCGTTGGGATTTCTCCTACTAGCATGTTTGAGTTCAGAACAAGATGGGTCAGACCTTTCAGGTTTCCAATCTCCACAGGGATACTTCCTGTAAGGTTGTTGTATCCAAGAGCCAGTACCTCAAGATTATGCAGGGATGTCAACTCCCGGGGCACTGAGCCTGTATGCATGTTGTACATCAGACCAATAACTCGAAGCTGCACACAAGTGGCCAATGTCGGCGGGATCTCCCCGCCGATGGAGTTGTTGCTGAGGTTCAGATACTCGAGCTGTACGAGATGTCCAATCTCTGATGGTATGGCACCGTAAAAGCGATTCTCTTTAAGGCCAAAATGCCTGAGGTAAGTCAGATTACCTACGGAAGAGGCAATGATGCCAAGAAGGTTGAAGCCGTGAAGATCCAGTGCTACGACACGGCCGCGGCGGCGGCCACGCGTGCCACAGGCCACTCCGCACCATTGGCACATAGGGATCGACTGGTTTCCCCATGAATTCAGTGCTTGGAATGGATCTCCTTTAATCAGAGATCTGAATGACATGAGCGCTTGGTGGTCAGTGGCGCTTGTTGTGGCTGTTTCAGCACTGGACAAGGTGGCTACATGAACGGTGTTAGCCAAACATGGGAGACAAAGGGAGGCAAACACCAAAACCTTCATGACTACCATGATCGACATGTTTAGGCGACGCAAATAAAAGCTTGGTGTGCAGACTAGAAGCTTGGTGTGCCTTATACATTGATTCTTTCTCTCTGCGGGGAATTTAGATGGTGATTCGTGGCACGTTGAGTATAGCCGTCGGTTTCATGCTCGTCATTTTCAATCGTATATGACCGCAGACTGCACAGTGATCCAAGTCTACGCACAGTCTGGCTGGCCAAATGTCCTGTTCAAAACTCCCTAATGGGCACTACGTCTGCATCCACTAGAGTGATGCTCTATGGGCACGCCGATGAAAAGATGGCCTGACGCTGGACTCCATATCCGCTGATGCTCTATGGAGGTTCGTTATCAACTAGTGCGTTGAAAGCAGAAATTGCACCGATGGTGCCACTGACGGGAGGTTCATTATCCACTAGTGTGTTGAAGGCAGAAATTGCACCGATGATGCCAGTTTAGTCAGTGGAAGTGGGAAGAATAAAATGCACAATTACAACAGCAAGTTGTTGCAAAGGTGAAAGTTGAGTTTCACATATCAACTTATAAATCTCACAATAAGTGTGGCCTTAACCAAGGGGAATCCTATTCCCCGCGTACCGCAGGCGATAGAGAGCAAACGTGCAACCCTAGGAGGCGAGCGCCCTGCGCTATATGGGCCGACCCATCCCGGTTTATGAATTATCATTTTTTTTAAAATTCGTGAACATTTGTTGAAATTTGGAATATTTTGAATACTTGTGATTTTTTTAATTCCGAACATTTTTAAAATTTGTGAACATTTTTTTTATTTTTTTCAACATTTTTTAAATTTAAAACTTTTGTGAAATCCTGAACATTTTCTTTAAAGCAGAAAAATAAAAACTTAAAAATTAAAAATAAATAAAGGAGGGGTCGCCGTAATGGGAGCAACTAGTCCGTGAGCACCTCGTACGGGGTGGGGGTGTCGCAGTGGACACCGCAGGAGCAACCCAATGTGACATTTGATATGCCAATTGTTGCCATGTGTCACGTGCTTGACGCATCCGTGGGTACATTCTTTTATGCGTTTTTTTGGTCTTTTCGGATTTGGGTTGTTTCTCAGGGTACATAAATTATTTTTTATTCTTTTTATTTTCTCTCGTGAAGCGCATTTTTTTGTTTCACATTGTGCTTCTTCGTGCTTCCCAAAAAGTTGAAATACTATTATGCTTCATCATGAAGGACATGTGTGCTTTTTAAATTTTTTTTGAAAACCATAGTTGTGCTTCACCATGAAGCACAATAGCGTGAGATACATCTACATTTCCCGAAAAGGGGAAAGCATAGTTGTGCTTCATGGTGAAGCTCACCCGAAAAGTGAAAAAACTAAAAATATTCCTTTTTTTTGTTCCGGTCTGTTTTTTTTTTCCGCTTTTACTTGAGAAATTTTTTGTTGACCAACATATTAACATGGAATATAGTTTTGAAGATCTCGACACGAGAAACGCAACAATGAAAACAATTCATGATTTGAACGACTGGTTTAAGAGATAAATTGTTTTCAAAAATACATATCTATGAAAAAACACAAAGTTCTCATGTTGTGATAAGTGACACACTTATCACTATCAGTAAAGTGGTGGGAACGTCTTCTTTCATCAAATGTACACCAAACGCAGAAGGTTTTATATAAATCCAAAAAATGCGAGCATTGGTGTTAAGTCT
The DNA here is from genome assembly GCA_021605205.1 of Aegilops longissima. NCBI lineage: Eukaryota > Viridiplantae > Streptophyta > Magnoliopsida > Poales > Poaceae > Aegilops > Aegilops longissima. The sequence continues at coordinate 588,443,974 of CM038682.1, forward strand.
ACAGCTTAAACCTGGGCCGGTATGTCCTCTTCGCTCTTCGTATTATCGTTTTCTTAGATGCTCTTCGTATTATGATTGATGTCAGAAGTGAACTAAAACCAGAGGTATACTTTTCTCACCGGTTGGGTTTGGGGGCCTCTGTGCGATTGCTCCGCTTGCACGCACTCGTCACGCAGGCCGGCTTAGCCGCAGCTCTCCGCATGCGCCGCCCCTCGTCGCGATTCTGCTCGCAGCACAACATGGCTCTGCCGCCTTGCCGTTCTTGTCGCGTAGGAGCTCCTGGATGATTCCCAGCGCAGCCAAAGACCGCTACTAGAAGGACAACCGGCAGGTTGGTGCCATTTAATTTTGTGTGAATTTCCTCTTTGTTGTCATTTTGGTGGGAATTAAGGCAGATTCTGGTGCTGCTTGCGTTTATCTCTGGCCCATGGAGAATTTGAGGCACTAATCTTCGTTTTGTTCGCATCTCACACTCTGCCCGTAAGGTGTTTGTTGAAATTGCATTCTTGTGTGATGCAGCAAGTTAGGCACAACAGCGTTTAATCAAGCAGCCAAAACGAAGTACGGATTAGTTATCGCCATGGAATTGCTGTACTTAACCAACAACGTTTAGGACTTAGTTATCGCCATGGCACTCTTGTACTTGTTGTCCAGCTTAGAGTCACAGTTACCACCATCGTATCAACATAGTTACCAAGTTGTCTAGATTAGACTATCATCATGACATGAAATTAGTGATACCATCATGGCATCGATGTAGTTACCTATCTTCTTCCTCTGTAAAGAAATATAAGAGCGTTTAGAACTTTTAGATCACTAGAGGGAGTATATCTTTTACGATTATGACCATAAGTCCATAACATCAATATAGTTACCCCGTGGTGGCAGGTGGTGGTAGCCCGAGCCGGCTCCCAGGATGGCGGCGGCGGGGCACCTCGTCGAGCTTAGGCTTCCTTGCCAGCCCACCCGTTCGCCGGCGGCGCCCTGCGCCAGCACGTCTCTGATGGCTGCCTGCTATGCTGCCCCTGCCCGCCCACCCTGCTACCGGGCGTTGCGAGCTCCTGCCACCGGCGATGTGCGTCCATCTCTCCCCCCTCCCTGCGTCAGATCTGGGATCCTGGCGAGGCATGTCCTATCGTCGACTTCTTCTTTATTGCTGGCGCTAGACCTGGGGTTGGGGGTGGTGTGCTCCTCCGCTGGTCTCGGGCCGCCCTTGCGGCGCCGCCACAACACTCTTCTCCTCCGAGCTGTGGCCTTGACTTCAAAATGATGGATTTTTTGGCATGCTTCAGCGGCGCCTGCTGGCGTTCTGCAAGTGCTCGTGCCCTTGCGATGGACCCCTTGCTGGTGTAGCTCGGGACCCGGTGACCCTTGACTTGCGTTTTCCGGTGTCCTTAGGTTGCCGGTGTCTCTTCCGGCGCGACACTGGCCCCGGCGTTCTGGAGGTTGCATCTCCTCAGGCCTCGATACCAGCCCCGGTGACCCGGATCTGCGTCTCTTCCATTTGCCAGCTCGTTGGGATCGCCTGTCGCCACCACGTCCCCTCTATCAGCCCCTTTCGCCTCGCCGACCCTCCAATCTCCCAACCCCGGCCACCTTGTTGCCTCGACCCTCATAATGTCCAAAGTTTGTGTGTCCGGCGCGTCTACCCTTCTGGTGGTGGTGGCTTTTCGACCTACCTGTGACTTCCGACTCCCGAGTCCTGGTCTGATGGCTTTGGAATTGCTCAGGCATAGGCCAAAGAGAAATCCTTTCTTGGCTTGCCGGTGCTGGCGGTGACACTGGCGAGTGTCGTCTCCTGCCTGGAGGCGTTGCCACGACATTTGCGCTCCACTTCACTCGGTGGAGGTAGGCTGTTGTCCCCGTGGACACTTCTGTGGTGGCGATGAAGATGTTGTGATGGGATCGGCGAGGCTTCTACTGGAGATGTAGTCGGCGAGATAGGGGATGTCGCTGATGGGGAGGCGATGGGTTGCTTCGAGGTAGAACTCGACCATCTCGATGTAGTACTCCGGTGCAAGAGGGGCACGTGCGCTGGAGACTGGTGCCACCATGGTGCCATCCCCATCCATGTGGTCCAGATGGTGTAGCCCTTTCGTTCTTCATGGTGGTGGTGGTTATCACCATGGTATTGATATAGTTACTCATCTACCCTGCTACAGTTATCACCATGGTAGTTTTGTAGTTATCAAGTTCTCCCGATTGCTTGTTTGCTACCATCAAGGAAACGTGTAGATACCTGACAATTCAGGTTATAGTTGCTACCGTGGCACTTATATAGTTACCCAATTGTTCAGACTACAATTACCATCATAGCACCAGTGCAGTTACCCGCAATCAAAGTTACAATTATCAACATGGCAATTTTATGTAGTTGCATGATGCCCATGTTGTAGTTACGGGTATCTCGCGACACCATCACCCGGGCATGAGCTCACCTCGCTCTCTGCTACCGAGTCCCTGCTACCGCTTTGCTCTACCGCTTGTAGTTACATAATTTGCCTCAAGATAGGAACGTAGAAAAAAACATGTGGTTTTCTCAATAAAGAGAATACATTAACACCAGGAAGATCCCCGTTACACTATAAGTTCCAACTAGAATTTTGGTGAACCTATGGCTAAGATACATTGCATTGTGCGGCTTCCATTGTTCACAAACCATTTCCATATAATGTTGAAATTCCATTCGAAAGACATGCATATTAGTTGTCTAGCGAATTGCAGCAACAAAGCTTGCATCACCTCCTATTTTGGTATTATGACGAATACTGATCACAATGAAGCGAGGCCATCAAGCATTTAAATCGACCCACCTTCACTCAATAGGTGTGTGCGATACTTGTCTCTGATCGCCAGTAGCTCTCTCGTAGCATCCCCAATCTGCATGCGATCAGTTGGCAGTTCCTTCGAGCATAATATCCCAATGTGCAGCACTGAAGTGATGCATGCAGCTCTCATGGTTGTCCCTTCCTCCAGTGAAGATAATAAACACAGATCGACCAGGTTGCTGGCTTGGTCTCTCAGTGCTATCTCGATGTAACTATGTAGGTTTAGGTCTTGCAGAAAGTCACCATCAGTTGGCCTTTTACCAGTGAACAACTCTAACAGCAGTATTCCATAGCTATATGTATCACCATAGACCGAGACTTCATTTCCTTGACCATACTCTGGAAAAGAAATGTATGTGAAATTAGTTTCAAATGAGAAATTGGTATATCAAAGATGAACATTGGTGATCAATGGCAAACCTGGGGCAGCATATCCAATTGTTCCCCTTCTTGTAGCCCAACCACTTGATATCTCTGGGAGGCTAGTATCATCCTGGTGCAAGAACCTTGCAAGTCCAAAGTCACCCACATGGGCAACCATGTCATTGTCTAGGAGAATATTGCTTGGCTTAAGATCACAATGAACTATTGGCACTGGCTTATTGTGGTGAAGGTATTCGAGTGCTGAAGCTACATCAATGGCAATGTCTATCCTTTGGGTAAGACTGAGCACCCCATGGCCCCCATCTTCCAGGAGACGGCTGTGTTGCCATTGATCAAGATCTCCATTCGGCATGAACTCAAATACGAGAGCTTTGAAGTCTAGACCCCTGAAATCAATACTTGAGCAGACGGTCAGTATCTTGACAAGGTTTCGGTGTCTGATGCATCTTAAAGTCTCACATTCTGCAGCAAAGCTTTGAGATGCCCCTCGCTGCTGGAGGTTGAGCACCTTCACAGCGACAATCACTTCCTGATCTCCATCCATCATTGTTCCTTTGTACACAGAGCCGAAACTTCCTGTGCCTAAGAGGTTCTCAGAAGCAAAACCACTTGTTGCTCTCATTAATTCAGCATAGGTAACCCTCATATGCTGTCCACTATGGAGTGATGGAACCCGTCTTGTCATTGTAAACTTTCTTCTCAATTTCTGTTGTGCAAATAGTGCAAATAGTACTAACATAATGCAAAGAACTGCGCTTCGTACTGAGATCAACATGACAAGCTTGTGAGACCACTTCTTGGATGTATGATTTGAGCAGGGATGCAAGTTGAATTGGGGGATACCTCCACATAAGCCATAGTTCCCTTCAATCAGAGCTGCACTTGCATTCAGAAATAGTCCACGTTTTGGAACTTCACCCTCAAAATTGTTGAATGATATGTTCAGGATAGCGAGGCCCTGCATGTCCCCAAGGATGACTGGGATGTCCCCGGACAAGTTGTTTCTTGAAACATCAAGAACTAGAAGGCCTTTCATCTGTGACATTGGTGCTGGAATTGTGCCCTGAAGTAGGTTTCCTTCCATACTGAGATACTGCAAACTTCCGCACTGAGCTAGAGAGGCAGGAACTAAGCCAGTTATCCTGTTGTCAGACACATCCAGAGATCCAAGATGCACTAGATTACTAACTTCTGGAGGAATTGTCCCAGTTAACTTATTGCCTTGGAGCTCCACGGAATCAGATAGTGTCGATATGAGGAAAATCTCTTTTGGTATTGAACCAACAAGCTGATTGAATGCTAGGCTCAATGTGTCCAGAGGGCAGCTTCCAAGGCTGGATGGTATGGGACCGGCAAGCACATTTTGGCTGAGGTCGAGTGTAATTAATGCTGTGAGATTTCCAAGCATTGGTGGAATTGGTCCAGATAAACTGTTGTTTGACAAGTATAGTTCACCCAGGATCCCAAGGTTGCCAATTGATTCAGGAATTTTCCCATGTAGGAAATTACCTTCCAAGTGCAAGTGTTGCAAGTTGACAAGGTTTCCAATTCCTTCAGGTATATTTCCCCTTAGCATGTTGAGTGATACGCTGAAAGATCTTAAATTTGTGGAAAGATTTGCTATTGAATTTGGTAGCACCCCTTCTAGTTTGTTATTGCTTAGATCTAGGTCCTGCAGCATACTACAGTTTGTCAGGCTAGAAATGAAGTCCCAGTCGGCATCATTCCTTGCCTCTAGTTGACCTACTGCGAGAAGCAGTATCGATAAGCTCTTCATGGTAGCTCCAAGACATTTTGGTATTACTCCGGATAGAAAGTTGTCACCCAATTGAATTCCTTCAAGCATTGAAGCATTGCATAAAGACTCTGGGATGGATCCATGAAAGTGATTACTGTTTATACCAAGTAGCTGTAGTTCTGGAAACTTATTACCCAAATCATCTGAAATGGATCCACTGAGGTTGTTGTATTGCACGTTAAAAATCTGGAGGGATGAAAGATTATAGACAGAGGGTGGTATAGAACCCTCAAGTTGATTCCCGTTCAGATAAAACTCAACGAGAGAACTGAGTTTTCCAAGAGTGGGAGGGATTGAGCCTGTAAGTCTATTAACTGCGAGAGAAAGGTCGTTGAGGAGATTCAGATTTCCTAACGATTCAGGGATGCTACCAGTTAGGCCATTTTTTTGGACAACTAGAACTAGTAGAGATGAGAGGTTCCCTAGGGAAGGTGGGATCGGCTCTGAGAGCTGGTTGCTCGATAGATACAGAAGCTGCAATTTCTGGAGGCCTCCCAGAGAGGCAGGAATGGAACCTGACAGACCATTGACGTTAAGATATAAATGGGTCAAGTTTCTAAGTTTTCCAATCTCCGTTGGTATTTCTCCTACTAGCATGTTTGCTCTCAGATGAAGATACTTCAGCGCTTTCAGGTTTCCAATCTCCACAGGAATACTTCCTGTAAGGTTGTTGGACCCAAGAGCCAGTACCTCAAGATTATGCAGGGATGCCAACTCCGGGGGCACCGAGCCTTTATGCACATTGTGTCTCAGATCAATAACTCGAAGCTGCACACAAGTGGCCAATGTCGGCGGGATCTCCCCGCCGATGGAGTTGTTACTGAGGTTCAGATACTCGAGTTGTACGAGAAGTCCAACCTCTGATGGTATGGTACCATAAAAGCGGTTCTTTTGGAGGCAAAAATGCCTGAGGTAAGTTAAATTACCTATGGAAGAGGCAATGGTGCCAACAAGGTTGAGCCTGCGAAGATCCAGTGCTACAACGCGACCGCGGCGGCGGCCGCGCGTGCCACAGGCCACTCCGCGCCATTGGCACATAGGGATCGACTGGTTTCCCCATGAATCCAGTGCTTGGGATGGATCTCCTTTAATCAGAGACCTCAATGACATGAGCGCTTGGTGGTCAGTGGCGCTTGTTGTGGCTGTTTCAGCAGTGGACAAGATGGGTGGATGCACGGCATTGGCCGAACACGGGAGACAGAGTAAGGCAAACACAAAAAACTGCATGACTATCATGGTGGACATGTTTAGGCGACGCATACAGAGGCTGGTTTTCAGACTAGCTAGAAGCTTGGTGTGCTTATATAATGATTCTTTCCTTCTTTTGCAGGGAGGCAAGTTGCATGGACCCGTCGGTTTCGTCGTCCCGGATATATTATTTTTAAGGAAAGAAGACCAAATCATGGTGCTGGAAGTGCAGTACCGATGACCATATGACCGCGGACTGCACAGTGATCCACTGCTGCAGTGCTGCTACGTCTGTGGCGAGTCTATGCGGGCACAGTTTGGCTGGCCAAATATCCCTCCCCCAGTGTTCAAAAACTCCCTAAGCCCACGGCGGTGAAATGAAAAGATGGCCTGAGCCTGACGCCGGATTCGTTTGCCGACGATGCAGAGGCTGGTTTGAGATCAAGTTTCGTTCGTAAAGGCGCGTACAGCGCGAGACAACTCATTCGTCATTTTTCAGATCAACAGGCACTCGCACTATTCCATCTATATTGAGATTTTTTCAATAAAGGAATAAAAGACATTTCATTGAATAGATATATCGAGGTGATACAATCGCATCGAAAGAAAGCCCGGCCTCTGCATAGCTAGATGCACACAGCTAAAAAAATCCAGAGTATCCTAAAAGCAAAAAATAATTCGATACAATGCCAATAAAAAAAAATCCAGCCTAAGGAGTGGCAGATCCTATCCGTAGGTCACACCGTCATTCATGGGGGTAGAAAACCTCCTTGGCCGTACGCTCCAGCCGTGTAGACGCCATCATAAAAAGGTCTCTGTCCTCCGGCCTCTGCAGGATAGACCAAGTACGGAGCCATCGTGTACACACATGAATAACCTGCATAGGAGATGAGACACATTTGTTATTAAAAATCACATCATTCCTGGTAAGCCACAGTGCCCAGCATAAGGCCGCCGCTCCGCAAGAATATGTGCAGAAAATTGTTTATCAATACCCGCAACCAGTTGATTTAACATGTTCCGTGCACTCTGCGGTGGGTATAGATTCGAAGCTACTTGAACTATGGCCCAAACTGCCCGAGCGAACTTGCACTCAAAAAATAAGTGTTTAATAGATTCGTCATGTTGGCAAAAGACACATGTCTTGGAACCATGCCAGTTTCGTCGTGTCAGATTGTCTCTAGTTAGGATGACTCCTCTGTTAAGAAACCAAAGGAAAATCTTCACTCTTAGAGGGATTTTGAGCTTTCACAATTCCCTGTTATCAACTGGAACATCACAATGAACCATTGCATCATACATGGATTTGACTGAAAATTTGCCATTTTGATGCAAGTTCCATTGAAAAATGTCCGGCTCACCTGACAGTTGAATGTCCTCCAGGCGAGTGAGTAATTCATTCCATGCTGCCAGGCGAGGGCCAAAAAGGTCGCTACGGAAAGAAATATCAGGATTTTCTTGTCCTAAAACTTGTTTGATTGTGACGAATTTATGTCTAACAATCCTATACAAGCTCGGATATTGCACCATTAGTGGGTTATTCCCTAGCCGATATCTTCCCGAATCGAACACGAGAACCGTCCCTAATCGAGAAGGACCCAAATTGGAAAAAGAATTCCTTGGCCTTCATCACACCACTCCAAATCTGAATCCCAGGTTTCCAATGAACTTGAGAAATGGCATTGGATCCCACATACTTGTTGCGAATGATTTCCTGCCATACTCCATTCTCAGTGAGTAGTTTGTAAACCCACTTGCTGAGAAGAGCAATGTTTTTAATCTCAAGGTCTTGGATTCTCAGCCCCCCCTTGACTTTTATGTCTGCATAATACGCTCCACCTAGCCAGTCGATATTTCTTGGATTCGTTGTCGCATTGCCAAAAAAATCTGGATCTAAAGTAGTCTAGTCGCTGGAGAACCCCTTTCGGTAGGTGGAAGAATGACAACATATATAAAACCATGTTGGTTAGAACTGAATTGATCAAGATCAACCGTCCCCTGTAAGACAAGAGCTTGGCCTTTCAACTGGCTAAGCGTTTCTCAAGTCTCTCTTCCACATGCTTCCACTCAGCGATAGTTAAGCGCCGATAGTTTATGGGAATACCCAGATATCGAATCGGAAACTGCCCGAGCTGGCATCCAAAAATCTCAGCATACTCAGGTGCTGATTCTGCAACATCGCCAAAGCAAAAAAGTTCGCTCTTATGAAAATTAATTTTGAGACCAGAAAGTTCCTCAAAAGCACATAAGAGCAACTTGAGATTTCTTGCCTTATCTAGATCATGATCCATGAATAGAATAGTGTCATCCGCATATTGTAGAATAGATAGGCCATCTTCTACCAAGTGTGGAATGACACCACTAATTTGACCGTCCAGCTTAGCCCGCTCAACAAGGGTAGCTAGCATGTCGGCCACAATGTTAAACAAAATAGGAGAAGCGGGGTTCCCTTGGCGAAGCCCCTTCCTTGTCTGAAAATAGTTGCCAACGTCATCATTAACTTTTATGGCCACACTGCCTTCAGAGACAAAGCTCTCTACCCAACGACACCATTTTTGTGAAAACCCCTTCATGCGCAAAGTTTGCAACAGAAAGGGCCACTTAACCTTATCGTAGGCTTTTTCAAAATCTATTTTAAGAATGACACCATTCAACTTTTTTCGGTGAAGCTCATGTACAGTTTCATGCAAGACGACCACTCCATCTAATATGTTGCGGCCTTGCATAAATGTTGTTTGAGTGGGTTTTACGACATGGTCAGCCACCCCGTTCAACCGATTAGTTGCGACCTTCGTAAAGATTTTAAAACTTACATTCAGAAGGCAAATCGGACGATATTGTTGAATACGACTAACCTCCTTCATCTCAGGCAATAGGATAATTTCCCCAAAGTTTAAACGAGAAATGTCAAGGTCTTCAGCATGCAGTTGGTTAAACAACTGAACCAAGTCTGCCTTAATGACGTCCCAAAAACATTGATAGAACTCTGCGGGAAAGCCATCCGGACCCGGAGCTTTGTTGTGTTCCATTTGAAACACCGCGGTTCGAATTTCCTCCTTAGAGAACAGGGAGGTTAGGAATTCATTTTTCGCTTCCGTAACTTGAGGAATGTCATGAGTAATGGATTCATCCACCTGAAAATTTGATTCAGCTGAAGGTCCAAAAAGCTCTTTGTAATACTTAGTAATAAAAGTTCTAAGTGGTACGTCCCCCTCGATTCGGCCTTCCTCCTGGTCAAGGGCGAATATGCGTTTCTTTCTATGTCTACCATTAGCAAGCATTTGAAAGTATTTCGTATTATCATCACCTTGCACAAGCGAATCCGCCTTGCAACGTTGGTACCATTTAATCTCTTCCTCGCGTAGTAGGCGGGCTATCTTCTCGTTTAGATTGGTTTTTTGCTCAATCTCAACTGCAGACAGAGGCCTCACCTCCGCTATTTTATCAAGGGAATCAATTAAGGTAGATAGTCGCAGTTTTTCTTTTTTGTAGATGCCAGCAGTATGCTTGGCCCATCCACGAAGGAATTGATGCAATGCGTGAATTCAATTATTCCATCGTTGAATGGGTGTGTTACCGCGAGGCTGGCGTGCTCACACTTTCTTAACCAGGTCATGAAATCCCTCTCTAGTGAGCCATCCCAATTCAAATTTAAATTGGTGATGGTCAGAGCTTGGGATTGGTTGTCCAAAATCGGTGAGCAATGGAGCGTGATCCGATAAGGCCTCAATTATTTCTAACGCCCGAACCGAGGCTAGGGGATATTTATATTCCCAGTCGGTGGTAACTAGCACCCGGTCAAGTTTTTCAAAGGTTGGCACCGATCGGTTATTGGCCCAGGTATGCTGACGACCGGACATCGTGATCTCCCTCAGATCCGGACTGTCAATAACAGCATTAAAGAGGAAAGGCCACCTTGTATCAAACCGGTCATTGTTTTTTTCCTGCTGATATCGAAGGATATTAAAATCCCCCCGATTAACATGGGGTGGGGATTGTCTCGACGGGTATTAACAAGTTCTTTTAGAAATGCAGACTTAAACTCCTCTTGAGGGGCGCCATCTACAGCTACCAGGCTCCAAAGTAAATTGTCAGACTTGTTTCGAAGGTGGAATTTTATATGATACTCCCCCTTTGACGTGGACAATAGTTGCAAGTACGTAGAGTTAATACCTAGCAATATTTCACCAGACCTCCCAGTCGGCGGTAAGACGTGCCATTCGTAGTCCAAACCACATGAGAAGTGGTCCAGATCACGTGTTGGAAAGTCACGTTTGCCCGCCTCAGTGATAGCCACGAAGTCCAACGCATTATCCTTTACACAATCGGCAATGTGTTTGTGTTTAGCCAAGTCACCTAGACCTCTGCTATTCCAAAACATGCCTCTCATGCTGAACCAATTTTTTGTTTAGAGACCTTTACCTTCTTAGAAGAGTGCCCTCTTTTCTTTCATGAGTTAGACTTATTCTTACGCACCGACGCGACAAGCTCACAAAGCGTAGTGTCGCGTACAGCATCGTCAAGGTCTATTCAGTCGTGTCTTTAACCAAATGAGAGAGAAGCTTGCCTTCATGATTGGCATCAGCATCCTCATCCTCCTCATCTGACACGAGAGGGTTAACAAAGCTCGACAACTTAGGAGCAACCGTAAGCCGGTCGAACTCCACTTGTTTAAGGGCCCTAACCGAAAAGTCTATCTCTTTCTCATTACGTCCTAGTGACACTCCAAGTCTAGTGATATTTGAAGATACTTTGGATTATCAAAAGACATAAAAGATTTACGACAGGGTGTACCTTCGAAGTCGAGGTTGCGCGAAGCCGTCCTACGCATGACCTTCACCATAGAGTCCTCGTCGGTGGCTGTTGAACCGTCGGTCCGGCGTAATGGCGCCGCTTCGCCTCGGCAGCGAAGAATAATCTCGGCGGCGAGCCTGTCAGCGACTTGAGGCGGAGTAGACTGTTGTGGTGGTGAAGAAGAAGATCGCAGGGGCTGCTCCTCAGCCTCCTCGGGACCGGAAGCCGACGCCCCCCTGGTGACGGAGGTGTAGATGATAAGGCACGGAGTTCCACCCTGGCAGACTCCTGGCTAGCACGAATGGACGGGGAGAAGATCACTCCCCGTCGAGTCGGAGAGACAGGTGTAGGCGATGGTGGTGGCGATGGAGCGCTCGCATTCACCACCGCGGTTGCCATCCCCTCCGGTATGGGACGCATGTGACCCCCGTCGTCGAGGTGTGGCGGCGCCGACCAGCGAGTTGGTGATGGCGGCGTCGGGGACCGGGGCGCCAGCGTCGTCGGAGAAGCAATGTTAGACGAAGTAGCCGGCACCGACGAAGAAGATCCCATGAGTGACGAAGAAGCAGCTGTGGCAGGTAAGCCTTGATGAGGGTTCGGCGGTGTGACGGCAATGGCCATCTGCATGGGAACCACTCCGCCCGAGGTAGGAGGGGCCGAGGTGTTGTTGGATGATGAAGAAGTGGGTTTGAGCCTATTAAGATGAAGCAAAGAAAAAAAATCACATATTACAGTTCAGCTGGCTATTGCCAAAACACTAAAACACAGGGGAAACGAAGCAGGGTTTAAATATGACAGAAGCTCAAAGCACACTTTAACCATCAGGGAGGAGCACGCCTTTTTTTCCTTTTCAACCGGCGACACATACGTCATTTTCCAATAGAAGCAGCGAGTTGCTGTGAAAAGAAGACGAATGATGGGGTCGAGGGGTTGCTCAGCAACTTCTCAACATCCTCCAGTTTCTACTTCGCGTGGGGGGAGATCAAATTTTCCTTGTCAGGATGGGCACAGTGTCAGACAAGCAAAGTGTTGGATCGAGGACCAGAAAGTCCGTCAACACATCCGACAAGCAAATTGGTCCAGTAGCAATGTTCCAATATTACAAGCAGTAACCCTAGGTCCAATCTTGCATGCAGTGACCAGAAAGTCCGTCAACACGTCCACAATAGACTTAAGGCCAACTGCACCGCACGACCGAAACGGACGTTTGTTTTGTCCAGATTTTATCCGTTTAAAATAGTAATAGGTGTCAAAACGGATATGTATGTTCGGATAAAGTTGAAGGCGCCCAACGCACCGATCGACCCCAAAATGTCCGCATCGACCGCACACCCATGCCTGTGCCTCATCTACCCGCGAGCTCGCGCTCTCGCCTCGCCGGCTCAGCCGACGCAGTCGAGCTTGCCCGCGCCTGCACACCGTCCCGTCCACTCGCTCGAGCTCGCCCGCAACACGGCGGCGCCGGCCCGCGTCTGGCTAGCTAGCTAACGGCGGCTAGCACTAAGCAACAGCAGCAGCGTAGCTAGCCTCTTGCGCCGCCCGCCTAAGCTAGCTAGCTTACTCGCCCGCCGTGCGTTGCGAGCCGCTTTGCACAGCAGCGTCGCAGCCCGCCCGCCGCCCGCCCAGCGTGCCGCGCCTCCAGCGCGTCCGCCACCGCGCCACACCCTAGCGCGCTTCGCCCTCGTCCGCACGCTTCGTCGCCCTCGCCTCGCCAGCGCTTCGCGCGCCCTCGCCCGTCGGCCTCGCGCTTCGCCCGCCCCCCCTCCTCTTGCGCGCCCATACCTTCGCGCCCGCCACCCCGCCTCGCCCCCGGCCTCACTTCGCCCGCCCTGCCCCGCCTTACCGCCCGACCTCGCGCTTCGCCTCGCCCGCCTCGCCGCCACAAGGCTCGCGCTTCGCCCGCCTTGCCCCCCCGCTACCGCGTCCCTGCTCCGGCCGGCAAGCCCCGCACTTGCCGCCATCACCAAACCCGCTGCGGCAGCGCGCCAGCAACCAGCAACCGCTTCGCCGCCAGCTGCCGCGTCTGTTCGCCCGTCCGCGCCCCAAGCTCGCCGCCCGCGCCGGCGCACTCCTCCTCTCCCATGGTGGCAGGACCTCAACGACGGCGAGGCGAGGCCGGCCGGCGGGAGTGCCACCGCATTGTGTGCTCCTCGGCGCCTGCGGGTGCCTCGTGATGGTGTGTGTGCGTGGTGGACCTGGAGAGAAAAGGAGGAGAGAGGGGGGTGGGTGGGTGGGTGTGTGGGCCACTTTTGTGCCAATGACAGGCGGGCCAGGGTCACATGCAAAAGGACATGCCCGGACGAGGACGACGCAGAGAGCGTCCGCTCGTGTCCGTCCCAGACGCAAATCTGGCTCAACTTTGCTCACAGGATGGGGTGAGACGGACCAGAAACGGACACTTTTTACGGATAGGGTTGCGCGCTGGGTCGTCTCATTTGTCCGTTTAACCCCAAACGGACAGACCCCAACGTTTTGGGGTCGCGCGGTGGAGATGGCCTAACTTGCTTGTCGACCTGTGGCGGCAGCACAGGATGGTCCAATACTTCAATCAGTCTTAGGTTTTACTCCCCCGTTCCAAAATAGTATAAGATGTTTTTAGCTTTTCTCTATTTTCAGAGATTCATATGCATCTAGACACGTTTTAATGTGTATATTCACTTATTTTAATTCGCATGTAGTCCATCTTGTAATATCTAAAACACTCTATAATTTAGAAAAAGAGGGAGTAGTTGTGAAAACCCTATGTCCAATCTTCACGAACCAATCTTAACAGGCGTTGTCTACGCTTCGTTCCTTGTTGATGACATTGCATGCAGTTTACTGAGACTTCTCTTCAAGGGGTGAAAACTCATGATATTATTGAGACTTCTCTTCAAGGGGCGAAAACTTTTATGATCTGGCCTTATAATTGGATCCAACCGTTGCTAGAGTCGTGTTGTTGGAGTACCTATCTTGGGGCATCTCAACGTTGACCCACAAATTTGTTCCGGTGTCCGTCCTCGGACCAGGGGGGGGGGGCGTGGACATGGATGGCAGGAGGCAATCATCCTACTCTGCCCACATACATTTCACACACCTTTTCAACTAATCGGATATGCAAACAAGGTGGATTTCATATAAACCGGACGAGATTTATGCAAACAAGGCGGATTTTCATATAAACTGGATGAGATTCATGCAAAAACGACGGATTTTCATTACATTTCGAACATTTAGAACAAAAATACCAACCCTAAACCTATCATACGGCGGTGGCTTTTGTCCACTGGTTTTGTATTCCACATCGGCTACCACGTCCTCCATCTGTCATCTCCATGAACGGCGGCGGGTTCAAGACCCGTGAAGTGGAGGTGCGGTCTCCAGCGAGGGAGAGTAGAACATGGGAGACGGACCGGCCCACTTGGGACACAATGCCCCACCGCATCCCATGCTTTACTCATCCTCGGAGGATTCCGTGACCTGTGTGTCACCAGCGCCGGTGGATGTGAGGTCGATGATGGACGTGGACGGTCCGTCACTGTCCACCTGCCACATGCGCCCCCCAAAAGTTGGACGACGACGCGTAGGACACGCAGCTGGCAGCTGCGTTCGCATCTCGTTGCGCCAGAACTTCTTTGTGAGCGGAGAATGTGGCCTCGTAGAGCGCGCACTCCTCCGCAACGAAGTTTGGGTTCGCTGCCGCCATGGCGGCCACGGCCTCCTCGCTTGCGCGCTCGCCGTAGATTTGGCCCTCTGCCAGCCGGTGCTGCTTGAGGAGGAACAGGTTGTACCTCTACTCCTCATGAGTCTGTTGGAACGCTGACATAAGAGCCGATGCAGGCTGCTGCTCCTCCGCCATGACAGCGTCGTAGTGCGCCTGCACCTGCTCCATGGTAAGGCCGACATGCACTAGCGCGGGGTACAACGTCATGTCGTCGTCGGAGCCTGTGGGGTCGTCATCAGAGACCTCGGGCGAGCTGGCCGGCATGCCCTGCTCGATCCGCCTGGCATGGCGAGACTGCCAGGCGGCTGCAAGGCCGATCACCTTGTGCTTCATCTCCGGCGACAGACTATCCCACAGAGTGTTTCAGCTCGTGGTCATGGCGGATGTGGAGCAAAGGAGGAGGATGTGTTGTGGTGTGGAGTTAGCTGGGTGTGGATGCCTTTAAATATCGGATTCCGGTGAGGCCAAGCGTATGGGTGCGCCAATGCGTTGCGCCGGAATTGGTTCCTCGATTGGCAAGCCTGCTTAATGACGGCATGTGGACGGACATTAAACGGGCATGGTAGATATCCGTCCCGCCCCGTACAGCAAACGTTGTTCCGGCATTGAACATACGCGGACACCTGGACGCGGCGCGGGCTGCTCTCTTGGTTGGTGCGATGCTTCAATGTCGGCGCCAGTGAGAGATGGTGACAGCTCTGGGCTAGCGTCATTGTGGAGCAGCCGCTCTACGGCGGTATGAATGCGGGCATCTGACATCAGGTGTGAATGCACGCGGGCGAGTGAGGAGGATTTTTGATGGGCGAGGGTGGTTAGACGTCGGCGTGATAGTAGTCCAAATGCCTGCAAAGCTCCCAACGTTATCTACAGTTTACGGCAAAAAGTATACGGGACCATTGAGCGGATCGATACAGGCCCGCGTTGAATGGCACAATACGTTCGAACCGTACGATCCGAACGGTTGCAAACAAGTTGAGGGTCTATGTTGGAGATGCCTTATTACCCTATGTTGCCTCGTCCATGATGGTTGATGCTGACCTTTGCTGCAACTATTTCATTGATCGTTTTTTTTCCTTTTCCCTTTATAATAATTAGGCCATGTGCATTCCGGGTGCCTTAAGTAGTTCTTGAGATTATGTTGGGCTGAAGCAGATATAATTAATATTTTCTTAATATTAAGTATATTATTTTTTTATCAAAAAATGTATAATGTCTACTATTGACTACTCCCTCTGTTTCTAAATATTTATCTTTTTAGATATTTCAACAAATGACTACATATGAAGCAAAATGAGTGAATCTACACTCTAAAATATATCTATATGCATCCCTATATTGTAGTTTATTTAATATCTAGAAAAACAAATATTTAGGAACGTAGTACTTCTTCCGTCCGGAAATATTTGTTATTGAAATAGATGTATCTAGATGTATTTTGGTTATAGATATATTCATTTTTATTCATTTGATGATAAATAATTCCGGACGAAGGAAGTAGTTACCAAGGTTAGGTGACATTGTTGCCAACACCAAGTATCTAAACAACCGCGGTGACTAATAAACGGTAGAAATACGGTTTGCAAGAGTAAGGTAGACTGTAGCTACAAAAAAAAAGGAGTAAGGCAGACTGAAATTACGCGCGTTCGCTATCCGACCGCGGTGGAAAACAGCGTGACTTGAGGCCAACTTCACCGCGCGACCCTATCCTGTCCGGCTCCGTCCGTTTGGGGTAAAAGGAACAAAAGAGGCGGCCCAGCGCACGGCCTCAAACGGACAAATGTCCGGATTCCGTCATCCCCGGTCCAAACTTGCGCTCGGTTTGGGGTGAAATGGACGCGCGTGGACGGCCGCGACGCACGCCCTTGTCCCCCCGTGGCCCGCCTGTTGGGGACACTAGCAGTCCCTCCGCTCCCAACGCTTCACCCTCTCTCCCCGCCCCGCGCCGCGCTATTCTCCGGCCGCCTCCTCACCGCGCAACCCCCCGCCGTCCATACCAAACCACGTCTCGACATGGCCGCCACCACGCCCGCGCTTTCGCCGTAGTTTTGGTCGTCTGCTCGGGGAGGTTTGGCGTCGCCGTCTTTGCGGTGGCGGAGGGACACGACTGCGGTGATGGACCCACGGCGGCGAGGCGGATTCCGCGAGAGCTCAGGCGGCGATGGCGGCGGCAACCACCCTGCTGCGTCGAGGTGATCATCGCGGCCTCTTCGCCACCACGACCGCAAGGTGTTCGACCTTTGCCAACAAAGGTATGGGCGGTGGAGCGAGTTTTCTTCGTCACTTCCTTTGTTCATCGGACGATTAGTGCGTCGGATGATGAAGATCTTGTGGTGGCTGCGGCGTTCACGATCATATTCAGCGGCAGCTCGATGCAGGGGTTCACTCCTGGCGTGCTCCCAACCTGAACCGCAATAGGGAGAGGCCACACGCCTGCTCTATGCCGATTACTTTGCCAACACCCGCTCTTCAAGCGGATAAATTTAAATCGCCGTTTTAGTATGGCAAGGCATGTGTTCAATCGTATCCGAGAGGGAGTTGTTGCTCATGACCCATACTTGAGTGCAAGGCGGATGCCCTTGGCAAGTTTGGATTCTCCTCTTACGAAATGCACATGACCATCCGCATGCTTGCATATGGTATTCGAGCGTCTGGTGGGCGAGTATGTGCGTATGGTGAGACAACATGTCGATGTCAATGTACAAGTTTTGCGGGCTGTGATCGAGGTGTTTGGCCCAGTACTTGAGGCAGCCAACTGCCGCGTCTGAAGATTGTTGGCGACCAACGCAGCTAGAGGCTTTCGGGCATGCTTGGAAGCATAGATTTTATGCATTGGGAGTGGAAGAACTGTCCATTTGCTTGGCGGGGCCAATACAAGGGGCATGTTAACGAGTGCCTTTGTCATATTAGAAGCGATGGCATCGCAAGATCTTTGGATATGGCATTCTTTCTTGGTATGGCAGGTTCTCACAATGATATCAACGTGTTGCAGCGTTCTCCGATCTTGCGAGACTTGCGAAGGCCACTCCCCACTGTCAACTTTGAGATCAACGGCCACCAAGACAACAAGGGATACTATCTAGCGGATGGTATATATCCTCGATGGTCAACTTTTGTGAAGACAATCTCGAAACCCCAAGGTGAGAAGAGAAAGGGATTTGCCCAAATGCAAGAGAGTATTAGAAAGGATGTGGAACGTGCTTTTGGTGTGCTTCAATCCCGGTGGGGTGTCGTTCAAAACCCTGCACTGTTATGGGATGAAAGGAAGCTTTGGGAGGTGATGACTGCTTGTGTGATCATGCACAACATGATCGTCGAGGACGAGCGTGATGAGAGTATCTTCGACCAAGGATTTGATTATCAAGGTGAAAATATTGAGCCCTTGCACCAAGACCCGGCCACATTTGAACAGTTTGTCCAATTCCACCGTGAGATGCGTGATTGGCACACTCATTTGAATCTTCAAAATGACTTGGTTGAGCACGTCTGGGATCACATTGGCAACCAATAGATGTATTGGTCCATTTTATGTTCAGTCAAGACAATTTCGATTTGGTTGTAAAACTATTTTATTAAAGACAATTTCAATTGGGTTGTAAAACTATTTTAATTTCCAGACAAATATTTGGGTTGGAAACTAGTTTTGATGCAAATTTGGGCATTTTTGCCCTGACGGACAGGATGGGGCAAATGGATGCGGCTGCGCGCTGGGCGCACGGCCACCGCATCCCAGGACAGGCCTGGACACGACCCCAACTCCCTGCCCAAACGAACAGAAACCGGACAAAACGGACGTCCGTTTAGGGTTGCGCGGTGGAGTTGGCCTGATCGGTCTCGTGGCAGCGGTTGACTTGACTTGACCTGCGTCAACGTGCACTCTGGCTAGTTTCATGTGCAGGACTGTAGGGCGACGTCTCACGTGCAGGAGAAGGAGATCAACATCTCTTTGTCCTCAAGGAAAAAAGATCATATCGTTTTTTTTTAAGAAAAAAAAATACATCTCTTTGTCCTGCATGAAACCGGTGGTGTGTATACGATAACTACCACACGTGTGGTATATTTGACATGTGCCACACACCGTGTGTGATGTAAGCAGGAGGCAGCCCACATGGGCTGTGTATGGGCGGATATTAGAATTGCCAACACGTGTGGGTGCAGCTGCTTCGTGCCACACGCCAACAAGTACTACTCATCTTCATCTCACGCGTATGGCACGAAGCAAAAATGCCCACACGTCCTGACGCAACTACGTTAGGTACACCGCGTAGTTGCCATCCTGGTTGGCAGATGTAGTTATCCGGGATGGCAAGTGTAGTTGTAAAAGCATGGCAACTCTATCTATTTTGGTTACTATAGTTGCCATGTCTTATTTATGGTAGTTGCCGCGTGTAATCAAACCGTAGTTGCCGTGTGTGATTAACTACTTGCCACATATGGTCAAACAGTACTTGCCATGTGTGGTCCAACCATAGTTGCCATGTGTGTTTATCTGGTTGCCACGTACGCGCAACTGCAGTTGCCGTCTAGCAAAAATCACAGTTGCCATGTGTGTTTACCTAGTTGCCACGTTCGTCTAACTGCAGTTGTCATCCACAACGTAGGAGTGTTGTATGGGCAAAAAGTAGTTCGCCCACACGCGCATGAACTAGCTGGCTGGTTGTGTGGGCAGAAACTAGTCACACAGCGCAGCTGGCAAACAACATGATGCTAGCGTGTGGGCAAACTCTCCGACGCCCACACACCAGCCCCGTCCTACGTGGCACACAAAATCAACTTTTTCGTGCCAAGATTCATGCAAAAGGCACTGGACGACGATCAAGGCGTGTGTGCGAGTTGGATAACGCCCACACATATGGGCGTTAGTGTTTTCGTTTTCTTTTCAAAAATGATTCGAGCGTACTATTAAAATTCACTGAAAACACAAGCACATATTAAAATTACTTTGAGATTCTGAGACCAAACGGCCACTATCATTGTCAGAAGAACCGTTGACGTGCAACCTTCTGAGTTCTGAACAACTCCCGGGCAACCACTTTATACTTCGAAAGGTGATCTCATCTAATCAAGCCATTGCAGGCTCTAGTATAGGTAATCCACTCTAGTTAAACTAAATTGCAAAAAAGACATAAAATTAGTTGAAGTATGTCAAAACCCACCAAAACATTAAAGTTTGCAAAAAAAAAAAACAATAGTATGTCAAAAACCACCAAAACATTAAAGTTTGCAAAAAAAAAAATGATTTTCACAGGACGCAACTCCTGATCCCTTACCCCCAACCCTAGTCGTTAGGGTAGGTAACTCCCGGTTGGGATCGAGCCCGATTTGCCGCCACCCGTCACCGGGCGAGGGGGTGGGGGTGGGGGTAACCGGAGCCCACACCCGCGTCGCTCCTCCTCATCTTCCTTCCCCCACCGCACATACGCTCACGTCCGTCCGCGACAACCGGAGAGCGCCGCCATGAACACGTCTCTCGCCGGCGAGCACCTTCAGCTCCACCCAGACGTGCCATGACTAACAGGCGGCCGCAGCCACCTTTGTTCCTGCCGGCAAGCCTCGCTGCAACCATGCACACCTCCCCTCGGCCTCCTCCTGCATGCCCAAGCCGCCCTGATGTAAGAGGATTAGAGGGAAGAAAATTGGTGTAATGTGGTGCATGTTTTATTGAGCCTCTAGGGCGAGTATATATAGAATGCAAGACTTGGAGGGTAAGAAGCCTCCTAGAGATAAGATGGAAACAATTCCTATCTAGTCCTGGGCAATCTCTAACTAACAAATATATCTATAACATCTCCACACAATTAAAGCGGGAGCAATTGTGTCGCAGGCACGTTGGTTGTAGAGGAAGCCGACGAGTTGCTCAAGCGAGGTGATAGCCCTTTGTGCCGATGTCAAGGTAGCCGAGAGCGTGGGGCGGTGTAGCCATGGTCGAGGTAGTCGTGCGAGGGACACCTTGGTCGATGTCGAGGTCGGGGTAGCCGATGTCGAGGTAACCGCAGGTGGAGACAAGGGTGCAAGGAAGTACCATGTAGTCGAGGACGCAGGGGTGCGCCAAGATGAAAACGGCGACGCGATCAAGGCAGGTGTCAAGGAGGGTGTTGATGTCGAAAACAATGTTGTCGAAGCTGTCGTAGACGAGGCGCCGCACTGAGTTTGCAAAGCCCAAGGACACGTCGCACAAAGGAACATGTCAGTGTTGCCAACACCGGGCATGCGTAGACGGGGGCCAGCACGAGTTGTATGCCATGTCAGAGGGACCATCAAAGGAGGCCTCCAGGAGAGCAGTGGTGCAAAATGGCATGAGGGTAGAAGGGTCCAATATTGCCCACGGTTGCTGTAGTAGACAAAGTGGCCGGGGAAGAAGCGACGATGTTGGCAATAAGCTTGTGATGGACGAAGATAAAGATGTGGTGATGAAACCAGAGGTAGCCCAAGAGGGGCCGTGTCGCTTGCCTTTATAAGCGCGGTGCCGGTGCTCGAAGCAGGCAAGGAAGAACCCAACAATGTGACAAAGACCATACGCGAACGATGTTAATCATGTGCCTAGGGGTGGCTTAGCTGGGTAGATGTTAACACTTGAGGATGAACTAGTGGACCGTGTGTTGCGACGCTATGGCCCGTAGGGGAGACATAGGTGTTAGAGTGTTGGTCCAATGGCGGTGAAAACCTCAAATCGGTGAGGCTGCGGTCCGAAGGAATAACGCATCATTAACTCATTGCTCGATTGGTGGAGAGGCACACATAGTCGGAAGACAATTATCATGTGATCCAATAAAGTTGTGTCATATGCGGTTGATCAGACCGATCGCAGCTAGTCAGATCGAGAAAACACGGATGGGTGTGATGAAGTCCACGACGTGCATCGCGCGGCTGGATAGGAGCGTTGTGCATGGGCACGTGAACGGTGCGATCGGCCGTTGCAGCTGATGCGCAGCCCAACCAGCCTCGGACGTTGTGATGTAGCTGATCTCGATGGATGATGAAGATGTTGATTGAGTAGACGCGCATTGTAAACGGCGTGCGACTCAATCCAATCTTAGATCAGAGAACAAAAAAAAAAAAGAGCACCGACCAATTGATCGACGATTGAGAAAAAAAATCAATTGACGAATCAAAGAAAAAACTCTCTAAGACAGTCGATCAACACGATCAGCGGACGAACTCTAGCTACAGGTTGCGCAGACCCTCACGGGGATCATGGAGATCGACCTCCTCAAGGGCGACGCGACGCAGAAACTGTGGTGATGCTAGGTCAGGAACTTGCGGCAGATACCATGCAAGAGGATTAGAGGGACATAATTGGCGTAATATGATGCATGTTGTATGCAACCTCGAGGGCAGGTACTATAGTGTACAAGACTGAAAGGGCAAGAAGCCTCCTATATATAAGATGAAAATAATTCCTATCTAATCCCGAGAAATCTCTAACTATCAAATATATCTCTAACACCCGAACGCCTCCTACCTCCCCCTGGCCAGGGTGTCCACCCCGTTGTTGACCAGTCTACAACACGCGACTCGACGATGGCCAGTGAGGATGCACGGTTGGGAAGAGAGGAGGGAGTGACCGACATGTGGTCCCTTAGTTAAGTTAACGTTTCAATCAAAGCATCAAACTGTGTGAGTTTTCTCACGCCATGTCATCACTTACAGTGGACCCATTGATCAGATTTCATGTCAAAATGGGGTCAACTGAGCCAGGTTCTAGCAAAAAATTACTGAAAAGCTGTGGTCGTTGCAAACTTTTAGGCCTCCTTTTGTTTGTAGGAATTTTATAGAAATTCCTATAGGATAGGATTTTCAAAGGAAAATTTTCTTTGGAGTCCTTGTAGGAATGGATTCTTATCCTTATGGATGATAGGAATCAATCCTTCACATTTCAAAGGGAAAAAATATTAGTCTAGACTCAATGAAAAAATTCCTTACGCCTCCTTTGGTTCATAGCATATGAATATCATTGAAATAGGAAAATCATAAGAAGTGGGATGACATATATCCCAATTCCTATAAGTAAAGAGATGTCATTTGATCCATAGGATAGGAATTTCTCCATTGAGTCTAGGCTAATGTTTTTTTTTTCCTTTGAAATATGAAGGATTAATTCCTATCCTACATAGGTATGATAGAAATCCATTCCTAGAAACCAAAGGGCTCCAGAGGAATTTCTCTTTTAAAAATTCTATCCTATAAAATTCCTACAATGTTCCTACAAATCAAAAAAGGCTTTATCCTATGCATCAAATGACATCTCTTTCTCTGTAAGAATCACCCCAAAGCTATAATCTGGGTCGATGACCCGCCTCCTCAAGCTATCCTGTGAGGCGCATTTCGAATCATTTGTTGTTTACTGGAAACAATCTAGACTGTGCAATTTCAGCTAGCGCTTGAACCTTTTGTTACTGTGGTGAGTGTCCCTTCTCATGAATTTATGACCCTTAATCTCAGGGAGACAACCAATCCTAAGCCATCCCAGCAAGTTGATATGAACTCTCCAAAAGATTTTTAGTTGGGTGGGCTAGAGATGGAAATTCCAAAGAAATTCTAAAATGTTGATGTTCCAATAGAGTGTTCCTACTTGATACTCGCTCTTTCCAAAAACAAGTGTCTTAATTTTAGTACAAATTTATACTAAAGTTAGTACAAAGTTTAGGAGTGCAGCGATTCGATGCCCAGACTTATTTATCTGCACCCGTCCAAAAAAAAATCACAAAAAATACTAGAAAAATTCAAAAAATTCCAATTTTTCCCCATGGTGGAAAATTTAATGCATGAGGTTCACTCCAAATTATAGGTCATTTGGACATCTGAGTAGCTCTCAGAAAAAAGACAAATCAGGTCAAAACAGTACATGAATAGTAAACTACTGTACAGACCCTGAATTTGTCTTTTTTGCCGAGAGTTGCTCATTTGTCCAAATGATTTGAAAATTGGAGAGGGCCTCACGCATCAAATTTTCTACCATGCGAATTTTTTTTGGAATTGTCTGAATTTTTCTAGAATTTATTTTGATTTTTTATTCAATACGGGTGCAGATGAGCCCGGGCTTAGAAAAGGATTTTCGCAAAGTTGAGACACTTCTTTTGGGGTGGAGGGAGTATTATTTTGGTGGGGCATCTTCCGGTCTTTCTATCATTTGTACGTTCTATTGAAAGCTTTAAATGATCATCAACCCCAACAGTCTAGACAATTTCTCCAAGCCTTTGAACCAGCCATTGAAAAGCAAATGGGGCTTGGCGATGAAGTGGCTAAAGTACTTGTGATCATCTATTTCTTCGAACAAATGACCATATGGTTTGCTGGAACTTTCTTGCTATTCCCAACAGTGGTAAGTTACTACATTATCTCCACCCGCAAAAATAAAAGTTACTACATTATCTCCAATGATATGAACCTTGCCATTCATCAGGCCATCCGCCATCAGATAGTGCTTCTAGAGTGCATGGGTTGCAGGTGGCTCGATGTGATCTTCGGGGTCTTGGACATGTTAATCCCCAGGAATATGATACATGTATGTGTTTGTTCTCCACATTGAGTTTAATCTCACAACTGTCTATCTGGTGGTTAGTCATAAGCTTACAAATCTGTTGTTACTCCGCTTCTCTTTTTTCCTCTCATGGAACATGCATTTTTCAAACTCTGAACTCACTCAATCTAGCACCTGATGGAAAATCAAGTTCAGTTGTATTATTCATTGCTTTCCGTTGTGGTATCATTAGTCATTTCAGCTGGAAACGGATGTCGGCTGGCTGTTGAGCTCTGCTAACTGAAACCAAAGAAAGGACAACAGCAACAAACAACAACACAGTCCATTTGTTCAGAGCGAAGGTGGAGCAGTCACTATGAAGTGGCAACCCCCAGGTTTACAAATATGCAAGCTGACCTTTTCATATATATCATTAGTCATTTCAGCTGGAAACGGATGTCGGCTGGCTGTTGAGCTCTGCTAACTGAAACCAAAGAAAGGACAACAGCAACAAACAACAACACAGCCCATTTGTTCAGAGCGAAGGTGGAGCAGTCACTATGAAGTGGCAACCCCCAGGTTTACAAATATGCAAGCTGACCTTTTCATATACTAGAACAATGCCCGTGCGTTGCAACGGGATATAAATCTTCTAGTACGCCAGCTTCTGACTTACCTGTCTATAATAATGCGATTGTGTAAATAAATGATTATCAAATTCTGCCCATGAATTACCTTATATTCTGATCCGAAGTTTGGTAAGTAAATTAAAGTGAAACGGGTTCAGAAGGTAAGTAAATTAAGTTGATTTATTATTATACAAGGAAGGTTGGACGAAGGGGTGGGAAGAAAGGTGAAATGGAAACCTTACGTTCTTTTTAAGTAGAGAGATTTGTTTATTTTGACCTATATGTTAGTTTGTTGTAGTATCTTGGAATGTGATACAGTTCCATGCATACACATTGGAGTGAGTTGGAACCGGATGCTAACAAGACAATTAAGGAAAACTTCCATCTGGACAACATATCTCCTGCCAACGACAGACAGCAGCAATTACCACAAGACATTATCAGAAAATCATTTACATGCTTACGTCGGGAAGGCTGCTTACCTAAGGGCATACAGATACAGACTGGAAGGGCAAAAAGGAGCAGACAGATGAAGGGACAAATGTTACAGGAAATGCATGCTCCAGCCGTGGGACTCATAGGCACTACTACGGATCATGTGGAAACGCTCTCACGAATCATGTCTTACTCCAACCAAGGCTAGATAGATGCTCGTTACTCTCTCCAGGTAAAATGATACTCTCAAATGCAAAATCCGATCGTCATCTCATGGAAATCATGGAACACATACAATACGTAAATAAAGATGATGAGAAGCCAAGATGTACGTACTACTGAATGAAAAGAGCAGAGACAAAGTAAAGTTCCCTGTGCTTGAAACATTCGAATAAAATAAACCTGTTGTAGGATGTAGCTCAGTTTTAGAGGAAACAAGAAAGTGTACACAACATAACAAATACTGTATTAAGAAAGAGAATGGTTTCAAGCTTTGCACTCACAGACCTTGCCTAGGCACAATTAGCCGGAAGTTTGTCCCAATTCTCTACACATTCTGCATAATTGGTTTAAATATCACAAGGTTCCAAATGCAAAATCTGTTCAGAAGCCAAGACACAAAGTAAAGTTCCCTGTTCTTGGAACATTCGGATAAAATAGACCTGTTATAGGATGTAGCTCAGTTTTAGGGAACACACAGGATGTTAAGAAAACGTACACAACATAACAAATATTAAGAGAATGGTTTCAAACTTTGCACTCGCAAACCTTGCGTAGGCACAATTAGCTGAAAAAAAATTCCACATCCTTTACAGATTCTGCATAGTTAGTCTAAACATCACAAGGTACCAGGACACTAGGAACTTCAAAGCACTAGAAACAGGAGACCTGATCAAATTTGGATGAAACAAATAATTAGACAAGCAAGAGTAACTCATCAAAGTACACAACAACCAAATGTCAACATCAGCATTCAAAGGGATCAGCTACAGACAAATCCCGCACATGCTTGATGTCCTCAAGTTTGCGGAGACATTTATCCTTTGTGAAAACAAATTGAGCACCTCTGGAAGCCCTGTTCCCAAGCTGAAGCAACTTATGCTGCCTTTCAATGAACTTCTCACAGCACCAGCCTTGAACCTCAAATCGTAATAACTCTAGCATTTTAGCATTCAGGACAAAGAGCATGGCAAAGTTAACTTCTGACATGATGCCTCGATAATTTGCCAACACTACTTTCTTGAGACGGATGTCAAGGCATCTGATGTGACTCTGGTGTTTACGACGCCACAAATTCTTTCTCCCTGACGAACGTATCTGAAAATGGAAAGACAAAAGTTCATGCAAGGAGTAGCTTAAAAGTTAACACTACTCTGTTCCAAAATAAGAGTCATGGTTTTAGTTCAAACCAGGACAGTTATTTTGGAATGGAAGGAGTACAAATCACAGACGAATTGTTACCAGGATATACAACTTCTCCAAGCAGGGAAAGCAACTCATGAGATCAATAACCATATCCACACAGAGAGGAAGAACAGAGATAGATAAAGTCTTGACAGTGTGTACCACCATTGGGAACAGAGTAGGAAATCCCTATGAAGAATGGAACATTGCATCAGGCCATATAAAAATGCAGATAATATGAATTTTGCCTGCTGACAAATGCAGGTTAGACGTGAAGGTGAAAGCTACCTTAAAGCTGAAGCCGTAAGTGTCATCGTAGCGAAGGCGGCCCATGGTCTCCAGGTTGGGGGCTGATATTATCGATATGTCCAAGCCCTTAGTTAAGCCAAGTTGGAGCAACCTTTCGAGACAAGGGGCATCCTCAATAGATATTCCCACTAACTTGCCTCGGTATCCAACACGCACGCCAATGGTTCTAAGGTTTGGGGAGCAGACCCGAATGCAGCTGAAGCCAATGCAGTGGTTAAGAAGCATGGATTCCAGGACGGGGCAGCCAGCGATGACGCTCTGCAGAGAACCTTCCGAGATGCTGACCTCTTCAAGTGTGAGCTGCTTGAGCTGGGGGAAGTGAAGCGTCTGTATGATGCTGTCGGGGAAGCGGCATTGGCTGAATGTGGCCAGACGGAGGCTGGACGAGAGACAGAAGGTGGACGCTGTCGCCGCCGGCAGTGCCGGTGGATAACCGGCCCAGCAGAACTCGAGCTCCTGGAGGTTGCTGAGACCAGCAGACCGGAGCCAGGCATCCACTGTGTCAGGGTGGTGGTAGAGATGGTGCGCGGAGACGCACAAGCGGCGGCCGGAGCCAGCGTGGGCGGAGAGGATCTGGGAAATGAGGCGTACCAGAACGTCACCTTCGGTGGGGAGGCCCTGGTAGTCGAGATTGAGAGGAGAGGAGCGCCAGAGGTGGCGCCACCGGGAGGCGAGGATTTGGGTGCGGGCGCCCTCCCTGGTGGGAAGGAGGGAGATGATGTCGCCGAGGACGGCGTCGGGCATTCCGCTGATGTGGTCGACGCCGTCTTCTGCTCCTCCAGCTCCAGGCGGTGGTTCTCGGATGTCGGATTCGGGCGCCTACATGGCCGCCGCCGCCGGCTCGTGGCTCGAGATTTCCTCCGGTTGGTTGCTTCCGGGCACCTCCGACCTCCTCTTCTTGGGAAGAGGAGTCGTCGCCTCCATCTCTTTGGCCGGTGGCTGTGCGGCGCAGGCGCAGTTGCGTAGAGGAGGCAGGCTCACTAGCGCCGCCGCAGTCTCTCGGACATTCTTTTAGAGCAGTTGGTATGGTGAGGGTTTGAGGGATTTCGTGTCTGCTTTGAGGGGATTTTTTTTTTCTTTAGAAGGATCCGATCTATCATAGAAGTTCACCACATGTAGAGAGCACCATCAAACATTATTATAGAAAAAATACATCAAGGACTCTGGACCACTGGACCATCTTTATTGTTTAGAACAAGTTGTCAATGCTTCGATCCTCTATTGGAGTCTGCTTGACTTTGTTGATGATAGTGAGAAAGTTTTCGTGCACATGACTAGTAGCAGTCGTCATTGAACCCTTGAATCGATTCATGTTCTGATGTGTTTTCGTGGCTACCTTCTTTTGTGTTGCAAGAAATGTGTCGACTCATATGCTAATAGAATATTATCTGCAATGATTCTACCGGGCACAATGACGTTTTGGATTTTATTACCACCAAAGAAAACTAACTATATATAACTCATAATTTCAATTCTAAAGTTACTAGCCACACATAAGGTCCGGTGGGCAATTGGTAGAATAAACTTGAGTCAATAGGTGATAATTTTTTATACAGTTTTATATACCGCACTACGCCTATGTTGTCACAATATAGCCGGTCCCAAGCCCGGGTAAATTGGGAGGGTTGTGGTAGGCCTGGCGAGCCAACGTAAAAACTCAGTCACTCTTATGAAGATGAAACACAAAAGATCTTCGTTGGAGCGTAACCCTCTCAGCGACACGCCACCCGAGTGTGGTGGCAAATGGGCAAGGATCGGGTCGTCACCCCCCGGTGGCGCGCCATATCTTGATCCGGATATGGTGGCAAGTGAGCGAGGATCGGGTCGTCACATCCTTAGTGGCGCGCTACATCGGCGCCTGTATGTAGTGAAAAATGAGCAAGGGTCTTTGCATTTGACTCGACGAGTGCGAAGGGTAAGGAAGCTAGCCGAGCCTAAGAGGATTCGCTTAGGTAGCTGGAACATACGGTCTCTGACAGGAAAGCTTCAGGAGCTAGTTGATGCAGCGGTGAGGAGAGGTGTTGATATCTTTTGCGTCCAAGAGACCAAATGGAGGGGACAGAAGGCGAAGGAGGTGGAGGATACCGGTTTCAAGCTGTGGTACACAGGGACGACTGCAAACAGAAATTGCGTAGGCATCTTGATCAACAAGAGCCTCAAGTATGGAGTGGTAGACGTCAAGAGACGTGGGGACCGGATTATCCTGGTCAAGCTGGTAGTCGGGGACTTAGTTCTCAATGTTATCACAGCGTATGCCCCGAAAGTATGCCACAATGAGAACACCAAGAAGGAGTTATCACTACTAGGGAAATGCTTATACACAGTAGCTTATTAATAGCGTTGTAAAATAGTAACCGCTGCTGTTAGTTAGCAGTAGCGCTTTTCCTGGCAGACGCTACTAGTAACTTTATAGTAGTAGCACTGGAAGACAAAAACACGCTACTACTATGTGGGACCAGACGAGGCCAGCGACGGTAGCTGGAATTGTAGCGTTGTACAGAATCTAGCGCTACTACTAACAGTTTAGTAGTAGCGCTTTATTTTATTGAGCCGCTACTTCTAATGGGCCCCACTTAGTAGTAGCGCTTTTCCTGGAAAGCGCTACTACTAAGTCTTATAGCAGCAGTGCGTTTGGTAAGCAGCGCTACTACTAGTTGCGGCTGGTGCCACCTTTTCACCCCCCTCCTCTCCCCCACTTTGCCCTCTCCCCCCTACTTTCCCCTCTTCACTCGCCACCATTGTTGCTCTTCTTCTCTCTTCCTCCTATCTCTCTTCTCTCCTCATTAATGTCCCCCTCCACCATAACTCTCCTCCATAAATGGCCTCTCATCTCTCTTTTCCTCTCCTACCTCTCTTCTCTCCCCATTAATGCCCCCCTCCACCATAACTCTCTCTCTCCATTAGTTAGTTGGAGTCATCTCTCCTCCCCAACAACTAGATCTAGCTAGCTATTTAGCCATCCACACTTTCGATCCGTATAGGCCTCATCATCGAACCATGCTCTCTCGATCGGTCTATCTCGGGAGATATATATATATATATATATATATATATATATATATATATATATATATATATATATATATATATATATATATATATATAGTGGGTAAAAAGTTGTTCATTTCAAGAATGGGAATATGTGTGTGAATGAGAATATGTGTGTTTGGGATATGGAGAGATTTGTGCGTGTGACATGCCCCCGAGTTGCTTATGTTTTGGGTACACCTCAGGCCAGGTGTGCCACGGATACTGCGGATGCACAAGGTGCATGGATGATACAACGTCTCTGCATCTTACGTCAACGAAAGATGGCGGGACCGGGAAAAATGTGTACATGGGGCATCGTAGATGACTCGAGAAGGATGACCCGTGGAGAAAGCGTGGAGATCCATTCAATGGGTTGGCTGAGCATCGAGGACCTCCACGTAAGAGGAGCGGCGCCGAAATCGACGAGCTGTTGAGAAACTGGGAACAGTGCCCCACGCCGGGAAAGATGAAAAAGGCGCCGAGCCATTCTTGAAGGTATGGAAAACGAGGTCTGCTTTACGGGACTTGAGTCTTGGCCCAATCACGACCGCCTCATTGCCTTGATCAAATGTATATCACGAAGAATGTCCTCGAGAGCTTGCTTGTCACATGCGATGAACATCTTGGAGAAGACCAAGGATGGGCGAAGGCAAGGAAAGACTTGGAAGATTTGAAGATCGGGAAAGATCTCCACCGTAAGAAGTCGATGGAGGAGGCGGAGACAGAGAGAGGAGGGGAAAGGGCGAAAAAGTCAACAAGAAGGAGGAGAATTATTGCCCCCCTTCTTGCTTCACCTTAAATGCGAAGGAGATCGATCAATTCATCAAGTGCCTTATGGGAATCAAAGTCAGTTTCGGTTACTGTGGGAAGATAAGCAGATTTCTAGACCCCAAGAAGAAAAGGTTCAGCGGGATGAAGTCTCATGGACGACATCATCGACCTCGGGCCGACATTCCTTCACGGCATGATGTCGTTCGAGAGGATGAATGGGGTCATCAAAGGATTCGTTCGTAACATGTCCTGTCCTGATGGGAGCATCGTCCAGGGGTATCTGACGCATGAGTGCATCTCCTTTTGCAAGAATTATATAGGCGTCGGAGACCCTGTTGTTGGTTTGCCCGTCAAGAAGCATGATGGGAAGCTTAAAGGAGATGGTCACAACAACAGCCGGAGGGAATTGCACGTGGACTACTCAGATCGACGGAACGACTTTGACAGGGCTAACTTAGTAGTGCTACAACACCTAGATGTGGTAGATGATTATGTGGCACGGCACAAAGAAAGCATCGCAAATAAGTACCATGATAAGGGGATGCTCAAGACGAACGACAAAGTTACTATAGAGCACAACTCCACTTTCTTGTGTTGGTTCAAAGAGCAAGTTCTTGAAATTCCTCCGGAAGAGGGCAGTTCAGACGGATTGCTCATACACGCCTTAGCACATGGCCCCACACCCAAGCTCATGACCTATCAGTCATATGATATCAATGGGTACACATTCTGCATGGAGGCCAAAGACATGGAAAGTGATTACCAGAACTCCGGCGTGACAATTGAATGTGTGACCGACGCCAACGGCACAACTGAAAGATTCTACAAAAGGGTCGAAGAGATCCAGGAGCTTGACTATGCTGGAATGCACGATGCGACGATGTTCCGTGTCAGATGGGCCAAGGACGTCGTAAGAGAAAACAAGTATTTCACCACCATGTCTATACCCGATGCGAAGAGCACTCCCGTGAACGTTAACGTCATCGCAAAAAATGAGCCATGGGTACACGCTAAGCACGTGACACAATGCTTCTTCATAACCGACCCGGCCAATCCCAGCCGTGTTGTCGTGAGGAGATCTAAAAGGAGCATCGTCGGAATGGATAGAGTCGCCAACGAGGAAGACTACGACCAATACGGCAACCCGATGAGGGAAGATGACGATGACGATGAAGCATACGAGAAAAGAAGAATCAATACTACATTACCTAAGAAATATCGTACTCCATGGTTACGGAAAAGTCATAAGGAGTGGCTCAATTATTTGGCAAAGAACAAGAAAGGGAAGAAGTTCAATGTGAAACGTCGTCGACGCAGCTGAGAAACCATCATTTATATATATATGTATCTATTTTGTGTAAGTAACCGTTATCGGTCAAATGATGTAATCGTATCCCCCTTCAATTACATGCATGCATGGCTCCGATGATATTCGCGCAGTGTAGGAGGGAGGCGACACAGGGATAAAGCAATACAAAAGAAAAGAAAAGTAAACAAAAAATAAAAGGGATAAAGCAATACAAAAGAAAAGAAAAGTAAACAGAAAAGAAAAGGGATAAAGCAATACAAAAGAAAAAGAGAAGTAAACAGAAAATAATAAAAAGAAAAGAAATGTAGCAGTAGCGCTAGGTTAGGAAAAAGCGCTATAGCTAACTTAGCTATAGTGCTTTTTCCTAACCCAGCGCTACTGCTACTTGTATTTTAGAAATAAAAAAATAAAATTGGAATATTTAGCGGTAGCGCTGGTTTAGGAACCGGCGCTATAGCTAAGTTAGCTATAGCGTTGGTTCCTAAACCAGCGCTACTCTATTTTGAGTTAACCACCGCTCGCGCGGGCTCAATATTTTGCAAGTCCCATCCCCCCTGTCCCCCCTCTCCCCCTCCTCTCTGCTGACGTCGTTCGCAAGGCCACTTTGTTGTCGTCGACCTTGTCCGCCCGCCGTCACCCCTCGACTGACCTCGGCCTTGGCCCGAGCCCTGCCCGCCTTGGCCTCGGCCTTGACCTCCTCCTCGTCCGCGCCGCTCCGACCTCCTTCTCGTCCGCTCCGGCCTCCTCCTCCTCATCCCCTCTGGCCTCCTCCTCCTCATCCCCTCTGGCCTCCTCCTCCTCCTCAGGTACTGCCGATCCCCTGCCCCCACCTCCCCTGTCTCTGTCTATTAGGTTTTCTTTTTTTAGAAATGAAACTAGGTTTTAAATTTAGGGTTCAATTAGGTAGGGCAAATTTAGCAAATGCAGTAGCTAACTAGTAGCAAATTTAGGGCAAATTTAGCATAGTTAACAATTTTTTAGAGCAAAGTTAGCAAATTAGGGCAGTTGCTAATTAACAATTTTTTGTTTTTTGTTTTTTTAGCAAGTTAGCAAATTTTTGTAGCAAGTTTGTGCTCGAATGATATATTTTGAGCAACTAAAAAATAGTAGCAAAAACTAGGTTAGCTATGTATGAACCCTAGGAGTTGTAGGAGAGAGAGAGAGAGAGAGAGAGAGAGAGCAAGTTTTTGTGTATAGCATATGCCATTTTGTCATTTTTGTGTAATTAAGTACAAGCATGCTTTTGCTAGAATGACATATTTTGCAAATGATATATGTCATTGATGTTATATGTTGGTTTTGCAATGTTGGTTGAATGTCGAAAAATATCCGAGTGGCCTATGTTTTGCCGGAATGTTGATTCATTTCCGTTCCGGCAAATTTCAGGCGCTCCATATGTCCACTTTTTAGCAGAGGTCATGCCGAAAATTCCGTGATTTTCGGCATGACTTGTGCTAGAAACTAGGACATATGGAGTACCCGGGATTTGCCGGAAGGGGAATGAATCAACATTTCGACCAAATATAGGCCCCTTTTTTCTCTTCATTATATATTTTATTTACAATTGTTAAATAGGAAACATGTCTACCGACGCCGAAGTCGTGGGTTCTGCTCGCCTCGCAGACCCCATCGAGGTAGCAAATCACTATTTTGATTACCTAGACAAACACCAGATGGGGTTGCATGGTGGCGGCAGTGGCACCAACCCCGACACCGACGCCGACACCGGCACCGGCACCGACACCACCCCCGAGACCGGCAACGATGCTGTCGTAGCCGGTAAAGCACCGAAGAAGAAGAGGACATGAAGACCAAACGAGCTTGACATCGGACAAACTGTGTGTAACATCCCAAATTTTCAATTTGGCATGTTATACATAGGTCATCCATGCATATCATATTTTATTGCATTCTCGTTTGCCATCCTCGAAAATCCTAAGAAACTCAAGGACCCTCGGAGAGAGTTGGGGATTTTTCGATTTTCATGTTTGAATTTTATCAAATAATGAAAGACGAGGATATTGGATTTTATTATTTTTCTCTTCGGAAAAATATTTCATTTTAAATAAATAAATGAGGGGAGATAATATGACTTCTCCAAAATAATTGAAATATCGGAGGAAAATGTTAAAATCATTATTTGGTTTTTATTTGATTTTATTTGGAATTTTAATTGCCCTAGAAAAATTTGCACGCTTTAAAAGTTGCATTTTAGGGGCCAAGAAAAGTTCATCTAGTTCTAAATATTTTATTTAGACGGAGAAAACTTGTTTTGGAATTTTAGATTTTATTTATTTTTCTAGGAATTTTTCTTTCATGAATGATTTTTTAAAAAAATGGACCCATGGCCGGGCCAAAGGCCCACCAGAGCCAGCCAGCCGCCCTTGCCGCCGCCTTCCCCGTTGCCGCCGTGCAGATGCTTGCACGGACGCCGAGGGCGAGTCCGAGCGGACTCCACCCCGGCGCCCTTCCCAAGCCGAGCCGCCGCCCCTTCCCAAACCCGCCCGCCCGCCTCCTATAAATGCCGCCACCACCACACACACCACCACCCACCACCCAAGCCCGCCGCCTCTCGCCGAGCCGCGCCGCCTGCCCTCGCCGCCCCACCCGGAACCCGCTGGAGCCGCCGCCCACGGACGCTGGCGCCGAGGTACCCGACCCGCCCGCCGGTTTTTTAAAAGAAAACCTTCGGTTTTTTTATATAAAACCCTAGATCGTTTTATATATATATAGATCGGTTTATTTCGTCGGTTTATTTACTTAGCGAACGTCCGTTCGTCCGTTCGTTCTAACGAACACGTTCACCGTTTAGTTTCTGTTAACGAACGTTCGTTCGTTTAGCAGTTCGTCGCTTTTCTTTTATCAGATTTATTCCGCGGTTATTCTGATCGCGATTTCTGAACCGATTTTCAAACCTGTTTATCTTTTCGCTCGTTTATCGGAATCAGGCGATTCAAGCGCCTGGAGTTTCATCTCGAAACCCTCTTTCCGAATAATCAACTTAAACCAGTTTTTATCCTTGTAAAATTTGACCCTAGTTCAGATTAGTAAACGGACCCTATTTCTTTCGCCGTTTGAGTTTTGTTGTTCCGTTTGGTTTGATTCTTTTTGCAAACCGGAGTTCTTAAGTTGAACTCTCTGGGAAACCTCTTTCAGTTGAAGTTTCGTTTGTGCATCTTTGCTTGTTTACTTATGTATGTATTATTTGCTTGCGATAGAATTTCCGGAGTGCGAAGCGTGTTACTACGAGTCTCTAGGATTCACGGATCGTCAGCAAGGCAAGTAACACTTGATCATATCTTTTCATACCCAGTTTTTATGCATTAGCTCAATCCTCAAACATTGCATGATTAGGATGGCATTAATTTGTGGGTTGGGAAGTAGATGATGAGGTAGGAACCTATTGCCCTGTTACTTTCAAACCCTTGGGAGTTACTTCTACGTTATGCTTATATTGCCATGCTATGCTCAGAGACGTGGTTTGGGTTTGAGAGATATTCACGACAGATGTGAGATTATTAATTAATGGTTTACTTTAAGGTGGCAACTTAAATACACATCCGGGTGGATTGAGGCACTGGGGAACCCAGTGTTGTCTATTTTTTTGGAAATCCGGGGTACCGTGTGATCTTCCTATGGACCGCCACCAGTGCTCAAAGGGCTGAGATTATTCATGCTAGAAACTTCCGTGTGCAGCCACAAGCTATTATGGGCTCTAGCATAGTTGAGTAAGTTACGTGAAGCTCTCAAGAGGTAGGTCAGCAGTAGTGGGTTTTATAGGTTTGGTATGATCTATCCGGAGTAGAGAGTTAATGTTTACGAAAGATCGTGTCTCGGTCATCCGTCTCTCAAACACCATGTAGTCGAGAAACCAACGGAGGCGATCGAGTCTTGTGGGGAAAGTCATAAACCTCTGCAGAGTGTACAAACTAATCATGGTTAGCCGTGTCCCGGTTATGGACAATTCGAGTATCTACTACTTGAGTATTCACATGTATCTCATCACTCTAAATTAATATTGCTGGGTTGTTAATTACTTTAATTGGGATTGAGTTGGGGTTATACCTTCTCAATGATGTTTCAACCACCATGATAGTTAAAGTAAAATTTATTCCTTTGATGTAGGGAAAATTGGCTTTTCAAAATAACCATAGAGCTTTCCACCACCATATATGCATGTAGTATAGCTTATTCTTTCATTACTCTATGTGTTACATTGCCAAGATATTCCATGTGTTGACCCGTTCTCGGGCTGCAACGTATTATGTTGCAGACTTTTCGACGAGGAGTAAGGATTGTAGGTCGTTGCCGTGCAGCTCGCTTATGCCGCTGGAGTTGATGGACTCACTTTATCTTCCAAGTCTTCCGCTGTTATCGCATTAGATGGCCTTAAGCCATATTATTGTAATAAGTTCTCTTTTGAGACATTCGATGTAATAAGTGTGTGATTGCTACTCTGTTATAAATCCTTGAGTCTTGTGTGTCAAGATTACCGATCCGAGGATGACACGAAGCACGAGACTTGACCATCCGAGGTCGGGTCGCTACAAGATGGTATCAGAGCACACGTTGAGTGTAGGACACGACCACTAAGATAAAACCATAGGTCACTCCTCTCTACTCATTTCTGACCTCTCTCCATTTTTTTCCACTCTTTAGGATGACGGAGATGAAGTACAAGTTTGCCCAACCGGATGAAGACACACCTTTCAGACGCCACTTGAAGGAAGTCACTAGGTACCTGAATATTGGAATACCAAGCTTCACCGAGACGAACAACGCCACCTTACCAGAAGAAGAATCTGGAAGATTCAAGCTCTAGTTCCCTAAGGACGTTTGCACCAAGCACGAGCCCATAGTATGTGTTTTCAATGCACCAACATGGAGTTTAGGAAAGAGTATGGCAGCTCACATTACCATGGGACGCATTGGAGAAGTCTACAACAAGGAGCTTAAAGACACCATATACCAAATATGTGGGCGCCGAGACGAGCAATGGGAAGTAATTAGCACCAAGAAGGATAGATCCATTGCAGCTTACATCCGGAGCTAAACCAGCACATTCGGCGTCATGAGAACCAGATGTGCTTGACATGCTGGATTTGAAGAAGGCGAAAACTAAGATCATCGAATTGGAGGAAGAACTCAAGTCTACACGCGATGGATATGAGGAAGAAATCAAGATACTCTTTGGAGAAGAACGACGACCTAGTCAAGAAGATTGGAGTTTTCATGGGAGGACCAGCACCCAAGGAAGAGGAGCAAGAAGAGGAAGAAGACCCGCTTGTCCGGACAACTACATCATCATCGATTTACACCGACTCAGATCCAAGTGATGATGACTATGAAGACGAAGTCGAGCGTACATCATGGAGTCTTCCACCGATCAAAATTTCTAGATGACCCCCAAATATTAGTAGTATTTTCCCCATGTAACTAGTAGTAGTTGAGCACGTATCACGATAGTCCTAGATCGCTTTGTATGCCCTTGCTTGCTTGATTGAATGAATGTGTGTTTTGCCTCATGTGCATATGGGTAGTGTTTTCTCACTAGACCTCTTTCTATTTCTAATCTCTCCCATCTAAACCCTCGGATGCCTCCGAGACGTGACCCGGTTTTGTTTTCCCACCGAGCTCACTCGGTTGATCCAACAATGAGAATGCCTTGATGCAATTGCTAGTTCGTAACTGTGGCAATGCCAACAACAACAACAACAACAACCCGCCGCCAAAGGACAATTTAGCCCATTTTCGAGCTTACAACCGCGGTGTTTTCGGTAGCACCGAGCCAATAGTTGCGATGACCGGTTACGCCGTATTGGAAGGAGTTAACCACCGCAGGATGCACGGATCTTTGAAAGAGTGCGCTTTGCCGCACATCAATTGGATGGACCAGCAGCCGCATGGTGGGAGAATTACACGGCTACTTTTCCTATAGCCAATGTCACTTGGGACCAGTTCAACAAGCTTTTCGCACGCCCATGTTTCAACCGGAGCCATGCAGATAAAGAAGCGTGAGTTCCGCAACTTACGCCAGGGAAACGTCTTGTGGCCCGAAGACGTGGATGAGTTTAGCAAGTTATCACGCTATGCCCCTGATGATGTGGCCACGGATGCCACGAAGCAAGAGAAGTTTATGGAAGGACTGAATGATGAGATGAGTATGCAGTTGATTGTGGCAACTTTCAACAACTACCGGGAGTTGGTAGATAAGGCTCTAATGATTGAAGGAAAGCAACAGCAAATTGGGAGTCGTAAGAGGAAGTATGGACAAGGGAAGTATAACTCAGGAGCTCACCAGAAACCTCGCTTAACCCCGAACTCGGGAGGACTAGTTCATAACCATGGAGGACATAACCATACTCGAGGAGGATCGCATAATGGTGCGAAGAATGGGAATGGAAATGCAGCCAACAATAATCGAATCGCTCTAACCCAGCTACACCCGCTAAGAGAGACTTGAGCCAAGTTATTTGCTTTAAGTGCGGGAAGACAGGGCACTATGCCAACGACGCCTCAAGGAAAGAATGGAAACGGAAATGGGAGCGCTGGGAAGAAGCCCAATCCATTCAACAAAGGGCAAGTGAACCACGTTAACGTGGAGGAAGTTGAAGAGCAGCCGGATGCGGTAATAGGTAAGTTTTTGGTTCACCATTTACCGCTATTGTTCTTTTCGATACTGGTGCATCGCATTCATTTATATCAAGGGGATTTGTGGATAAGTTTAAGTTACCAACCTGCACCCTTAGAACCCCTCTTTAGTGAGCTCGCTTTGGAGCGAGTATATGGCTAGCGATGGTGCACCCAGATACCCCTAATCATTGGCACACATGTTTTTCCGTCGACCTAATTATCTTGGAGTCGCAAGGATTGATGTGATATTAGGTATGGATTGGATGTCGAAGTTTGAGGAAGTATCGATTGTGCTAGCAAGTCAATTTATTTTACCACCCCAGGAGGAAAAAGGATTATATGTATCTAGGCATATGCCTAGGAGGAGCTAAGTGAATACCCTCACGGAGTTGTACAAGAGGAAGTACCAGAGTGAAGGATTATCCAGATGTTTTTCCGAAGAGTTACGGGCATGCCACCGGATCGAGACATCGAGTTTCGATAGAACTAATACCGTGCAGGGGCCAATCTCAAAGAGACCTTATCGGATGCCCGCAAATGATCTGGAGGAAATTAAGAAGCAGATCAAGGAGCTATTGGAGAAAGGTTACATTCATAGAAGTTCATCACCTTGGGGAGCACCAGTACTTTTGGTGGAGAAGAAGGATAAATCCCTAAGGATGGTTGTTGATTACCGAGCTCTGAATGAAGTAACGATAAAGAACAAGTATCCCTTACCGATGATTAATGATCTGTTTGATCAGTTGCAAGGAGCTAAGGTGTTTTCTAAGATTGATCTACGATCAGGATACCATCAGTTGAAGATCCGAGAGAAGGATATACCAAAGACAGCATTCACCACACGATATGGATTATATGAGTATACGGTCATGTCGTTTGGACTGACTAACGCCCCTGCCTATTTCATGAGTATGATGAACAAAGTGTTCATGGAGTATTTGGACAAGTTTGTTGTGGTGTTTATCGATGATATTATGGTTTACTCGAAGAACGAAGAGGAGCACGCAGAACACCTACGTTTGGTTCTTGAGAAACTCAGGGAACACCAGTTATATGCCAAATTCAGCAAGTGCGAGTTTTGGTTAAAGGAAGTTGGATTTCTTGGGCATGTTATATCAGGAGAGGGTATAGCAATAGATCCCAGTAAAATTCAGTCAGTCACTGAATGGTTGGCACCCACTTGATCGGTGAGATTCGCAGTTTCCTTGGACTGGCAGGATATTATCGGAGATTCATTGAGAATTTTTCCAAGATTGCTAAACCAATGACAGAATTGCTAAAGAGGGATACCAAGTTCAAATGGACAGAGGATTGTGAGACAAGCTTCCAAGAGTTGAAGGAACGGTTGACTACAGCCCAAAGGTCTTGACATTGCGGATATACATAAGGAGTTTCAAGTGTATTGTGATGCCTCTCGCTTGGGACTTGGATGTGTTCTTATGCAGGAAGGAAAAGTTGTTTCATATGCCTCACGACAACTGAAGCCTCATGAGTTGAACTATGCCACGATGATTTGGAGTTAGCAACTGTAGTACATGCCTTGAAGACACGGAGACATTATCTCATGGGAAACCGTTGTGATGTGTACACGGATCATAAGAGTTTAAAGTACATTTTCACACGAAGGAGTTAAACCTCAGACCAGAGGAGATGGCTGGAACTTATAAAGGATTACGACATGAAGCTACACTATCATCCAGGAAAGGCCAACGTTGTAGCAGACGCTTTGAGTCGGAAGAGCTATGCCAATATCCTTGAAGGTAGAGGACTGCCAAAGGAGTTAGCAGAGGATGTTATGGAACTTCAGTTGGAGATTGTTCCAAGAGGTTTTCTTGCAACAATGGAGGTTCAATCGACCTTGCTAGACAAGATTGAGGCGCTCAAAAGGAGGATAAAGAGATTGCTGAGATAAAGGAAAAGATGGGCAAAGGAAAAGCCAAAGGTTTTCGCGAGGATGAGCACGATACCTTGTGGTTTGAGGATCGGATTTATGTGCCCAACAATTGGAGATCGAAGTTAATACTTCAAGAGGCCCATGACTCACCATACTCGATTCACCCGGAAACACCAAGATGTATTTGGACTTGAAAGAACGTTTACGGTGGATGGTATGAAGAAGGATATTGCGAGTATGTAGCCGTTTGTGATGTATGCCGAGAGTGAAGGCAGAGCATCAAAAGCCAGCAGGACTGTTGCAGCCCATGCCAATACCGAATGGAAGTGGGACAAACTTGGCATGGATTTTATCACGGATTACCCGAACCAAAGCAGGATATGATTCAATATGGGTAGTAGTGGATCGGTTGACCAAAGTAGCTCACTTTATCCCAAAGAAAACAACTTATGCAAGTGCCAAGTTGGCCAAGATATATATGACCAGGATCGTATGTTTGCATGGAGTTCCGAGGAGTATCGTGTCGATAGAGGAACACAGTTTACTTCAAAATTTTGGCATCAACTACACGGACTTTGGATACAGTTGGAGTTTAGCACGCGTTCCACCTGAGCGGATGGATGTACGAGAGAGTCAATCAGATTTTGGAGGACATGTTGAGAGCCTATGCGCTAGATTATGGATCTAGTTGGGATGACAATTTGCCGTACACAGAATTCTCATACAACAACAGCTACCGTGCCGCTTGAAGATGGCACCGCTCAAGCTCAGATGGACGCAGATGTAGAACACCCTTGATGTGGGACGAGGTCGGAGACCGTCGGTTGTTTGGACCAGATTTGATCAAAGACTCAGAGGAGAAGGTTAAACTGATCGGAGACATGCTAAGGATTGCTCGGTCTAGATGTAAGAGTTCGCAGATTCAAAACGCAAGGAAGTAACCTATGAAATCGGAGATGAGCATATCTGCGAGTATCACCCCGAGGGTGAAACGTTTTGGAGTAAAGGGAAAGTTAGCCCCAAGATTTGTAGGACCGTATCGTGTTTTGGAGCGAATGGGAGAAGTTGCCTACAAGCTGGAGTTACCGAAGGACTGTCGGGAGTTCACGATGTGTTTCACGTATCTGGCGAAGAAGTGCCACGCTGAGATGGCCGACATACCGTTAAAGGATACAAGATGCCCACGGAGGCGATACAATTAGATAATAACTTGACTTATGAGGAGAAGCCAAGAAGATTCTCGTGTTTGATAGCCGAGTCACTCGCAACAAGGTGATCAAGTTTTGCAAAGTTCAGTGGAGCCACCATACCGAGGAGGAAGCCACCTGGGAGCGAGAAGAGGATATTCGCAAGGACCATCCGCACCTATTTTGTAGCCAACCCGAATCTCGAGGGCGAGATTCATCTTAAGGGGGGTAGGTTTGTAACATCCGAAATTTTCAATTTGGCATGTTATACATAGGTCATCCATGCATATCATATTTTATTGCATTCTCGTTTGCCATCCTCGAAAATCCTAAGCAACTCAAGGACCCTCGGAGAGAATTGGGGATTTTTCGATTTTCATGTTTGAATTTTATCAAATAATGAAAGACGAGGATATTGAATTTTATTATTTTTCTCTCCGGAAAAATATTTCATTTTAAATAAATAAATGAGGGGAGATAATATGACTTCTCCAAAATAATTGAAATATCGGAGGAAAAATGTTAAAATCATTATTTGGTTTTTATTTGATTTTATTTGGAATTTTAATTGCCCTAGAAAAATTTGCACGCTTTAAAAAGTTGCATTTTAGGGGCCAAGAAAAGTTCATCTAGTTCTAAATATTTTATTTAGACGGAGAAAACTTGTTTTGGAATTTTTAGATTTTTATTTATTTTTCTAGGAATTTTTCTTTCGGCGGAATGATTTTTTTTAAAAAATGGACCCATACCGACCGGGCCAAAGGCCCACTGAGCCAGCCGCCCGCCCACGCGCCGCCTTCCC
Source organism: Aegilops longissima (assembly GCA_021605205.1). NCBI lineage: Eukaryota > Viridiplantae > Streptophyta > Magnoliopsida > Poales > Poaceae > Aegilops > Aegilops longissima. The sequence continues at coordinate 588,486,529 of CM038682.1, forward strand.
GTCTTGCCGCCGTGCTTGGCACGGACGCCGAGGGCGAGTCCGAGCGGACTCCACCCCGCGCCCTTCCCAAGCCGAGCCGCCCCCCTTCCCAAGCCGCCCGCCCGCCCTCCTATAAATGCCGCCCGCCCGCCGCCACACCACCACCCGCCACCACCCCGCCGCCCACGAGCCGAGTCGCCGAGCCCCGATCTGCCGTCGCCGCCGCCTCGCCGCCGCCGCCGCCCTCTCGCCGAGCCGCCGCCTCCCCTCGCCGCCCCACCTCGGAACCCGCAGGAGCCGCCGCCCCGCCGGACGTGCCTCGCCGGAGGTACCCGACCCTGCCGCCGGAAAACCCTTCGGTTTTTTTATATAAAACCCTAGATCATTTTTTTTATATATAGATCGGTTTATTTCGTCGGTTTATTTACTTAGCGAACGTCCGTTCGCTCGTTCGTTCTAACGAACGCGTTCACCGTTTAGTTTCTGTTAACGAACGTTCGTTCGTTTAGCAGTTCGTCGCTTTTCTTTTATTAGATTTATTCCGTGGTTATTCTGATCGCGATTTCTGAACCGATTTTCAAACCTGTTTATCTTTTCGCTCGTTTATTGGGATCAGGCGATTCAAGCGCCTGGAGTTTCATCTCGAAACCCTCTTTCCGAATAATCAACTTAAACCAGTTTTTATCCTTGTAAAATTTGACCCTAGTTCAGATTAGTAAACGGACCCTATTTCTTTCGCCGTTTGAGTTTTGTTGTTCCGTTTGGTTTGATTCTTTTTGCAAACCGGAGTTCTTAAGTTGAACTCTCTGGGCAACCTCTTTCAGTTGAAGTTTCGTTTGCGCATCTTTGCTTGTTTACTTATGTATGTATTATTTGCTTGCGATAGAATTTCCGGTGCGAGCGTGTTACTCTGAGTCTCTAGGATTCACGGATCGTCAGCAAGGCAAGTAACACTTGATCATATCTTTTCATACCCAGTTTTTATGCATTAGCTCAATCCTCAAACATTGCATGATTAGGATGGCATTAATTTGTGGGTTGGGAAGTAGATGATGAGGTAGGAACCTATTGCCCTGTTACTTTCAAACCCTTGGGAGTTACTTCTACGTTATGCTTATATTGCCATGCTATGCTCGTGAGACGTGGTTTGGGTTTGAGAGATATTCACGACAGATGTGAGATTATTAATTAATGGTTTACTTTAAGGTGGCAACTTAAATACACATCCGGGTGGATTGAGGCACCTGGGAACCCAAGGTTGTCTGCTTTTTTGGAAATCCGGGGTACCGTGTGATCTTCCTATGGACCGCCACCAGTGCTCAAAGGAACTGAGATTATTCATGCTAGAAACTTCCGTGTGCAGCCACAAGCTATTATGGGCTCTAGCATAGTTGAGTAAGTTACGTGAAGCTCTCGAAGAGGTAGGTCAGCAGGTAGTGGGTTTTATAGGTTTGGTATGATCTATCCGAGTAGAGAGTTAATGTTTACGAAAGATCGTGTCTCGGTCATCCGTCTCTCAAACACCATGCAAAGGCGAGAAACCAACGGAGGCGATCGAGTCTTGTGGGGAAAAGTCAAAACCTCTGCAGAGTGTACAAACTAATCATGGTTAGCCGTGTCCCGGTTAAGGACAATTCACGAGTATCTAGTACTTGAGTATTCACATGTATCTCATCACTCTAAATTAATATTGCTGGGTTGTTAATTACTTTAATTGGGATTGAGTTGGGGTTATACCTTCTCAATGATGTTTCAACCACCATGATAGTTAAAGTAAAATTTATTCCTTTGATGTAGGGAAAAATTGGCTTTTCGAAAAACTGTAACCATAGAGCTTTCCACCAGCCATATATGCATGTAGTATAGCTTATTCTTTCATTACTCTATGTGTTACATTGCCAGCATATTCCATGTGCTGACCGTTCTCGGGCTGCAACGTATTATGTTGCAGACTTTTCGACGAGGAGTAAGGATTGTAGGTCGTTGCCGTGCAGCTCGCTTATGCCGTTGGAGTTGATGGACTCACTTTATCTTCCAAGTCTTCCGCTGTTATCGCATTAGATGGCCTTAAGCCATATTATTGTAGTAAGTTCTCTTTTGAGACATTCGATGTAATAAGTGTGTGATTGCTACTCTGTTATAAATCCTTGAGTTGTGTGTGTCGATTACCGATCCAGGATGACATGTAGCACGAGACTTGACCATCTGAGGTCGGGTCGCTACACTGTGGTCACGGAGATGCACCCCAAGAAGTTAGAGCCAATGGCGCCAGAGGAAGCGCGCTCGTGCTGGGGCAATCAAATTTGGATGCATCCTCAGGGAAACCGCCAACATCAACGACGAGAGGTTGAAGCAGATACCACATATGGAGCACATGCTCCTAAAGAAGTTGCATAATAGGTTCCCGTTCCCCGGCCGGGATGAAGGAAAATATAAAGAGCCGTGGGACGACGTCGCCATGACAAAGATAAACGACAAGGCGATGGTGACGTACACCGAAGACTTGTCCTCCTGGAAAGTTCGGGTGAAAAAAGCGATTGCAAAGAATGAACCTGGTCCAAGATTCATGCTGATAATCCATCAATAACGAAAGAGGACTTTGCCAAATTCAAGGAGAATTGTGGTAAAGAAGAAGTCAAGGCAAGGTCGGAGAAAATGAAGGCGCTCCAGGCCAGGAACACGCCTCCCCATTGCCTCGGAAGCCGTGGTTACGAGGGGAAGAGGCACGTATGGGCCAAGGAGGACGCCAAACGTGAAAGTCGCGGAATCCCAGACCCCTTGGCAGAGTTCACCGACCCGCTGGAGCATGACTGGATCTGTAAGTGCATCTAGTGCCCCTTAGTGATTTTGGTGTATTGAAGACTTATAGGTTAAGGGACTGATGCGTTTGTGAGTGTACACATGTCTATAAGTCTATGAGGAGTTTGATAATTACAGAGAAAGTCGACCCCTAAAAATGAAGTTCTTCGATTGAAGACTTTGGATTTCTGAAGACTTTCTGAAGACTTTGAAAGTGAAGAAATTGGTGTGACCTTGAAGACTTGGAATTCATTCGAGGAACATGAAGCGTGAAGATTTTTTTTTCGTAGTTTCATTTTCTCTTTCTTGAGTCATAGGAAACATCGTACTGTTAAAGGGGGTCGAGGAAATACTAAGGAAAATTTTCCATGTCATGCTCAACTCAAAATCCTACACCTACCAATCCCTTCGAGTGAAGCCATTGGAAATCTCATACAGATTCAGTCAATTTCTTGATGTGAGAGAAGAAGTTCTTCCGTAGTGAGAATTTGCTCTGACTGAGGAGTTAGGAATTCGCCAGTGCGGATTGCCTACACAGTGAGGAACATGATAGCCTTGAGGAATTTGAGAGTCAAAATTCCGACCGTTGTTGTGCTATGCGCCAGTTGTCCCAAAATATCTACCCACCTAACGGTCATATCATTGAAGGGCATTTATGTCTTATCATGTCGGGCTGCTCCCTAGGCTATAAATAGCCGCCCCCTACAACCACTAGCTGGTTGGCTGCTCCGAGAGAAACTGACACTTGTCATTTGAGAGCATCCCATCCTCCGAGGACTTTGAGCGAAAATCATCAAGTGAGGAAAACCCAAACCCAAACACCTTCAAACCCAAAGTGATTGAGCATCACTGAAGAGATTGATCCTGCATGGATCCGACACTTGTTACCTTTGAAGACTGTGCTTCTTCCAGACGGTTAGGCGTCATGGTCTAGAGCATCCAAGAGGAATTGTGGATCGCCGAGTGACCGAGTCTGCGAAGGTTTGGAAGTCACCTGAAGACTTACCACGAGTGATTGGGCGAGGTCTGTGTGACCTTAGATCAAGGAGAATATGGTGAGGACTGTGTCCGGATCTGTGTCCTCGTGTTTAAATACCTAGCCGCTCCAACCAGGACATACAACTGAGACAGCAGTTGGAACTGGTCTACCAAATCATTGTCTTCACCAAGCTTACTGGTTCTATTTCCTCACTCTTTCATTTCCTCATTCCTGTTGTTGTGTGCTTGTTCATATCTGTTTGAAGACTTTGACTGAAGACTTTCTCAATTTCCTCAGTTCAATTTCTTGATCGTCAAATATTCATCTGTGTTATCTGTGCTAACGCTTTACAGACTCGTGCTTGTCTTCATTTCATCATGATGACTATGCTTGTGTTCTGTTATGTTTACTTTTGAGTACTTATTCCATCAAGTAGTTCTTATTGAGGAATTTCCTCACCAACAAATTCCTCGGTGAAGAATTCATAAAATCGCCTATTCCCCCCTCTAGTCGATATAACGCACTTTCAATTGGTATCGAGCAAGGTACTCCCTTGTTACGAGTGATTTTGGTTTAACCGCACGGAGTTTTAGTTATGTCGATCGCAGTATTATCAAGGTCTCTGCTGGGTGTCCTACCTTGATGGAGCGGACTACCCCTCTTTGGAAGAATAAGATCACGAATGCATCTTGAGGCGATTGATAACGATCTCTGGTATGTTGTGGAAAATGGTGTTCCCTCAGTCACACCTTCTCTGAACGCTACTGATGTGAAAAGATTCAAGCAACTTGATTCTCAAGCGAAGAACATCATATGTGGCCATCTAAGCAAAGGGCAGTATGGAAGAGTGAGTGCTTTGGAAACTGCTAAGCTTATTTGGGATAGGTTGTCCAAAGTAAATGAAGGAGTCTCAACTCAACGTGACTCTCGTGTTGACGTTCTTCGCAATCTCTTCAACCGCTTCAAAAGACTCGACAATGAAAATGTTCACCAAACCTTCGATCGCCTCACTGACATCTCAAATGAGCTTCAAGCACTTGGTGCCACTGACATCACCGACCATGAGGTGGTGAAGAAATTGCTGAGATCACTTGATTCTTCATTTGATACTCTGGCACTGATGATACAAGAGCGTGCTGATTACAAGTCACTTGATCCCGCTGATATCCTTGAGAGACTAAACACTCATGAGTTCCAGCTTGCTGAGAAGAGAGATCTCTATGGTTCGAGCTATGGCCGACCACGTGCTCTGAAGGCCAAGGCAGTCTCTGAGTCTGAAGATGAAGACTCTGGTAGCAGCCTTGGTGATCCTGATGAACTGAGCCAGGAACTAGCACTGCTTGTGAAGAAATTTCAGAAGTTCTCAAGACGTGGTCGCTTTGGAAAATCCTCAAGGAGTAATGATTCCTCATCTAGTGACTACAAGAAGAGGCTATGCCACAAATGCAAGAAACCTGGTCACTACATTCAAGATTGTCCTCAGTGGGATAAGGAATCAAAGAAGAAGAAGTACAAGGATTACAGTTCTGATGATGCGAAGAAGAAGAAGAAATCTTCAAAGTCTTCATCATCAAAATCCTCAAAATCTTCATCTCACAAGAAGAGCAGCTCCAAGAAGGCTCGGGCATTCATTGGCAAGGAAATGGACTCTGAGGCTGAATCTGAGGAACATGATGAAGAGGAGGTGAAAGGATCGATATGGTTGACTAGAGGGGGGGGGGGTGAATAGGCAACTAACGATTTTTAGCTTTTCTTTACCAAATTAAATTTTGCATCAAATTAGGTGGTCTAGATATGCAACTAGGTGGACAACCTATATGATGCAACAACCAAAAGCACACAAGCAAGCAATGGATATAACACAAATAAGCTTGCACAAGTAAAGGGATGAGATAACCAAGAGTGGAGCCGGTGGAGACGAGGATGTGTTACCGAAGTTCCTTCCTTTTGAAGGGAAGTACGTCTCCGTTAGAGCAGTGTGGAGGCACAATGCTCCCCAAGAAGCCACTAGGGCCACCGTATTCTCCTCATGCCCTCACACAATGCGAGATGCCGTGATTCCACTATTAGTGCCCTTGAAGGCGGCGACCGGACCTTTACAAACAAGGTTGGGGCAATCTCCACAACTTAATTGGAGACTCCCAACGACACCACGAAGCTTCACCACAATGGACTATGGCTCCACGGTGACCTCAACCGTCTAGGGTGCTCAAACACTCAAGAGTAACAAGATCCACTAGGGATTAGTGGGGGGAATCAAATTTCTCTTGGTGGAAGTGTAGATCGGGGCCTTCTCAACCAATCCCGAGCAAATCAACAAGTTTGATTGGCTAGGGAGAGAGATCAGGCGAAAATGGAGCTTGGAGCAACAATGGAGCTTTTGGGGAAGAGGTAGGTCAACTTTGGAGAACAAGACCCACTTATATAGTGGGGAAAACAATCCAACCGTTACCCCCCTTGCAGCCCCGCAGAGAGTGGTACTACCGCTAGGCCAGCGGTACTACCGCTTAACAACCTAAGCGGTACTACCGCTCCCCCTCGCGGTACAGCCGCTGGACCAGAGCGGTACTACCGCCTCTACTGCCGCAGCAAGTACCATAAAACCTGACACGAAAAACGAGCGCCCGAGTCGAGGCGATAGAAGCACGTAGCCGCAGCGGTACTACTGCTGGGGGCTCCAAGCGGTACTACCGCTGTAGAGCGGTACTGCCGCTTGTGGCTCCCAAGCGGTACTACCGCTGGGACAAGAACAAGCACAACGAGGACAGGAACGAGCTCTCCATTGAAGCGGAAAGGCTCGGAGGGTGAGCAAAGGATGTGTACGTGATGATTCCACCCTAGCCTTTCCAAAGCGGACCCCCTCTTTATAGTATGGTGAACCCTACGAAACTAGTCCACCAAACTAAAATGAAAGGACTACACCGTCTTCGCTTCAAAATCCGAGGGGAGGGAATCGTCTCGTGCCAAAGGATGAATCTCTGAAAAAACTTAATGCACACGATTAGTCCGCAGAAGCATTGTCATCAATCACCAAAACAACTTAGGGATAAATATGCCCTTACAATCTCCCCTTTTGGTGGATTGATGACAATCTGATTACATAGACGGAAAAGACACAGACATAAGCAAACCCCACATCTCTAAAATATAGACGGGCTCCCCCTAGATGTGTGTCATCAAGATAAGTGCTTTGGACTGCACGACACACATACTAGGATCAACACTCCCCCTGTATTTTAGAGACCAATAACCTAAGCGCTAACCATGAGAGCAGGGTATATAACATAGTAAGCATGCAACTCATAAGATAAGGTAGCATATGTCTCACACCATATGACTGGAACTTAGGTCTCACTAACACAAAACCAAACAAAGCAAATGGCGAGCAAACACAACGAAACCACAGAGACCACAAAGACACACTCGCAACTCAATGACACAAATCCCTAGACTCTCTCCCCCTTTGGCATCGAGACACCAAAAGGGTCAAAGAGCGACCCTATGGCTCCAGGTGAGAGCAAACTGAAGATCTTGAACATCAGACGGCTGTGCCACCATCCTCGGTCGAAAACTGCTCGGCATCAGAATCGGTCCACGGACAGTGCTGCTGGATCCGCTCCTCCTCCTCAGTGATCTGACCCTCAGAGCCGCTGGTAACTGTCACACCCAACTGACGCATAAGCTCCTTGTGACGTCCCCTTGCCTTCTTCTCGGCCACATGAGTCATGTACTGACCATGAGACTCCATGCAGAACAGCTTCTTCATCTTGTGCTTGAGCTTCTTTGCCCAAGAGGGCTCTGCCTCAGAAGGCTCAGAGTCATGATCATTACCAGCATCAGCCTCGCCCTCGGTCTCCATGGCAGCCGCAGAAGATGGAACCCCAGTTTGAGGAACGGAGGTACCCCAATTATCCTTCTTCCTCAGATGCTTGATCTCATGAGAAACCAACTCTCCAGTTTCCAATGACTCCTCGGGATAGGTGCGTCTCCAGGCCTTCTCAATGAGCAACATGATGAACGGAGCATAGATCGGGCACTTGCGCTCAGACACAGCAGAAAGAAATTTAGACCACATCACATGAGATATCTCCAGGGACTCGCCAGTGTTTGCCTCCTTCTCATGCTTGCAGAAGAGAAGCATGTCCACAAGATAGGAATGAACCTCATCCAGATTCCCGATACGAGGGAAGAGAGTCTCGCAGAACACACGGTGAAGGATGTCCAGAAAGGCAGGCAGCTCATAGGTTGTCTTCTTAGTCTCAGGATTGGCCTTCATAGTGCAGTAGGGCCAGAGAGCTTGCTTGTGAGTGGAGGTAACATTGTGGTGAGGACGGAACCTGACTGGAGTCTCAAGCCCTTGATCTTCCACATCAAGCAACTCCATGAAAGCCTTCCACTTGACAACTAGCAGCTTCCCATTCGTCATCCAAGTCAGAGTCCTGTTTTCATCAGTTCCTAGATGGACAGTGGCATAGAATTGAGCCACCAAGTCTGCATCAAAGTCCGTGTTGAACTGCATGATCCTGAGAATGTTCAACTGAGAGCACATCTGAAGGGCTTCACCAAAATACTCAGGGTCATTTTCCATAGCATCGGTGTTGATGGAGTGAACATTGACAAAGAGGTTCTTTTTAGACTTGATCACCTCAAAGTAGGTGGCATACTGAAAGCGGTTCCAGAACGGACGATTGAAAAGGTTGGGCTCTTGGCCTTCATCATAAGGGTTGCGGCGACGCCTGTCCCAAAATTCCTTGGAAGACATCTCAGTCACCTTCTTGCCACTAGGCTTTGGTCTGTTGGCTGGCATCTTCTTGGGAGGAGGGTTAGCTCTTGAAGAAGCACCCATGGATGGCGGTGGAGCACTGGAGGAACCACTAGCAGACTCAGAAGTGTGGTAGCGCTTTGACGTGGAACGCCCGGGGTTGACACGGCGGGCTTGCTGCTCAGGATGTTCATCACCTGGAACCAAACACACAGACACACGAAGCAGCCAGAAAGAACAATCAAAAACCAACAAACAAACCAAACAAAGATCAATATGTGGTAGGATACGATGGAAATGGGCATCAAGCGGTAGTACCGCGACCCTCCACAGCAGTACTGCTTGATCGGTAGTACCGCTCTAGTGCCGCTCGTGCGGTAGTACCGCTCGAAATGGGCGGTAGTACCGCTCGAGACGAGGAACAACAGTTCCCTACTGCCGTGGACAGATCCGGCACTACCGGAGATGCCAAATTCAAAAATAAACCTACCAAATATCAATCCAAAGAGTCTAGTTGCCTCTCCAACCTACTCAAGCCTAGTTTTAGCCAAAAAACTAGAGATGCATCCACCATTGCCCCTAAACACTAGATCTGAAATCTAGACAAGAAAAGAAGAGGAACGAGGGCAATACCGGCATCCATGGCAAGAGGACGAGGTGGGGATCGACTCCACCGAAGGAAATGGAGAGGGACGGCCCGGAAACGGAGGGCCGCCGGAGCCCTCCCGCGGCGATATGGCGCTGGAGAGATGAGGAGGAACGAGGGGACGAAGAAAATGGGTATGGGGGAGGAAACCACCCCAGGCCACGACTTAACCCCCTGGTTCCGCCCCTCAGCAGTAGTACCGCGGTGGCGGGCGGTAGTACCGCTTATCAACATAGGCGGTAGTACCGCGTGTCACTAGCGGTAGTACCGCCCAGCGCAACTCAGAACTAGACAAAAAACTCTAAGCTCAAAAGAAAAGAAAAACCGACAGCAAGCAGAGAAAACCAAGATTCAACCAAGGAACACTAGCAAGAGGACAGAAGGTGCACCCCTTCAAGAGAGGGGCGATGGCCGAGGCCACCTATGTTTGAGTCAAGAGGTATGGCACCGCGAAGATTTTAACCTTGGGCCCATGACCAAAATTCGTCTTGAAGCACAAGCACCATCAAAAATGGCTTAGGGTAAATGCTTTTCCCAGCTCAAAGGCGATGACTAGTAGATCCGGGGAGGATACCATTACAGATGAGTGAAGCAAGTATACCGTTTCCGTAGCTCCCGAGGTAGCGCGGTAGCGGAAGCCCTTTCTTGCTAATGTGAAAGAGTTGATCGATTTATGCATAATGGGGGGAGGGAGAGTTCATTGAGAGAACAACACTCCCCCTATGTCCATGCCTACACCTAAACAAGACAACAAGTTGAGTAAGGAAGGGTGTGCACGGGCTCAAGCAACATTGCTCCAATCAATGATATTTAGCTCATGCCTTAACTCGCGAAATCTTGCTTCATCCAAAGGCTTCGTGAAGATATCTGCAAGGTTATCATGAGTGTTGACGTAGTTGAGCTTGATCTCTCCTCGCCTAATGTGATCCCGGATGAAGTGATACCGAATCTCAATATGCTTCGTCTTGAAGTGTTGCATCGGGTTGAGAGAAATCTTGATGGCACTTTCATTGTCACACCAAAGAGGCACTTTGTCACAAATGACACCGTAATCCTTTAAAGTTTGCCTCATCCATAAGAGTTGTGCACAACAACTACCGGCCGCCACATACTACGCTTCGGTGGACGAGAGAGACACACGACTTTGCTTTTTAGAAGACCAACTTACCAAAGAGCAACCAAGGAATTGGCACCCTCCGGAAGTGGACTTCCTATCCACTTTGTCTCCCGCCCAATCGGAATCCGAATATCCTACAAGCTTGAAGTTTGCTCCTCTTGGGTACCACAAGCCAAAGTTTGGGGTATGAGCCAAATATCGAAAGATTCGCTTAACCACCACAAAGTGGCTTTCCTTAGGTGCGGCTTGAAACCGTGCACAAATTCCCACACTCAACATGATATCCGGTCTAGATGCACAAAGGTAAATCAAGTATCCAATCATGGAACGATATACCTTTTGATCCACCGCTTTACCATTGGGATCAACGTCAAGTTGGCACTTGGTGGGCATTGGAGTGGAAGCCGGCTTGACATCACTTAGCTTGAATCTCTTGAGCATGTCTTGGGTGTATTTAGCTTGGTTGATGAAGGTACCTTCTCTTCTTTGCTTCACTTCGAAACCGAGAAAGAACTTCAACTCTCCCATGGAAGACATCTTGAACTTTGAGGTCATTAGTGTGGCAAATTCCTCATTGAAAGCTTTGTTAGGGGAACCAAAGATAATGTCATCAACATATAGTTGGCACACAAACAACTCCCCTTTGACCTTCTTAGTAAAAAGAGTGGGATCGATTAGCCCAACTTCAAACCCGCGATCTTGTAACAACTTGGTAAGGTGGTCATACCACGCACGTGGGGCTTGTTTAAGGCCATAGAGTGCCTTATCGAGTTAATACACATGATCGGGAAAGTAGGGATCCTCGAACCCGGCGGGTTGTTTGACGTAAACCAACTCATTAACAGGACCATTAAGAAAAGCACTCTTCACATCCATTTGTTGCAACTTAAAGTTGTGATGAGAAGCATAAGCAATCAACAACCGAATGGATTCAAGACGAGCAACAGGAGCAAAGGTTTCACCGTAGTCGATACCCTCGACTTGGGAGTAGCCTTGTGCCACCAATGTTGCCTTGTTGCGAATGATGGTCCCATGAGCATCTTGCTTGTTCTTGAAAATCCACTTGGTCCCAATGACATTGTGGTTCCCCGTTGGCCTTGGCACCAATCTCCACACCTTGTTGTACTCGAAGTTGTTGAGTTCTTCATGCATGTCATTAAGCCAATCCGGATCTTCGAGTGCCTCATATACCTTTTGGGGTTCAACACAAGAGACAAACGCATGATGTTCACAATAGTTTGCCAATTGTCTACGAGTGCTTACCCCCTTTTGAATGCTTCCAAGTACATTCTTCATGAGAAGACCCTTGGTGGAGAGCTTGGAAGCAATCTTGGCGGCACGACGCTCTAATTTCTCCTCGGTGGTGAGTTGAGGAGCGGTCACTTGATCATCTTGAGCGCCGTCTTGAGCTTGGTCTTGATCTTGAACTTGCTCGGGGGAGAGAACTTGACCTTGGGCATCACTTGGTGTGTCAACACCGTCTTGAGCATGATCCTGCCCTTGGTCTTGTTCATGAGGTTGAGGGCCTTCACTTTGTTCTTCGGAAGCGTGTGAGCCTTGGGTTGGTGATGGCTCCACTTGAGTGGAGCATTGTCCTTCTCCTTCGGCCACAAGGGGTTCCTCAATGGGTAGGATAAAACCAACACCCATTCTTCTTATGGCTTGAGGAGGAATTCCATCACCTACATCACAAGTGCCACTTTGCTCCATTTGGGAGCCGTTATTCTCATCAAACTCCACGTTACACGTCTCCTCAATAAGTCCCGTGGATTTATTGAGGACACGGTAAGCATGAGAGTTTGTAGCATAACCAACAAATATGCCCCTCTAGCCTCAAATTTAGACAACCGAACACCTTTCTTGAGAATGAAACACTTACACCCGAACACCCGAAAGTACTTGAGATTGGGCTTGTTACCGGTGAGTATCTCATAAGGAGTCTTGTTCAAGCCCTTGCGGAGGTAGAGCCGATTGGAAGCATGACATGAAGTGTTGATGGCTTCGGCCCAAAAGTTGTATGGAGACTTGAACTCCGCCATCATGGTCCTTGCCGCATCCATCAACGTCCGGTTCTTCCTCTCCGCGACACCGTTTTGTTGAGGGGTGTAGGGAGCAGAATATTGATGCTTGATCCCCTCATCACTAAGATACTCATCCAAGGTGTAGTTCTTGAACTCGGTGCCGTTGTCACTTCTTATTGTCAAGATCTTTGCATTGTGTTGACGTTGTGCTTCATTTGCAAAGTCAATGACGGTTTGTTGGGTCTCACTCTTCCTCTTGAAGAAATACACCCAAGTATACCTTGAGTAGTCATCCACAATCACCAAGCAGTACTTCCTACCGCCAAGACTATCAAAGGATTGGGGCCCAAAGAGATCCAAGTGAAGGAGCTCCAAAGGCCTCTTCGAGTAAATGATAGTTGTGGGAGGGCGAGTCTTCTCATGAAGCTTTCCTTTGATACAAGCACTGCAAGCACGATCTTTATCAAAACTAACATTCGTTAGTCCACGAACATGGTCCCCCTTGAGAAGACTTTGCAAAGATCTCATATTGACGTGGGCTAAACGGCGATGCCAAAGCCACCCCACGTCAACTTTAGCCATTAGGCATGTCGCGGTCTTAGTGGGTCGCTCCGAAAAGTTGATCACATATAGACCGCTCTCGACATGCCCAACAAAGGCTACTTTAGAGTCTTGCTCCACAAGAGGGCCACGGTATCAATATCAAAGAAAGTGGCAAAGCCCATGATTGCAAGTTAATGAACGGAAAGTAAATTGTATGCAAGGAACTCTACAAGCATGACCTTCTCGATCGTGAGATCATGAGAAATGACAACCTTGCCGAGTCCCAATACCTTAGAAGACGAGGCATCACCCCACTCGACATTGGTGGGCATAGATGGAATCTTGTGCACGTCCACCACCAAGTCCTTGCTTCCGGTCATATGATTTGTAGCTCCACTATCGAGCAACCATGATCCCCACCGAAGCAAACACCTACAAGAGATCAATGCTTGGTTTTAGGTACCCATTTTGTAATGGGTCCTTTGATGTTAGTAACAAGGGTCTTAGGAACCCAAATAGACCATTCAATGTATTCATGAGGAGAACCAACAAATTTGGCATAAACATGCCCATCACTAGCACGGCATAACACATAAGAAGGATTAAAGTCGCCGGCTTTGTTGGGAGGGGTGGCATTGCCCTTCTTGACACCACCACCCTTCGCATTGTTCTTATTCTTCTCCTTGGAAGCACCCTCTCCCTCCTTCACAAAATTTTGCTTGAGAGGAGGAGGTCGTTTGGTCTTGTCATTCTTCTTCTTGTTCTTGGGCTTGGGCGCGAAATTAATCCCCTCCTTGGCCACAACTTCCTTTTGATTGCTCAAAAGGTCATTGAGGTTCTTCTCACCTTGTATGCATGTCACAAGGCCTTTCTCAAGTTGCTACTTCAACTTAGCATTCTCCTCAACAAGATGCACATGCTCACAACAAGGGTTAGTAGCATTTGCATTATCAATCAACACCATATGAGGAAAAGTGGCTTTCTCCTTAGTTAGCTTTACTTGGAGTTGATCATGAGACTAGCATGAACGCCCTTCAAGACTTTGTGAGCCTTATCGAGAATGTCAAACTCCTCTTTGAGTCTAGCAAGATCAACCCGAAGCTTTGCCTTCTCGGAGTTTAGCACACGAGAAACAACAAGAGCATGATCAAGATCTTTCTTTAATTTAGCATGATCATCGTTGTATGACTCCTCAAGAGCCAAACGAAGACCACGCTCTTCCTCAAGAACATTGGAAAGATCCAAAATCTCATCGGCATAGTCACAACTATGCCCCTCCATCTTAGAGATGGTATCTTCGTGAGCCTCGATCATGTCATTGGCTTCACCAAGTTGTTCCAAGAGAGCAACGAAGTGCTTCTTGGATTTGCCCTTGAGTTTACCCATAAAGGCCTCAAACTCATTCTCCTCCACATTAGTTCCCTCATGTTCATCAATGCTATCCGTCGAAGTAGGATGATTGATTATGGTAGTTTTGATTTTGGGGGTTACCTTGTTGGTGGCTTTAGCCATGAGGCACTTAGCGGTGATGCTCTCATTGGGTGAGTCGAAGAGAGACACCCGTGGAGTCGTCGCAATGGCAACGGAGGCCATGGAAACAGACTCACCATCTTCATCATCATCATCGTCCTCATTGTACTCTTCTTGTACCACCAATGCCTTGGGAGGAGTCTTCTTGGTGAAGTTGCTCTTGTTGGGGAACGACTTGGCCTTGTCCTTATGGATGAGCTTGCCACCGTTGTCTTCCCTCTTCTCATAAGGGCACTCCGCAACAAAGTGGCTCACATTGCCACAATTGAAGCAAGTCCTCACTCGTTGCTTGCCCTTTGCGCCACTTGAATTGTTCTTGTTAAAGTTGGGATTTGAGTTCTTCTTGCTCCAAAATTGCCTTGAAGCAAGTGCCATGTGTTCATGATAGGCATACTTTGTATCTTTGAGGTTGCTCTCCTCCTCTTCCTCTTCTTCGACATGGACCTTGGCCTTCAAGGCAAGGTTGGGCATTTTTGCTCTTTGAGAGCGAAGTACCGTATTGTCGGCGGTCTTGTCCAATATGCTCATAGCCACAAACTCATCTAACACCTCACTTGAGGACAAGGTGTGGAAGTCCGGCCTTTGACGGATGACGGAGGACATGGCTTTGTGGTAGGGCATCATTGCCTTGAGGAATTTGCGCTTGATCCAATTGTCATCCGTGTCCTTACTTCCATGATCTCGGAGAGAGACCGCGAGCTTGGTTACTCTTCGATAAAGCTCACGAGGTTCTTCATCTTCTTTCATTGCAAACGCATCGGCTTCATCTTGTACCACTTCATAGTTGGAACGTTGAATGCTAGCGCTTCCCCGATAGAGGGAAACCACTTGGCGCCAAGCATCTTTGGCCAAAGAATAGGGCCGAAGATGAGGAAGGTCTTCGGGAGGGATTGCTTCTTGGATGATGAAGAGAGCATTCTCATTGAATTGATCATCCACGGCTTCCCTAGGAGTGAAGTTGCTCGGTCATGCGGATAAAACCTTCTTGATGATTCTCCAAAGGTCGGTGTTCACATGATTTAAATGACGCTTAAAACGATAGACCCAAGAATCAAAATCCTCCTTTTTATCAATCTTTGGGGGAGGACCGACATGATTCAAGTGAGTAGAAGGAATCGGTCCACCATAGATAAGTGGAGGTTCCACATTGGCAAAGATGCCGGTGCCACTTTTACCACTAGAAGGAAGGGCTTTCTCACTAGTAGCTTCCCCCTTGTCGGAGGTAGCATCCGTCACCTTGTTGGCGGGATCACCCACTTTCAACGGTGCGGTGGAAAGTTTAAGCCCTTCTAAGAATTCATGAAACATGCCTTTGACCTCGGTTGTCATGGAGGTTTTGAATGTTTCCAATGCCACATTGAACTCCTCACGAGAGACCGCGGTTCCCCCAAGTCCCGTAGAAGAGATCGGATTTGCACCGGAGTGCTCCTCCGCACCTTCTACGACGTCAACCATACTCTTCGGACGGTAAATTCCTTAGTCAAGAGACGAGGCTCTGATACCAATTGAAAGGATCGATATGGTTGACTAGAGGGGGGGGGGTGAATAGGCAACTAACAATTTTTAGCTTTTCTTTACCAAATTAAACTTTGCATCAAAGTAGATGGTCTAGATATGCAACTAGGTGGACAACCTATATGATGCGACAACCAAAAGCACACAAGCAAGCAATGGATATAACACAAATAAGCTTGCACAAGTAAAGGGATGAGATAACCAAGAGTGGATCCGGTGGAGACGAGGATGTGTTACCGAAGTTCCTTCCTTTTGAAGGGAAGTATGTCTCCGTTAGAGCGGTGTGGAGGCACAATGCTCCCCAAGAAGCCACTAGGGCCACCGTATTCTCCTCACGCCCTCACACAATGCAAGATGCCGTGATTCCACTATTGGTGCCCTTGAAGGCAGCGACCGGACCTTTACAAACAAGGTTGGGGCAATCTCCACAACTTAACTGGAGGCTCCCAACGACACCACGAAGCTTCACCACAATGGACTATGGCTCCACGGTGACCTCAACCGTCTAGGGTGCTCAAACACCCAAGAGTAACAAGATCCGCTAGGGATTAGTGGGGGGAATCAAATTTCTCTTGGTGGAAGTGTAGATTGGGGCCTTCTCAACCAATCCCAAGCAAATCAACAAGTTTGATTGGCTAGGAAGAGACATCGGGCGAAAATGGAGCTTGGAGCAACAATTGAGCTTTTGGGGAAGAGGTAGGTCAACTTTGGAGAAGAAGACCCACTTATATAGTGGGGAAAACAATCCAACCATTACCCCCCTTGCAGCCCCACAGAGAGCGGTACTACCGCTAGGCCAGCGGTACTACCGCTTAACAACCTAAGCGGTACTACCGCTCCCCTCATGATCTTGCCTTTGGACGAGGCGGTACTACCCAGTGGTAAGGCGGTACTACCGCCTGAGCGGTACTACCGCCGAAGCGTACTACCGCCTCTCTCGCCGCAGTTAAGTACCGTAAAACCCGACATGAAAAACGAGCGCCTGAGTGGAGGCGGTAGAAGCACGTAGCCGCTGCGGTACTACTGCTGGGGGCTCCAAGCGGTACTACCGCTATAGAGCGGTACTGCCGCTTGTGGCTCCCAAGCGGTACTACCGCTCCGACATGCGGTACTACCACTGGGACAAGAACAAGCACAACGAGGACAGGAACAAGCTCTCCATTGAAGCGGAAAGGCTCGGAGGGTGAGCAAAGGATGTGTACGTGATGATTCCACCCTAGCCTTTCCAAAGTGAACCCCCTCTTGATAGTACGGTGAACCCTACGAAACTAGTCCACCAAACTGAAACGAAAGGACTACACCGTCTTCGCTTCAAACTCCGAGGGGAGGGAATCGTGTCGTGCCAAAGGATGAATCTCTGAAAAACTTAATGCACACGATTAGTCTGCAGAAGCATTGTCATCAATCACCAAAACACCTTAGGGATAAATATGCCCTTACAGGAGGCATCTGAGGAGTCCGAGTCTGGTGTGTTGAGCCTAGCTCTCGCTACTGCATTCGTCAGCAAGTCTATCTTCAACTCTGAAGAAAATGGCATCAGCAGTAAGGCTGATGAAGGCAATTATGACTATGCTCCCACCTATTGCTTCATGGCAAAGGGTGCCAAGGTAACTAAATACGCCTCCTCTGAATCTAGTGAGGATCAATCTGATGAAAACCTCAAGCCTAGCTACTCTAAACTTGCTAAGATTGCTGTGAAACAACAAAAGGCTTTTGAAAAGGTTCAAAACATGCTAGAAAAAAGTGATGATATGTTGGGTGAAGAAATGATCGCACTAAAACCTTGACTGAAAATCCTCAGAGACTTCAGTCTCGGTTTGACAACCTTCAAGGTCATCATAACACTCTCTTATCTGATCACGAGAAGCTTTCTTATGAATTTCTTCAAAGAAAGCAAGATCTTGAGAAGCTAAGAGTGAGTTATGAAGATCTTCAGAAGGAGCGAGATTCATTACTTGCTCAACAAATCAGCGCTACTCAGGAAGAATTTGATCCTCCATGTTTGAAGTGCATTGAACGTGAATCTGCTAATTCCTCACCTGAATGTTCAAATGCCTCTAATGCTACAAAGTCTTCATTTGTCTCTGCTATCACTAATTCCTCATCTGAGGACATTGCTAGTATCACTAATGATGCAGGGCTGAAGGAATTGTACATGACAGGCATGTACAAAAGCCTTCAAAGGGCATCCGACTTTGTGCCGTGCTTAAAAGCAGATCCTCAACAGGAACCCTAGGAAAGAGGGTATTGCCTTTGAGAGGAAACTCAATGCTGATGGAACATATTGGAAGCCTGAGCAGTACCCCAAAACCTCATGGGTTGCTGCAAAGGGACCTCCAGTTGATCCACCCAATTTATCTGGCTTTACATGTGAATCTCCTCATTCTTCTGATGAGTCATTTGACTCCAACTATAAACTGTTCAAAAATCAGAATGACGAAGTATTTGCTAGATATGTTGGCACTAACTGCAGGAACGGTTCCCCTATGAAGAAAATCTGGGTTCCCAAAAGTTGCCTTGAAAGTCTTCAGGTGAATGTCCTCATGAAACCACCTGTGAAGAATAGGAACTCCAGATCAAATTCTTCATAAGGACCGAATTCTTCATATGGATCCAAGTCCTCATACGGTCCAAATTCCTCACGTGGATCAAATTCCTCAAAAGGATCAAAATCCTCATATGATCATCATCGTGCTAACCCCTCTGTTTCGCAGGGAAGAGCTAAGGGCTATGAATACGAGCATTATTCTTCTAACCATTATGTTCATAAGTCCTCGAAGAATTTCTCTGCTTATTCATCTGCTTATCCTAACTCCTCTTATGTGAAACAAAGTGGACTGGCTTCTATGCCACCTTTCTCGTATGGAGCCCATAGAGTGATGAATTCTTTGCCACCCCTTCAGATGTGGGTGGTGAAGAAAAAGAACTAATCTCTTATGAAGGGTCAGGTCTCCAGACGTGCTTAAAACGTCTGAAGAATTTGCTGGAGACCTGAAAATTGCATGAAAGGACGCAGGCTAATCATGAAGAAATGAACTTTCATATCTCACGTCCTCAATCTGTTTTATCTGTTCTATTGCTTGATGAAATTGATCTGATGATATTGATGTCATATTCTTCACTGATGAAGTATATGAGTTCGTAAGTTGCACAAATTCATCTGCAGGATGATCAACCCAAAGCCAATGAGTGGGTCCTCGATAGTGGATGTACGAACCACATGACTGGTGACAAGAATCTATTGATGGATGCTCCATTATCACCATCGCATCTGAAGCATATCATCTTCCCTGACAAAGGAAAAAGTCAGGTATTGGGTCTAGGTAAGGTTGCGAGGATCGACACATGGACAAAGTCATGCTTGTCGAGTCCTTAGGATACAACCTCATGTCTGTCTCGTTGCTTTGTGATCTCAATATGGTTGTTGTCTTTGGCAAATGTCATTGTGTTGTGATCATGGAAGCTGACAATTCCAAAGTATTCGAAGGCTTTAGGAGAGGAGACTTGTATATTGTTGATTTCTCTACAGGACCACAACCGGCCGTATGCCTACTTGCAAAAGCTTCAGAAGGCTGGCTATGGCATCGATGACTTGGTCATGCTGGCATGAGGAATCTGCACACGCTTACGAAGAAAAAGCATGTCATTGGCATTGAGAATGTCAAATTCCTCAAGGATCATTTGTGCGGAGCCTGTGAAGCTGGAAAGATGACCAAGGCCAAACATCCAGCGAAGACTATCATGACTACCACTCGACCATTTGAATTGCTTCACATGGATCTCTTTGGTCCTAATCATTATTCTGCAGTTACAAATGATGCATCTCTATATGGCTTTGTTATTGTTGATGATTATTCTCATTACACATGGGTGCACATTGTCACTTACAAACATGAGGTGCAGGAAGTCTTCAAACGATTTTCCTCGAGGGCTTCAACCAACTTTGGTGTGAAGATTAAGCACATCAGAAGTGACAATGGGACTGAGTTCAAGAATTCCGGTCTTGATGACTATCTTGATGAACTTGGTATTACTCATGAGTTATCTGCTCCTTATACTCCTCAGCAGAATGGCGTCGTGGAGCGCAAGAATAGAACTCTTGTTAAGATGGCTCGCACTATGCTTGATGAATACAAGACGCCTCGTCGTTTCTGGATTGAGGCAATTGATACTGCGTGCCACATCATCAACATAGTATATCTTCACAAATTCTTCAAGAAGACTGCTTATGAACTCCTCACTGACAACAAACCCAATGTGAGTTATTTCAAAGTCTTTGATGCAAAATGTTGGATTAGAGATCCTCATCACAATTCTAAATTTGCACCAAAAGCACATGAGGGTTTTATGCTTGGTTACGGAAAGGACTCGCACACCTACAGAGTCTTCAACAACGTTCTTCACAAAGTTGTTGAAACTGTAGATGTGCGGTTTGATGAAACTAATGGCTCGCAAAGAGAGCACCTACCTTCTGTGATAGATGAACCAGCACCTGAGGAACCTATCAAGTTCAAGGCTACTAAGGATGTCATTCCTACCGAAGAATCTGCTGAAGGATTCATTCCAGAACGTGAAGAACGTCGAGCTGGTGCACCTGAAGAAAACGGTGATGAGGAAAATGGTCCTGAAGAAAATGCGGATCAAATTCATCGACGACAACCCGCTCATCCTCGCGTTGCAAACGCAGTGCAAATTGAGAGAATCATCGATGACATTGAAGCACCAGGTCCTCTCACACGCTCAAAAGCTTCACATTTGTCTAACTTTTGTGGGCACTTTTCTTTTGTCTCTATCACAGAGCCCACTAAGGTAGATGAAGCATTTCTGGAGCCTGGGTGGATACATGCTATGCAAGAAGAATTACATCAATTCAAGCTCAACAACGTCTGAGAACTGGTCAAACGTCCAGATCCTCGCAAGCACAATATCGTTGGCACAAAGTGGATCTACCGCAACAAGCAAGATGAAAATTGCCTTGTGGTGAGGAATAAGGCACGGCTTGTAGCTCAAGGCTACACACAGGTTGAAGGAATTGATTTCGATGAAACTTTTGCACCTGTTGCTAGACTTGAGGCTATTCGCATATTACTTGCTTATGCTAACCATCATGATATCATCTTACAACAAATGGATGTGAAAAGTGCATTCCTCAATGGTAAGCTTGAGGAAGAAGTATATGTTGCTCAACCCCTAGGTTTTGAAGATCCAAAGCATCCTGACAAAGTCTTGAGACTCAACAAGGCCCTGTATGGCCTCAAGTAGGCCCCTCGGGCGTGGTATGTGATGTCTACTACACAACCTTCTTCTTGAAGACGTTGTTGGGCCTGCAAGTGCACAGGTTTGTAGGACAGTAGCAAATTTCCCTCAAGTGGATGACCTAAGGTTTATCAATCCGTAGGAGGCGTAGGATGAAGATGGTCTCTCTTAAACAACCCTGCAACCAAATAACAAAGAGTCTCTTGTGTCCCCAACACACCCAATACAATGGTAAATTGTATAGGTGCACTAGTTCGGCGAAGAGATGGTGATACAAGTGCAATATGGATGGTAGATAAAGGTATTTGTAATCTGAAAATATAAAAACAGCAAGGTAACAAGTGGTAAAAGTGAGCGTAAACGGTATTGCAATGATAGGAAACAAGGCCTAGGGTTCATACTTTCACTAGTGCAAGTTCTCTCAACAATAATAACATAATTGGATCATATAACTATCCCTCAACATGCAACAAAGAGTCACTCCAAAGTCACTAATAGCGGAGAACAAACGAAGAATATGGTAGGGTACGAAACCACCTCAAAGTTATTCTTTCCAATCAATCCGTTGGGCTATTGCTATAAGTGTCACAAACAGCCCTAGAGTTCGTACTAGAATAACACCTTAAGACACAAATCAACCAAAACCCTAATGTCACCTATATACTCCAATGTCACCTCAAGTATCCGTGGGCATGATTATACGATATGCATCACACAATCTCAATTCATCTATTCAACCGACACATAGAACCTCAAAGAGTGCCCCAAAGTTTCTACCAGAGAATCACGACGAAAACGTGTGCCAACCCCTATGCATAGGTTCATGGGCGGAACCCGCAAGTTGATCACCAAAACATACATCAAGTGAATCACGTGATATCCCATTGTCACCACAGATACGCACGGCAAGACATACATCAAGTGTTCTCAAATCTTTAAAGACTCAATCCGATAAGATTACTTCAAGGGGAAAACTCAATCCATTACAAGAGAGTAGAGGGGGAGAAGAAACATAAGATCCAACTATAATAGCAAAGCTCGCGATACATCAAGATCGTGCCAAATCAAGAACACGAGAGAGAGAGAGAGAGAGAGAGAGAGAGAGAGAGATCAAACACATAGCTCTGGTACATACCTCAGCCCGAGGGTGAACTACTCCCTCCTCGTCATGGAGAGCGTCGGGATGATGAAGATGGCCACGGTGAGGTTCCCCCCTCTGGCGGTGCGGAACAGGTCCCGATTGGTTTTAAGTGGCTCGAGGCTTGCGGCGGCGGAACTCGATCTAATTTCTCTTCTGGAACTTTTAGGATACGTGGGTATATATGGGTGAAAGGAGTACGTCGGTGGACCGAAGGGGGGGGGGGCATGAGGCAGGGGGTGCGCCCCCCACCCTCGTGGGCACCTCCCTTCTTCCCTGACGTGCACTCCAAGCCCATCCGGTAGGTTTCCTTCCAAAAATAACTTCTCCAGTTGATTTCGTTCCGGTTCGACTTCGTTCGATATTCCTTTTCTTCGAAACACTGAAATAGGCATAAAACAACAAATCTGGGCTGGGCCTCCGGTTAATAGGTTAGTCCCAAAAATAATATAAAAGTGGATAATAAAGCCCAATATTGCCTAAAACAGTAGATAATATAACATGGAGCAATCAAAATTATAGATACGTTGGAGACGTATCAAGCATCTAAGCTTAATTCCTGCTCGTCCTTGAGTAGGTAAATGATAAAAGATAATTTTGATGTGGAATGCTAGTTGGCATAATTTCAATGTAATTCTTCTTACTTGTGATATGAATATTCAGATCCGAAAGATTCAAGACAAAAGTTCATATTGACATAAAAATAATAATACTTCAAGCATACTAACAAAGCAATTATGTCTTCTCAAAATAACATGGCCAAAGAATGTTATCCTTACAAAATCATATAGTCTGGCTATGATCCATCTTCCCCACACAAAATATTTAAATCATGCACAACCCCGATGACAAGCCAATTATTCAATCTTCACGCAATACATGAGCATGAGCCATGGATATAGCACTATATGTGGAATAGAATGGTGGTTGTGGAGAAGACAAAAGGAGGGAAGATAGTCTCACATCAACTAGGCGTATCAACGGGCTATGGAGATGCCCATCAATAGATATCAATGTGAGTGAGTAGGGATTGCCATGCAACGGATGCACTAGAGCTATAAGCATATGAAAGCTCAACAAAAGAAACTAAGTGGGTGTGCATCCAACTCGCTTGCTCACGAAGACCTAGGGAATTTTGAGGAAACCCATCATTGGAATATACAAACCAAGTTCTATAATGAAAAATTCCCACTAGTATATGAAAGTGATATCAAAGGAGACTCTCTGTCATGAAGATCTTGGTGCTACTTTGAAGCACAAGTGTGGTAAAAGGATAGTAGCATTGCCCCTTCTCTCTTTTTCTCTCATTTTTTATTTTTTTATTTGGGCCTTTTCTCTTTTTTTATGGCCTCTTTTTTTTTATTTTTCGTCCGGAGTCTCATCCCGACTTGTGGGGGAATCATAGTCTCCATCATCCTTTCCTCACTGGGACAATGCTCTAATAATGATGATCATCACACTTTTATTTTCTTATAACTCAAGAATTACAACTCGATACTTAGAACAAAATATGACTCTATATGAATGCCTCCAGCGGTGTACCGGGATATGCAATGAATCAAGAGTGACATGTATGAAAGAATTCTGAATGGTGGCTTTGCCACGAATACGATGTCAACTACATGATAATGCAAAGCAATATGACAATGATGGAGCGTGTCATAATAAACGGAACGGTGGAAAGTTGCATGGCAATATATCTCAGAATGGCTATGGAAATGCCATGATAGGTAGGTATGGTGGCTGTTTTGAGGAAGATATAAGGAGGTTTATGTGTGAAAGAGCGTATCATATCACGGGGTTTGGATGCACCGGCTAAGTTTGCACCAACTCTCAATGTGAGAAAGGGCAATGCACGGTACCGAAGAGGCTAGCAATAATGGAAGGGTGAGAGTGCGTATAATCCATGGACTCAACATTAGTCATAAAGAACTCACATACTTATTGCAAAAATCTACAAGTTATCAAAGCAAAGTATTACGCACATGCTCCTAGGGGGATAGATTGGTAGGAAAAGACCATCGATCGTCCCCGACCGCCACTCATAAGGAAGACAATCAATAAATAAATCATGCTCCGACTTCATCACATAACGGTTCACCATACATGCATGCTACGGGAATCACAAACTTTAACACAAGTATTTCTCAAATTCACAACTACTCAACTATCTTGACTCTAATATCACCATCTTCATATCTCAAATCAATCATCAAGCATCAAACTTCTCTTAGTATTCAACACACTCATAAGAATTCTTACAAATCTTGTATGCTTAGCATATTAGGATTATTTAAGCAAATTACCATGCTATTTCACATTGGGTTTAGGGATAATCAGGCTCGAACTGATGACTTCCACCACGTCAAGGTGACACTCTACCGCTGAGTTATATCCCTTCCCCGTCCCATCGAGAAAGAGAATTAACGAATCCTAAGGCAAAGGGGCGAGAAACTCAAGGCCACTCTTCCTCCGGGCTTTCTTTCCGCACTATTATGGATAGTCAAATAATGGGAAAAATTAGATTCAATTGTCAACTGGTCCTATCGAAAGTAGGATTGACTATGGATTCGAGCCATCGCACATGGTTTCATAAAATCATGACGATTTTCCCGATCTAAATCGAGCAGGTTTCCATGAAGAAGATCTTGTTCAGCATGTTCTATTTGATCTTGGTAGGAGAAGAACCCGACTCGGTATTCTTAAAAAAAGAGGGGAAGCAGAACCAAGTCAAGATGATATGGGTCGCCCCTTCTTCTTGCGCCAAAGATCTTACCATTTCAAGGAACTGGGCTACATTTCTTTTCAATTTCCATTCAAGAGTTTCTATCTGTTTCCGCCCTTTTCTTGAGACCTCGAAACATGAGGACAAATTACTTCTCTTAGGAACACATACAAGAAAAAGGATAACGGTAGCCCTCCCATTAACTACTTCATTTTCATTTATGAATTTCATAGTAATAGAAATCCATGTCCTACTGAGACAAAATTTAGAACTTGCTATCCTCTTGCCTAATAGGCAAAGATTGACCTCTGTAGAAAGACTGATTCATTCGGATCGATATGAGGACCCAACTCATTGCATTGCCGAATCCATGTTCCATATTTGAAGCAGGTTGACCTCTGTGCTTCTCTCATGGTACAATCCTCATCCTGCTTGAGCCCCTTTCTCCTCGGTCCACGAGAGAAAAAATGTAGGACTGGTGCCGAAGCAGGTTCATCACGGAAGAAAGAACTCACAGAGCGGGATCGGTAACTAATAGTACTACTAACTAATACTAATATATAGAAATAGATATCTAGAAATAGAAATGAACTAATATATAGATAATCGAAATTGAAAAGAACTGTCTTTTCAGTATACTTTCCCGTTCTATTGCTACCTTGGTCTTATGCAATCGATCGGATCATATAGATATCCCTTCAACACAACATAGGTCATCGAAAAGATCTCGGACGACTCACCAAAGCACGAAAGCCAGTTAGAAAATGGATTCCTATTTGAAGAGTGCCTAACCGCATGGATAAGCTCACATTAACCCGTCAATTTTGGATCCAATTCGGGATTTTTCTTGGGAAGTTTCGGGAAGAAATTGGAATGGAATAATATAGATTCATCTGAGAGGAAAAGGTTCTCTATTGATGCAAACGCTGTACCTAGAGGATAGGGATAGAGGAAGAGGGAAAAATCGAAATGAAATAAATAAAGAATAAAGCCAAAAAAATAAGTCAAAGATAGAAGAGCCCAGATTCCAAATGAAGAAATGGAAACTCGAAAAGGATCCTTCTGATTCTCAAAGAATGAGGGGCAAGGGGATTGATACCGAGAAAGATTTCTTCTTATTATAAGGCGTGATTTGATCTGCATATGTTTGGTAAAGAACAATATTCTCCTTTAATCATATCATAAATGGAAAGTGTTCAATTAGAACATGAAAACGTGACTCAATTGGTCTTAGTTAGTCTTGGGACGGAGTGGAAGAAGGCGGAGACTCTCGAGCGAGGAAAAGGATCCTTGAAAGAATTGACCGAGGAGCCGTATGAGGTGAAAATCTCATATGCGGTTACGTAAAGGGACGATAAGGGTGACTTATCTGTTGACTTTTCCACTATCAACCCCAAAAACCCAACTCGCCTTACGTAAAGTTGCGAGTACGATTAACCTCTGGATTTGAAATCACCGCTTATATACCGGTATTGGCCATAATTTACAAGAACATTCTGTAGTATTAGTAAGAGGAGGAAGGGTTAAGGATTTACCCGGTGTGAGATATCGCATTATTCGAGGAACCCTAGATCTTTGTCGCAGTAAAGAATCGTCAACAAGGGCGTTCTAGTGCGTTGTAGATTCTTATCCAAGACTTGTATCATTTGATGATGCCATGTGAATCGCTAGAAACATGTGAAGTGTATGGCTAACCCAATAACGAAAGTTTCGTAAGGGGACTGGAGCAGGCTACCATGAGACAAAAGATCCTCTTTCTAAAGAGATTCGATTCGAACTCTTATATGTCCAAGGTCAATATGAAAATTCTTTCGAGGTTTTCCCTTACTTTGTCCGTGTCAACAAACAATTGAAATACCTCGACTTTTTGAGAACAGGTCCGAGTCAAATAGCAATGATTGAAGCACTTCTTTTCCATTACACTATTTGGAAACCTAAGGACTCGATCGTATGGATATGGAAAATACAGGATTTCCGATCCTAGCGGGAAAAGGAGGGAAACGGATACTCAATTTAAAGTGAGTAAACAGAATTCCATACTCGATCTCATAGATCCCTATAGAATTCTGTGGAAAGCAGATTCGATGAAAGTCATATGTATGGCTTGGAGGAGATCTTTCCTATCTTCGAGATCCACCCTACAATATGGGGTCAAAAGCCAAAAAATAAGTGATTTTAGCCCTTATAAAAAGCAACGGATTCTTGAACCTCTTTCACGCTCATGTCACGTCGAGTACTGCAGAAAAAAAGAACTGCAAAATCCGATCCAATTTTTCGTGTCGATTAGTTAACATGGTGGTTAACCGTATTATGAAAGACGGAAAAAATCATTGGCTTATCAAATTCTCTATCGAGCCATGAAAAGATTCAACAAAAGACGAAACAAATCCACTATTGGTTTCGTCAAGCAATCGTAGAGTAACTCCCAATATAGGAGTAAAACAAGGCGCAATAAAAAAGGATCGACGGAAAGTTCCGTTTGAAATAGGATCTAAACAAGGAAGAGCACTTGCCATTCGTTGGTTATTAGAAGCATCCCAAAAGCGTCCGGTTGAAATATGGCTTTCAAATTAAGTTCGAATTAGTAGATGCTGCCAAAGGAGTGGGGTGCCATACGCAAAAAGGCGACTCATAGATGGCA